>VDFB02281492.1:602134893-602512475 GCA_007258455.2 Sequoia sempervirens | reverse complement strand
GATTAGATGGGTTATGAAGCAATTATTTCAAACAAATATGTTTATGAAAGAAGTATATTGGCATGAAATTAAATATGATTTGTATTCCAATGTAAAAACTACAAAGAATGGACACAATTATTTCAACACATAAACTATTATGTAGTAGTCAATTAAAATGAAAAAGCTTACTCTATATTAGTTTAGATACACAACTAAGAAAATTATCTAAAGTGACTTATTTTATCCCAGAGGAACTAAGTATATAGTATAAAGAAACCAACAAACCCACAACTACCCCCATTTTGAAGGAGTTGCCTTTTCTCCCTTCCCATCCTCACAATATTATATGGAAGAGAAACATATGGAGATAGAGAGTCTATGGATAGGGGATAGGGGAGGACATACAGAGAGACAGGAGGGGTGGGGAGAGAAAGGGACATAGATACAGAAAGAGATAGAGAGAGGAGCAGAGGGAGAGAAAAGACAACAGAGACAGAGATATAGAGGAGAGAGATGGAGGAGAGATGAAGACACAGTAGAGAAAGGGGGAGAGGGAGACATTCCAATAGATAGGGGGAAGAAGGAGGACATATAGATAGTGGGAGATAGAGAGAGCAACAGGGAGAGATATATCAATCGCCCTCCCTATATCTCTATCTATTCATCCTTATCTCTTTATCTCTCTACCCCTCTCTATCTCTTTGTCTCCCTTTCTATTTGTATGTTTGTCATTATCTCCCTCTCTCTCTATATTTTATTCCCTATATTTATCTTTGTCTCCTTAAGTGTGCAATGGGTACATTGAAGAGGTCTTAAAGGAGAACTATCATATCTTTAATCAAATGGCATGCTACCTTGAGCATAACTCCCCAAGGACACATGCCATCCTTGGATTGTTGACATGAAACAACCAATCAAAATTTAGTTTCCCTCTCTCATATTAATATATATTACTATTATATTAAATATATATTATATTAATTATATTTTTATTATATAAAAATATACTTATTATTAATTATTAATTATAATAATTTTATGTATTTAATAATTTTGTTAAAGAATATAATATATAATTTGAATAATTTGAATAATTATATTATTTATTATGTAAAATATAGCTAATATATACTTAACTATATTGTAGAATATTAAAACCTAGATAAATGACGCAAAATTTTGAACTTACTTAACATACTGTAAAACCTAACGAAACCAGGTTGTAGCTTGTCAAATTGGAGAAGTGAAAGGTCAATACCAGCGCCGAGGAAGAGTTTGGAGTAGTGAAAACAAGGTCAATGCCAGTGCTGAGGAAGAGTTTGGAGCAGTGAAAACAAGGTCAATGTTAGCGCAGAGGAAGAGTTTGGAGTAGTGAAAACTAGGTCAATGAAAGTGTCGAGGAAGAGTTTGGAGTTAAAACAAGGTCAATACCAGTTCCAATGAAGAGTTTGGATTGAAAACAAGGTCAATATCAGCGGCGAGGAAGCATTTGGAGGAGTGAAAACAAGGTCAATACCAACGTCGACAAAAATTTTGGAGTTAAAACAAGGTCAATACTAGCACTGATGAAGAGTTTGGAGGAGTGAAAACAAGGTCAATATCAACGCTGAGGAAGAGTTTGGAGGAGTGAAAACAAGGGCAATACCAGTGCCGAGGACGAGGTTGAGGGCACTCAAGGAAAATCGACGACCAAGGGGCAATGAGTACTGTAAGTTTGGCACCCCCATTCTCTTTCACCTTCAATTTTCATGCCTAGTTTTGAAAGATCTTGTACATTTGCACCCCCATTCTCATAAAATGGTATAAGATAAGACAGAAAAAATAAAATAGCTTAGTCTTTCACATTTTTATCCACCAGCCTCAGGTCTTGCCAAAACTCCCATAATCTACCCACATCTTGGTTGAGGTCTAGGATTTCATCACACATAGCCTTCATCGCATGAGTCTGAAGAAATTGTAGACTTAGCCCAAGTATACGCTAGGCTAAGGTAGATCTAATGAATGGAAATAGAGGCATACAATTCTTCTTTAATACCTCCACCACAACCATATGCAATGTGTTGGTTGTTTTTATAGTAAGTAGGTTGATCTTCTAATCTACCTATGGAATTGCCAATTCCAATAAAGGGAAGCTCTTAGGACCTGGACCAACTGATGAGGATTTGAAAGACCTCCTACACTTTGGGCTCTGCAAGACCTGGGAGGGTGATCCCTTAATGTGTTTACAACCTCTGCACCATCATCGTAAACAACATTAACAACAACGGATAATCTCATTTAATAGCTCAACAAAATAGGATAATGTCCAATAGAATTGGTTGTTTATCAATAATATCAACTATTTGGAGCATGAGATAACTACAACAAAATTTCACAGTAGAAGATAGTCATTGATTTGAAATTTGTCGCAAGCTCTAGATAAAGGAAAACAAATACTGAATCATAAGAATAAGTACAACTTAGATCAGTGTCATATATACATTGGAGGAGTCAAATTTATAAGCATCTAAGGGTTTATGACAGATTTAACGCATAACATATAAGATCCTTGATAACATTGCATTACAATCTCATCAATATGTATTCTAACCCAATACTACTTATCAAATCCTTATACAAAACATATCCACCTACAATGCCATTTAAGCATTTTAATTAATTCCTTGAATTAAATCTAAAAAAAGAATCATACACACCACAACAGTGAGATGAACGAAACAACCCTTGATCATTTTATTCAAAATTAAGATATGCTTGTACAATGGAGACACATGAGTTTGAATTAATCATATCAATTCAAATGCCAGTACTGTCATAAAACATCAAATCCCCATGAATTCAAAACCTACTCTAGAATGACTCAAAACCTAAATTGCATTTTTCCTAAAACCATCAGACTTTAAAATTTTCTCTGCAACTTCATCTAGACTCGACAAAAAATATCTAACTTGCTAACCTGTACTTCTAGCCTTGAAATCCTTCTTATAGAAAAAGAAGGAGCAAACAAGCATCGGGCCAGAAAGCACACGTGTCACTAGCCAATTGGACATCCTTGTGATATTCCAAAAATTTGTTACAACAACAATCTCCTCAGAGAATCTTCTTGTTCATCATGCTTGCTGAGAATGGTTGATGCATCAACAAAAAACTTCAAGAATTTTGCACCTAGACTGTCACAAAAAAAATAAAATTGGAATTTGTTGTAACTGTAACAACTGATTTGTCAACCATTAGTAGCCTACTCCTTTTCACTCTTCCTCAGTTAAATATACATTTACCTATTTATGGTACTCTTCATCAGTTGTCCAATCAAAATTGATCACCTCATTCACCTTGACACTATAAGGTTTGTAATTAATTGCCACCTGATTCGCTTCTCTTTCAAAAGACTCCAAGAATGAGCTGGTGCTAATGATTTTGTCCATATAGCTCACCAACAAATCATAATTTGAGTTACCCTATTTTTCATGGTTTTGTAGTCCAAACATGATATAAAGGGGCTCTTACACTTTTTGTGATTACTGTAGCTTGTGTAAGAGGCCCCATGGATACTGTTGTAATTGTAGGATACATGAATAGGGCGTAGGATGAGAAATAAATAAGGTATAGCTACTGTCCTCAATAGTTTTGTGAAGAAAAGCATGTGAAATGAGAGGTTCAAGCCTAGGTTTCAACAAAACATGTATCGAAGATCTGATTTTATGAATTTTTATCCATGTGCAGACCTAATGGGTTGTTTCTAAACACTGAATTTAAATGATATACATACACACACACACACACACACACACACACACATATATGTATGTATGTATGTATATGTATTTTTAAATGTAAATGCAAATGCAATTACTGGATGCTCTCGTAGAACAATAAATGCAACATATCATTAAAGAAATCTATATCTATGTATATAAATGTGTATTTCTAAATGCAAGTGTAAATGCAAAGAGCATATGGTTTTGTAGTGTTATAGATACAACATATCCATAAATTAATGTAATTGAAATTCTAAAGTCTTCAACACATATAATATGAAAGCGATAAATGCATATGTATGTGTATTTGTAAATGTAAGTGTAAAATAAATAAGAATAATGAAAATTATAAAAGAATACAAGAAAAGGTCTCCTCCCTTCTTGGTAGTGATAACCTCCTCCACACACAACCCTTAAAAATTATGAATAGAGGAATATAATCTTTGAAGAACTCATAGTTGATTCTCTCCTACCTGATGCAATTAGTCATTTTATCCTTACAAACATTTATAGTGATTACTAGAGGCACATAGACCAATTCTTCATAATAGAAGAATTTGATCATACTTTTCCAATGATGGCATTATGAGAAAACCTTAGGTTAAATGAATAATTCCTAGCTAAGTTCTTTAAATCATGTCCAACTGTATAAGAGAAGACCACTGCTATGTGTACCTAGATACCATGGAGAAAGGCTAGTCTTTGGGCTCTTTCAACAATCATCCTACCTTAAAACATACCAAAAGTCTCCTAGCAATTAGACATAGGAAGATTTAATATGACTTAAAAAAAAATTATTGCCAAAGCATAAACTTATGATGACTTAACCAGGCCTAGTACACACTTCCTCCCCGTTAACCACTTAGACATATGGAAATTAAATATAAATTTGCTGCTATTTTTAGTCATGTAGGTGTCCAATAAACCACTTGGTGGTGTTTCCCTTCAAGTTTATTTACTTGAATGAAGAGAAAAAGTCCTTTGATTACAATTAGAGAATACATTTGAGGCCTTGGTTGTGTAACTGGTGGACCATAGTCACATTTAACACTTGTTACAAAGTTTGGGAGTTAAAACGTTAAGTAGATTTGATTTGTGATGGACACATTTGGACGGTAGTAACAATAGCTTGCAATCTATCAAGACTTGATTACCTTATAACCTGTGAAATTCTAGTGATGAAATGATAGATTAATCATAATGTCACCTTGGGATCACATCACCATGAAAGAACTTCATCCAACATCCTTATGAGTGTAGGTACCACAAAATAGGTATTTGTCAGTTTGTCTTCCTTGAGCGAGGGAAATTCAAGAAGAGAAGAGGAAAGCGAGACATGTAGTATGTTTAAAAGAGGGAGATCAACTAGAGGTCAAAAGATTAGAAGAAAATTTTGTAAATGCATGGAATTTTTTCTTGTTGAAGGGGGGTCATGTTCTTATGGTGATGAGAGAATAGGTGACATTGAGGTGCCCTTGAGGTACAAACATCTACGGAAACAATGGGTACCCAAGGAACTTCCTCCAATAAACACTGATTTTTTGTGTCAACGAGAGGATATATCGCATAGCACCATCGTCATTACATGGTTTGGGCCTATTTTGCATGGACGGCATAAAGGTTTGTTATGACAAAGTATGCATAGGTATGCACTGTCAGAAAATTATATACAACTAAAAGATAAGGATCAAAATAAAGGAGTGGCTATGTACATTGACAGAAGGCCAAAAGCATCAGGGAAAATTGTAGGGTTTATAAACAGTACATGACCTAGGTCAACAAATAAGCAACCCAATTGCATATTCAAGGCGCGCGAGGGAAACCGTGTATTCGTATGTGCAATAAAATCAATAATTGCAGGGGAAGAGTTCCTAATCGATTACAATTTGAATTGCTTAGTTACAAACACAGTTACTATGGGGGTGCTACGTACTATGTACCATTTTACCCAACCTCCGATTAATGACTCCAATATACCATTTAATTCTTATGTTTTTTTTTTGTAAGTCTAATGGTTTCATTTCGGTAAGGTTTTTTATATTTAATTTTTGTCACAGAGGGACATTAATCGTACGGAGAAGGCTCTGGCCCAGAGCATAGATCGTGATGTATCTTCAGGCGCTTCTACCCAATAGGTTTACCTCATTATAATTGTACAAATTAGATATGAGAAATTTTTTTTATTATTATTATTTTTTCATAAGTTTATTCGGTTAATTTCGATAATTTTTTTAATATTCTTATTGTAGTCGATTGATCGAGGAAAGGCATTGATAGGGAGGTTGGATGAAACAATCATAGTTTCATGCTCTAAGGCTTGTTGGAAGATTTCCAAGGTGTCTCTCTCCACCACTTCAACCTATAGGACCTTTCTTTACTTAGGATCCCCTAGTTTTTCCTTGCCAACCCCAACTACCAACATAATGCTTCCTACCAAGTCCATCTTGATACAAACTTGCAACTCTACACTTAGCCCTTAATCCACCCTAAAGACTATAATCCTCCAAAATCTTGAATTTTAACCTTGTAGGGGTGTGGAGGTATTTTCTAATGACTACAATCCATCCTATTGTGGTTTTTGAAGGTCCATCTGACTCTATTTCTTGGTCGCTTCCACCAAACCCTCATTTAGGTCTTAAAAGGCTACTAGCCCTAGGAGCCCCAATTAGGCCTCCTTCTCCGAGAAAATAGGTTGGTTCTCAAAAATTTCCAAAGAACACCCCAATCTTTTCTTGTGATTCCTGCTTCATTTTCCCACCTCTCAAATATTTTTGGGGTCTTGGGTCTCAGCTATCCGTACAACGCCCTAACCTGAAAATGGGCAAAACTAGGTCTTTTAAGCCCTTTCTTGGCTTTTTTCAAACTGTCAAGTTTTCCTCACATCAAATGAATTGATGGAGCTTCCTCCTACATGCTATGTCATGGAAAGACACTCATCTATCTTCTCCATGCAGTGATTTTTCAAAAAGTTGACACCCCTACAATTTAAGTGCTCTGCACTAAGGTCTTCCCTAGCCAGACTCTTTCCTAGCTCGCCTAGGGCAAGACTTTCCCAATAGCTCCTGTACTTTCAAAGAACCTAAACCCTACAATATTTGCAACCATGGAGTCTAGTCCCTGTTCCCAAAGGGCCGTACAATTTGTATGGTGGGAAAGTGAACTAACACTCCATATTCACAAAATTGTCTGGTTCAGACCAACAACAGTGTAGAAACAAAACTATTTACAAATAATGCTGAAAACAAATTAGAAAACTATTTAAATGCCACACAAAGCTTGAAGGATAGCTGCACTACATCCTACACTAATTACAGTGCCCTGTTCAATCCATTAAAGTAGCACTTCAAGCAAAAATCAGAAAATTAGCACACAAACACAACTATTTTTCTTGAATTCACAAAACTTCACTACAATACAAGTTTTTCCAACCCTACTCCAATGCTGAGGCATTCCATAAATAGGTCACCTAAAACATTTATCTCTCCCTTGGGCTCTCCTTGGCCACTTGTAGCTCCCATTGAGCATTATTTGCAAAAAATTGAAAAGAAACTCCTAAAAATCCTAAAAGGTCAAAACCTTACTTGTGCAAAAACTGTAGGCCTATCCATTGGTCAACATGACCTTCAACAGATGATCAACACCCAAACAAAAATGCCATTAAGGCTTACATCCAAATGAACTAATTTTCATTGCTTAGTTGTCCTAGAAAAGACTGTCCTAGACAACCTGTGAGATAACCTATGGGTGCTCCTGCACCATTCTCCCCCCTCTGCACAAACACTAAGGAATGTGGGGAGAGATCAGAGATAAATCAATACTCTACTTCTTGATCTGAGCTTCATCCACCCATGTAGCCTCAGATTCTGGTTTGTCCTTCCATTTGATGAGATGTTCCATGTATTCCTTATGTCAGGTAGACTTCTTCACCCTTGATTCCAAGATCCTCTCTACTTGCAGCTTGTCTTTAGGAGGTAAGGCTCTGCTACTCACATCCTTCAAGACATCCACACTTTTCTGATCCAAGTCAGTGACTAGTCCTTTATACCTGATCACATCAGCCACATTAAACACTGGAGAAATGCCTAAGTCTGCAGGTAGCTCCACCTTGTAGGCATTCTTCCCATATTTTGCTAACACCTGACATGGCCCCACTCTCTTCATCTGCAACTTGGTTGATGTGCCTTTCTGCAACCTAGATTTTTTGAGATGGACCATGACATAGTTCCCTACTACAAATTATAGATCTTTCCTAGACATATCCACCTTAGCTTTCAGCTTGTGAGTAGTCTCTGTGATTCTTTTTCACCTGCTCCTGAATCTCCTTCATGGTCTAAGAGAAATCCTCAACATGGCCACTCCTATGCTCGATAGCTCCTAAATCTCTAAGTTCACACACACCTCTTGGGTGCATTCCATACACTATTTCAAAAGGACTTCCACTTGTGGTTTGATTCACACTGTCATTGTAGGCATATTCAGCCTGTGATATCACCAAGTCCCATGTATGTCCATACTCCTTGGTGAGGCACCTTAGAAGGTTACCTAACACTCTATTTATTACCTCAGTTTGTCCATCTGTCTGAGGATGGTAAGCTGATCCAAAAGACAAGTTAGTACCTAATCTGCTCCAAAGACTCTTCTAAAAATCACTCATGAACTACACATCCCTGTCTAAGAAAATGCTCAATGGCAATCCATGGATCCCCACAATCTCTTTGAAGAAGAGATGAGCAATATAGCTAGCATCATGGGTGGTCTTGAAAGGAACAAAGTGACTCATCTTACTGAACCTATCTACCACCACATAGACACTATCAAACCCTGTCTTAGTCTTAGGGAGTCCTACCACAAAGTCCATGCTAATACATTCCCATGGTCTATTGGGAATGGGTAGAGGTTGATACAAACCTGCATTGCTAGCTCCCCCCTTGGCTTTCATACAAACTACACACTGCTCCACATACCTTTTGACATCCCTTGGCAACTTAGGCCAATAATAGAACCTCTGTACTAATTCTATTGTCTTGTTGATACCAAAATGACCACTAAGAGTACCACTGTGCTTCTCCTAGATAAGATTCTCCCTCATTGAACCTTTTGGAACACATAACTGGTTTCCTTTGAACAAAAGTCCATTCTACAATGTATACTCTGAGAATTGACTATGAAAGTGATTCTCAAAATCAGAACATACCTTATATGCCTCTGAGAAGTCTTCATCTTCTCCATAGAGATCCTTGAAACTATCTATCCCAATGCTCTTTATTTGTATCTCTTGCACTGTCAGCAACCTCCTACTTAATGCATCTGCCACCTTGTTCAACTGTCCCTTCTTGGGTTTGATAGTAAATGTGAAAGCTTGGAGGTATTCCATCCATTTAAAATGTCTATTGCTCAACTTCTCTTGTGTGTTGATGTAGCTAAGTGCCTAGTTATCAATAAACACTACAAACTCTTTAAGTAGGAGATAATGCCTCCACTTTCTAAGTGACTGTACTAGAGCATACAGTTCTAGGTCATAGGTAGAATACTTTTTCTTAGCTTCATTGAGCTTTTCACTAAAGAAAGCTATAGGCCTGCCTTCTTGGCTTATTACTCCTCCTACTGCAATTCCACTAGCATCACACTCCATAGTGAATAACTTATCAAAACTAGGTAACAAAAGGATGGGTTGAGTTTCCACTTCTTGTTTCAGTTTCTGAAAACCCTTCTCAGCTTCAAGAGTCCATTTGAACTTAGTTTTTAGGCCAACTTTGATTGTATCAAGTACTGGTGCACATATGCCACTAAAGTTCCTTATAAACTTCCTATAAAACTGAGCTAACCCATGAAAAATCCTTACCTCTGTCCCAGTGGTTGGTGTAGGCCAGTTTAGAATAGCTTCCACTTTGCTTGGGTCCATCTTCAATGATCCTTGGGATACTACAAACCCTAAATACACAAGCTCTTGTTTGAAGAACTCACACTTTTCTAGGTTGATGGCTAACCTCTCCTCCTGCAATCTTTTAAGAACCAACTCCACATGCTTTAGATGTTCTTCTACTGTCTTGCTAAAGATGAGTATATCGTCTAGATATACCACCACAAATATACCTGTGAAATCCTTAAGCACTTCATTCATGAGCCTCATGAATGTGCTAGGGGCATTTGAGAGGCCAAATGGCATAACTCTCCACTCATACAACCCATCAATTGTCTTAAAGGATGTCTTCCACTCATCCCCATCTTTGATTATGATTTGATGGTATCCACTCTTGAGATCCAACTTGGTGAAATATTGAGCTCCTCCAAGACAGTCCATCAAATCCTCAATCCTAGGAATAGGGAACCTATACCTAATTGTAATTCTGTTTATAGCCCTAGAATCAGTGCATAATCTCCACTTACCACCTTTCTTGGTTGCTAATACCACAGGTACTGCACACGTACTGATGCTCTTCCTAATTAGTCCTTGGTCTAACAACTCCTGCACTTGTCTAGCTACTTCTAGGTTCTGATCTGGTGTAAGCTTGTAAGTTGCTTTGTTTGGCAATGAAGCCCCTAGTATGAAGTCAATCTAATGATTGATGGCTCTCTTTGGAGGTAAGGTTGTTGGTGTTCCATCACTGACTATGTCATTGAACTTCTCAAGCAACTTCTGGACTGCTCTTGGTATGACTGTTTTCTTAGTCTTATCTTCCTCCTTGGGTTGCACCATGACCACATATCCTTACCCTCCTTGTTTTGGAGTGTTTATAAACTCCTTTCCATTACTTAAAAAGACACTAGGGGTCTTTGACTATCCTTCTTCCTCATCTGACAATGACTGCAGTTTGAATGAGATATTGTTCTCCTTTCCATCATAGATGGCTCCTCTGTCATACTGCCATGGTCTACCCAATAGAAGATGGCATGCATCCATGGCAAACACATCACAAATCAACTTGTCCTTGTACCCTCCAATGGAGAACTCCACCGTTGTCTTCTCATTTACAAGAACACTCTGCCCTTTGTTCAACCATGTCACCTTATAAGGGCTAGTGTGGGGTACTTTCTCTAACTTCAACTTTCTCACTACCTCCTCAAAGATAATGTTATCAGTAGACCCTGAATCCACTATAACCTTGCACACCTTCCCAAGTATTTTGCATCTTACCCTGAATAAGGCTCTCCTTTTCTTTGGCTCTTCCTTGACTGGTTGTCTGATTAGAACCCTGCTAAACATCAAGTTCTCCCCCATTTCTGACTCAATGTGTCTAACCTTTGGTGACTTGATACTCATGGTGTCCTCTTGAGCATATGCTACTCTCTTTTATGTATTTGATGAAGATGCTTTCTCTAGGAACCTATAAGCTGGATGACCTACTTGACCACAGTTGTAACACTTCATACTAGCAAAGTATGAGTTACTTATGCCTGCTCCTCTTCCTCTATTTGAACCTCCTTGAGGTCCTCTACCTCTTCCATAGCCTCATCTAGAAGTTGTTTCATTTCCATGCTCTGTGAGTTTAGACTCTCCCTGACTTCTTTGTTTAGTCCCTCTACCTTGGTATCCACCTCTATGTCCTCTTTGATCTCTGCCTTTTCCTCTGCTCTTAGAAGCCTGGTCTTGTTTTCTCTTACTCCTCTCTTCAATCTTTATATCCAATTGATAGCATTGGTGCACTGTTTTGGGACTTAGAAGAGTCATCTCCTCTTGAATGTTCCACTTCAAACCGTTAAGGTATCTAGCCACCTTAAGATTTTCATCCTCAAATACATTAGACCTCATGCAAAGTTTTTGGAACTCCTCCATATAGGAATTTACATCTTGGTCTCTTTGTCTCAAGCTCTGTCTTTTCTTGTGCAACTGAATTTCATAATCATCTAGCATGTATGTTTCTCTCACTTTGGCAATCATTCCCTTCCAATTAGAAATAGACTTCTTGCCTTACTTTTCTCTCTCTTTCTGAATGAACTTCCACCATCTAAAGGTAGAACCTCTTAATCTTGACTTTGCCACCTTCACCTTATGTGCTTCAGTCACTCCATCACATTCAAAATGGTTTTCCATTCCCTCTATCCAATCCATGACTAGATCAACTTCCATTTTCCCACTAGACAATGGTATGCCTTCAAGTGATTTTCCACTCAAAGCCTTCAATGCCTTCAAGAAAGGTTCTTCTTGCAAAATAGGGTCAGGTTCAGGGATCGTGTCTTCCTCTGCAACCTCTTCTCTCTTTGGTACCCTGCCTTCCAACTGCACATTACTCATTGCTTGCTCAAGTTGGGCTATTCTTTCCCTCAATAGCCTATTGTCTTCCTCTTGTTCTTCGACCTTCTTGGCCAATTCTGCATTTGTCACCATGTAAGTAGAACCACTAGACTTAATCTCTGACATATATTATTCTATCCCAAATCTTTTGCTGCTCTGATACCAATCTGATAGGGAGGTTGGATGAAACAATCACAGTTTCATGCTCTAAGTCTTGTTGGAAGACTTCTAAGGTGTCTCTCTCCACCACTTCAACCTATAGGACCTTTCTTTACTTAGGATCCCCTGGTTTTTCCTTGCCAACCCCAACTACCAACATAATGCTTCCTACCAAGTCCATCTTGATACAAACTTGCAACTCTACACTTAGCCCTTAATCCACCCTAAAGACTATAATCCTCCAAAATCTTGAATTTTAACCTTCCATGGGTGTGGGAGTATTTTATAATGACTGCAATCCATCCTACTATGGTTCTTGAAGGTCCATCTTACTCTATTTCTTGGTCACTTCCACCAAACCCTCATTTAGGTCTTAAAAGGCTACTAGCCCTAGGAGCCCTAATTAGGCTTCCTCCAAGAAAATAGGTTGGTTCTCAAAACTTTCCAAAGAACACCCCAATCTTTTCTTGGGATTCCTGCTTCATTTTCCCACCTCTCAAATATTTTTGGGGTCTTGGGTCTCAACTGTCCATACAACACCCTAACCTGAAAATGGGAAAAACTAGGTCTTTTAAGCCCTTTCCTGGATTCTTTCAAATTTTCAAGTTTTCCTCACATCAAATGAATTGATGGAGCTTCCTCCTCCATGATATGTCATGGAAAGACACTCATCTATCTTCTCCAAGTAGTGATTTGTCAAAAATTTTACACCCTTGTAATCTAAGTTCTCTGCACTAAGGTCTTCCCTAGCCAGACTCTTTCCTTGCTCGCCTAGGCCAAGACTTTCCCAACAGCTCTTGTACTTTCAAAGAACCTAAACCCTACAATATTTACAACCATGGATTCTAGTCCCTTTTCCCAAAGGGCCGTACAATTTGTACAGTGGGAAAGTGAACTAACACTCCATATTCACAAAACTGTCTGGTTTAGACCAGCAATAGTGTAGAAACAAAACTATTTACAAATAATGCTGAAAATGAATTAGAAAACTATTTAAATGCCACACAAAGCTTGAAGGATAGCTACACTACATCCTACACTAATTATAGTGCCCTGTTCAATCTATTAAAGCAGCACTTCAAGCAAAAATTAGAAAATTAGCACACAAACACAACTATTTTTCTTGAATTCACAAAACTTCAAGACAATACAAGTTTTTCCAACCCTGCTCCAATGCCGAGGCATTCCATAAATAGGTCACCTAAAACAATTATCTCTCCCTTGGGCTCTCCTTGGCTGCTTGTAGCTCCCATTGAGCATTATTTGCAAAAAATTGAAAAGAAACTCCTAAAAATCCTAAAAGGTCAAAACCTTGTGCAAAAACCTTAGGCCTATCCATTGGTCAACATGACCTTCAACAGATGATCAACACCCAAACAAAAATGCCATTAAGGCTTAAATCCAAATGAACTAAGTTTCATTGCTTAGTTTTCCTAGACAAGACTGTCTTAGACAACTTGTGAGATAACCTATGGGTGCTCCTGCACCTGGCACCAACAATACAGGAGAGCATCCATAGTGTGGTGTAGTCAATATTTTGTGATGATGACATCGCTTATTCAACAAACCCTCTCAATAAGATAAAGAAGATCCCAAAAAAATGCAATGAAGAAATGGTTAAGTTGATATTCATAGTGCCTCAAACAGATGAGATAAGAGAGAGGGTTAAAATATTGACTGAGAGATTACAAACTTGCAAGTAAGCTGTCATGAGGTCTTTAATTATAACATAAGTTCATTCATGGTTTTATATTTTGTACTCTTTTATGTCATGAACTAAAATATGTGTTGTTTTTACAGGGTTATTTTCCTCCTCATGATGCTCCTAGCCATGATCGGTACTGCAAGTGTTGCCTGAGGAGTAGGGGTTGGGTGTCCATCTTGATCTTCTATACATACATCACATCATTTGACCCCATCATCTGTGCCTATATTGTTGTCTAAAATTTTGGCAACACATACCATGCAGGCATCTGTTAATGCACCCTTTGGCAGCGAATGCGTGAAACATGTGTTAGGACATGTACCTGGGGATGCAGAGGCCACTAGTACTGGTGATGTTTTAGCAAAGATTTCGATCTTCCAGATTACTAGTTTGAACATTTGGTCACACTTGTGGTGACCAAGGATTTCGCCTCATAAAGATAGAAAAGGTCCTGTACTTTAAAATGTTTTAATTATTATTATAAATAATCCAATTGAAATTTACTTATTGATCGCTTCTTTTTAGACCATGATCCATGATCGCTTTGTAGGAAATGATTTTTTTTATAAACATCTAAGTGATATTACATTGGAGTTTTTGGGCCCACCATACGCATACGTGGAATGCCCAAAATCAAGATTTAAAAGATGAGCTCATTAACCATTTAGTTGCATTGTTCGGTGATAAACATTCAACCAAACCAAGGTCCTTAAGAAAGCTAGTACCTATCTAAAGTATGTGAGGGACCAATATAGGTCACATTTAGAGAAGAACAAAAAGTACGAGCATCCCCCCATGATTTTGGAGAGGGAGTGGAAGGACCTGGTGTCGAATGGAAAGGAGAAGGCTGAAAAGAAAAAAGGAAAGACACCACCGGGCCAAGGAAGGTATGTGATACTATCAACAATGTAATTATATACTGATTACTCTTTCTTTTTACATAATCTAACTTATTTCAAACTTTTCATAGGCCCGACACATCGAAGGCAACAAAGGAAAGACTAGAAAAACACAGGCAACACAAACTTGGCTCTGGTGGTTATATGAAATTAGCCGCACGAATTGTAAGTATCAATAAATGAAATATAGTATCCAAATAATAAATTGAAAACAATTTTGGTTTTATCACACCATAGAAGCAAAATTCATGATCTTATGCAAAAATGTAGGGCTCTGAATTCAACAGAGTTCCCACAGAAGATGACCTGAAGATTGCCTTCAGCAAGGCTATGGAGCCGTGGGTGAACGCCTAAGAGTCTTGACTGGGAAAACACAACCTTCCACTACATCCGACACGCAGGTAAATAAACTCAATAAAGTTTATTTAAAATTGAATACTTGTGCAATCTATTCAATATTAATTTCCACTATAAAGTAATTACATGCCTATTTGTTTTAAACATTCAAGAAATGATAATACTGCACATGACATTGGAATGCAACCTGGTGAGGGTGGAGCACAACCTGCAGATGAAGGTCATGGTGCATCCCGGACTTTAGAGCATGTAGATGATCAACATGTTGAGCATGATCAGGCTAGAGAAGATCAGGAACATGATGTGGCCCCATCAGGTAAAGAGGACCACTCTAAAGTTCTTTTAAAAATATTTAATTGTAATTGGTGTATTAATTAATGTAACCTTTCTTGTTTCAACATTAGAGCATGTAGAGTGTGATCAACGTGTTGAGCATGATCAGACTAGAGAAGATCAGGAACATGATGTGCCCCTATCAGGTAAAGAGGACCACTCTCATGTTCTCTTAAACATAGTTAATTTCAATTGGTGTATTAATTAATGTAACCTTTCATGTTTCAACTATAGATCAGGATCTAGAGAGTGTTCAACATGTTGAGCAGGAGTCTATAACAAAAGTTCAGGAACATGATGTGGACCCATCAGGTAAAGAGAACCACTCTAATGTTCTTTTAATTAATGAAATACTTGTAACAATAATAATAAAAAATATCAGTTTAACATTTCTTTCTTATTGTAGAATACCCCCCCTTGCAGCGGCGTCCACGTCATGAGCAGATGACTAGGCTTACATTAAGATCATGAGCAGAGGGAAAAACAACTAAAGGGGGGACATATATTGATCTAGAAAACAATACTCCACTTAAGATTTTTGTAGCTTTAAAAAAGAAACAAAACAAAAGTGATTGTAATCATATCATGACAACCATATTTTTGATAATATGTAAAAACTGAAAGAATGAATATTATATGTTAATGAATGAATGTTAGATGTTATTAATGGATGAATGAATGTTATATGTTATTAATGGATGAATGAATGAATTTTATATGTTATTAATGGATGAATGAATGATTAATGTTATATAATTTGGTATGGGGAATTGAGAGTGATGTGAGGGGGGGAGGGGCCAAATGAACTTCCACTGTCACGTGGTTGGCCCTGTTAAGTAGAGAATATTAAACTATTCTCAAAACAAAGAGAAGCTCAATAAGGTAATGCACTTTTCAATATAAGAAATGCATCGCTTGAAGCATCAAACCAATATGCAAAGATGAAAGAAAGTGCTAACTTTTCACTATGGTGGCAGAAAAATGATTTTTTATACCCTGAATCCATGATCTACATCATAATTTGAAGTTGTTTCCATTCCAATGTTCTGAGTTTAGTTTGTTTGTATGGATTTGTATGAATACCACATTGTGTTGTGTGTGGATTTGGTTTCAAAGCTCTATTTCTTCTATTTTTAGTGGTGACATAACTCTAAAATTTGTCTTTTTTGCATAACAAGTTAATGAAAAAATTAACAAATTTGAAAGTTTTAGAGGCTTGATTGATATAGATACACAGATATTCTGATCTTGTTGTTGATGGGAGGCTTCGACTTAACCATGAAATTTTGTACCATCTTAAGGTATGCAAAAGTTTCTCTACTTACATTCATTCTTGATCATAAATGTTGTAAATGATATTAATGCTTCAAACTTAAGATTCGTTTCATTGTTATAATGATCAAAATGTTATACTTTGCTATACATTCAAGCATTCTCTTGCCCCTACCCTTTCTTTCTTCCCCTCCTTTTAAGAATTTTCTTTGTCATAAAAGATTCACATTTGTCTCATTTACACAAATTTATCTGAAGTGCTAGGAGTGAATAAAGATATGTAAAAGATGATGGATTATGTCTAAACAACAAATTTCCATCTTATAGCTGATTAAATCCTTAACATTTGAATAGTTTAGAGCTTGAATAATTCTTGTATATGCATGTGTAGCAATAAGGGAGCCTATGTGAAGATTGAAATTTAAAACATCACTTTGGTATTTTTCCTTAGGCAGTGAAATGATATTTTGAGTAATACAAACCTACACACACATTCATATTTTTTTGCATTGCATTGAAGAATTTTTTTTCTCTTATACCTACCCTCGGCTAGATATGGAGGTATATAATATTGGTTTTTGGGTTTATTCTGTAAGTAGTTAATTTCACAGAGGAAGACTAAAATCTTCTTATTATCCTATGTCAGGTGTGAAAGCATATGAATCACTTGCTAAAGGCACCATTTTGTATTAATCCAAAAACTGGTTTGTTCTTTTTCTTTATGTTTCTTGCATGTGTTATTTTTAGGCTCTAGAGAGGTAGCTCGGCTCTTTCCTTTGCACTTTTCATCTATTTTGATTATTACAGTAGATTGTCCTCATAATTTTTCATGTAGATCATTTTGTAACCTTATTTTCTACCAATCAATTTGCAAACCACTCACATATTAAGGACCATTTCACTAACTTATAGTCATCCATTACTTCATATGTTGCAGGTTGTGTCCGGGTGCCAATAAATCCTGATGATTGCAACAACTTTAATCCTACAAGTGTACCCAATCTTTCTCAAGTAAAAGTATTACCTTATTTTATAGTACTTTAAATGGTTAATTGAAGGTGCTTCTTTAGATCTGAGATAGTTGAACCCTAGATTAAAATATGGTATTAGATGGGCAGTATAATGATAAAACCGAGGTCCATTGAACACAAATTACTTAACATAATTCACCGGACTATGAATAGTGTTACAATTATAATTATTTCTCCTTTACCTACCTCTACATTAATGAAAAAGATAGCGATATTGGAAGTTCATTACATGTCTCATGTATGTGTTAGTATTTTAATTTTGTTTAAGTTGTTCAAGAGCTTGATTAGGTCAAGAATATGTTCTACAAGCTCTGTTCTCTTAACACTGCTCAGCATTTTCCCTACACATTTTCTCTTCAATCTAGACGTTTCTGAACTCCTTCCCTTGTTAGCCCTTGGTTGTTCTCGAGTGTAATGCTTTTTCTATGCATCTTGCAGTCTCTATGTATGATCAGTCATCTCAAGTGTAATGCTTTTTCTATGCATCTATGCATCTTGCAGTTTGTATGTAGGATTAGTCATCAATCTCCGCGATGGTACATTTCAATGAATATTTTTAAAAAAAAAATTGCATTGTTTCATCGCATTTTCGACGAAAACCACCGACAAATCACTGAAAAGGTTTGACGAAGTTGCTATAGCTATGATGAAGGCTTCGTCGTAACTCCTTGCCCATTTCGTTGCAATTTCAACGAAATTTTGGTGTTGTTTCAAAGCTACTCCTTGCCCATTTCATCGAAATGGTGACGAACTTCTGATGTTGTTTCGACGCTACTCCTTGCCCATTTCGTCGACATGGCGATGAACTTCTGGTGTTGTTTTGACGCTACTCCTTGCCCATTTCATCCAAATGGTGAGGAACTTTTGGTGTTGTTTTGATGCTACTCCTTTCCCGTTTCATCGAAATGGCGACAAAATTTTGGTGTTGTTTCGATGCTACTCCTTGCCCATTTCGTCGAAATGGCGACGAACTTCTGGTGTCGTTTTGATGCTACTCTTTTCCCATTTCGTCGAAATGGCGACGAACTTCTGGTGTTGTTTCAACACTACTCCTTTCCCATTTCGTCGAAATGGCGATGAACTTCTGGTATAATTCGTCGGTGGATAAACGAATTTTTTGTTGATATTTCGAGGAACATCCGAGTCATTTTATGATGTCGATGACTGATGAATTTGTGTCGTTATTTCAATGTTTAATTCGTCATTGGCCTTTCGATGAAAAAACAACGACGAAAATGTTTTCTTTGTTTCATTACTTTTCCAACAAAGATTTTTCGAACAACCAACGAACGTCTGTCGAAAAATGGTGTCAAATTCAGTAGTGTCTTGCCTCAAGATATCTTCGTTGAGGAGATATGCATTGGGAGATGAAGGAATATGAATTTCATCATCTAAATTAGATTCATTTCCAAACACACTAAATGAAACATCAACCAAGAATTTCAATTAAGTCAAAATTTTACTGAAACATTTATCCATTATGAAAATATTATGTATGCAATCAGGTTCAAACTTGTTAGCCCCATTTTTTAGCAATGAAAATTTTAAGAATTTTCCCTTGTCATTCAAGCCTATGCTAGTTGTGAAACTATATTTTCTCGTTGTTGTGGATCATGATGAAAAGAAATGTTTGAAAGCCTACATTATTTTTTTGAGTAAAGCTTCAAAGGATAAGATTATTGGGTCTTTATCTTAGCATTTATGAGCTTCGATGTCCAATATTCTACATTGAGCAAGTTGAGCTCAGGAATTTTTGGGGCCTTTCTGCTCACATACTTTGGAATGGTATAAAATGAATCTTTTCATAGGAGATCGATATGGGATAATTCTAAAAAAAAAAATCTGTATGAAAAGAATAGAAGATAATGTGCAATAGAATCAAGCATGGAGTCTATAACTTTTATCGAAGGCTTTTTCTTATCAAAATACACAATTGGTGAATTTAGTTTGTAGCCTATAACAGAATCTTGCAGCCCACTTTGTGCTTAGATTTAAGGAAATTTCCAATTGTTTGAAGTCTGTATTGGCTACAAGTACCATTATCCCATTAGATAATTCTCAAAATCATCAAGACAGAGTTTTGAATTTAACAGTAAAGCAATCTATGATTCTTTTGAAATGCTTGCATCGATGATGGAAAGATAACGTTTATATAGCTTCAATTGCAGATTAACTTCTTCGATTGACATTACATCTTCCTTCTAGATATTCAACGTGTTCATCAATCAAACTTGGTGAAATTAAAGCAGCAACAAAGGATAGAGAACAACTAAGGTGGTATTTTTACAAGTTTGTGAAACTTTCCCATCAGCGGCTAGGGTAGTTAGAAGAACCATTCAAGGTATCGCTCATGCTATTTGTAACTTGGATGCAAGGTGAATGCTTTATTGGTAGCATTTTAAAAGGTTCTAAGAATCACTCAAAAGTGTGCCCACTAGTTGAACTTGGATATTGTAGCGAATACTTTATAGGTGGGAGGTTATGAGGAACATTAAAAATACCGCCAACCCCATGATGTTTGTCAAAACATAGAATTCATGATTGCTCCTAGGTAGGCATGTTGTGAATCGATATAATGTGCAATCATACACTGTTTTCAAAGATGTTAAGAGATTGAAGCAATATGGATATCATTTGGGAAGCTACTGCAAAGCATGAATGTTGTTTCAATGTCATATGTTCTCCATATGTGGATCTATGTGGCAATGTAACTATACATAGATTGCACAAAGAACACTTGAGGAAGGATCGCATTTCAAATAAAGTTGGACACATTAAAAGGTGGATATTAAATTCTCTCCTCTACATTGACATCAAAGGATATGAGGGAGGCCATATGGAAAGTGGATATTAATTATCTTAGATATTGATTTTAAGATTACAATGTTTAAGCTTTATGGGTATGGTTGTCAAAGGAGTTTCTACAGGAAGAATTTGAAATCAACGATATATAGGAAAGGCTTATTGTTCTCCCAAAGAATGAAAAATACGTCAGGTGACATGCTTGATATATATGTTGATTACCAAATACAACCAAAGCCTATGCTTTGTTTGACAAAACGTGTCATAGAGATGTTGTTCATCGTGCACATTGGTTTTGGAGTGAGCACAAAACAACATTCTTCAAAAAGGCCTTAGAAACTTTCAAACAAATGCAATTGCCAATGCATAGGAGTTTGGTGAAATCCACACAATTTCTAGAGTTTGAATAGATGGGGGTGTTTATGCCAAACAACCACTTTGATTGCTTCAAACAATAAAATACCTAAGGAGTATGAACATTATTTTGGAGGTGATTAAAGGAAAACATTTTGAATGAGAATTGGTTTTCTTTTGGAGAAATTAAAATCATCGACTTATGTAATGTTTTGTTTAGGAAAGAGACTATTAAACGATTAAAGAATTGATGATTTGTTGATGGGAAAAGGGTCTTTATCAGAGCATTGAGATGGGATCCCCAAATTGAAGTAGTCATTATATGAAGACTGTGTGGAAAATGGGGCATATATGTTCACCTAAGAAGATTCTAATACACTTGTTGAAGAGCATGATAACTAGTTGGCTGATATAAAGAGTCTAGGTTTTTATGAAACTCCCAAAGGTAGGGTCCAGAATGCAGAATCTCTCAAATGAGATAGAAAGAGGATGCTCACGGTTGCTTGTATTTAGTTGTGTTTTGGGGACATAATTTGCATTATCAAAGTAATTCTATCATCATTGGTTCATTTTTTGTGATGCTTTCCTCTCAGAATTATTCTACCTTTAGTAATGCAGAGAAGCATGTCATATTCTAATTTTTTGGATCTACACTTGACAGACTAAAGATATTAGATGAACCTGTTCCTATTTGGTTGAACTTCAGAATCTTCAAGAAACACAAGTATATGCCAAAATCAAAATATGATGTAGAATGCCAGTTATGAGGGGATTCAAAAGTTATGAAGACTTCAAGAAAATGTTACAGGAGTTTGAAAGATCTCTCATAGTAAAATACAAATTTTCCATCAAGAAATAGTTAAGAAAGTTTATTTTCTTTTTGAAAACTTTATATAACTCTCAATTAAGAAGAATTGGTGAGGGAAGTCGAAAGGGTGGCCTCTCTTTTCCTATTTATTGTAAAAAATTTAATGTAATATGAGATCCTTTTGGCTATGATATGAGAGCTTCTGTGAGGGTTGGGGTAGAGATAGTTATCAGATAATTTTGTTATTCATCTAGGGAAAGACATTATTTTCTGAACTTAATCTTTGTACAAGGAGATAGATTCTTTGAGTTTTATTTTATGTTCTTGAATAAAGGAGACATTTCTAATCTTTGTGTTTGATTGTTTTCTTTTAAATTGGTGATCTCCTTTGCAAATCTACAATTATTCATTCGTATTTTCTCTGTTACATCAGATTAAAGATGTGTTCATTGCAAGATCTTTGAGTCTTGTTTTAATCATGTGTTTCCTAGGGATCATTTTCTTTCCTCCTCATCATTTACAGGTTTAAGTGAATAATATTTGTGTCATTTGCTTTGATCTTTTATTCCAAATTGCTCTCACATTTGTGTCATTTTTATGTGTAGATGTATGTTTTCCTTTCCTTCTTTCTAGTTGAAAGCATACTTGTATTCATTAGATTAGATAAATTCATTGAAGATCATAAGAGGGAGTTGTACCTCTAAAATTTAGAGGAAGATTGCTAATCCAATAGTGATCTCCAGAGTTGTTAGTTTCATGGTCACTGCTCATTTGGGCACTAGAGAGTCATTTATCACATTAAATCATGGTGACCAATCTGTTTACTAATAGATTTTTGGTGACTTTGTTGGGGAAGAATCAAAATACCAATGTCTTTTCATATTTTCTTTTCTTAGAAATCTGAAGGTACCTCCCTGAGGATGGAGGTTGGCGACTCTATCATTTGGAATTTTCCTAGAATATATTTTTGGTAGAATATCTAGTCATTCTTTTTCTCAATCTACATTATGGCATTGGTTTCAGCCCAACCATGGTGTGCTCAATTTGGACCTCTAGCACTGTCGCAATATTCAGATTTTCCTACAGGTTCAAGAAAACATTTTCCAAAGTTTAATGGAGAAGATTCACAAGTTACAGATGATCATCTTTGAGCTTTCACCATAGCTTGTGGAATTTTGGGTGTAAGAGAAGAATTTTTTTTTGTTAGACTATTTGTTGAATCTCTCATTGGAGCTACTATTGTTTGGTTTCTGTAGACATAGAAAATATATAGATTGATATTGCATACTCGATCCTGATCTACTAACATCATTTCATCCTAAATTATCCCTTTGTCTAACCATTTAATTGAATAGCCTTATTTGATTAAAGTCATCATAATTCTCCTTTTAATTAAATAAATCCCTCAATTTAATTAAATCATTGTCTCTGTGTAATTAGCTAGGTCATTTCTTCCTATCTTTATTTAATTAAATAATCCATATTATTTGGTTAAATCTTTAAACTTCATCTAATTAAATTAAATAAATCAAACATTTATCTAATTTAATCTAACATCACCCCCTTTAGTTAAATAAATCAAAAATATTTATTTAACTAAGTCTAAATCATTCTTTTCTCATTTTGAGTTATTTAAATCCCAAAATCTAAGTCAAAATGGTCAAATAAGTTAATCTCCTTTAAATTAATCAAATCTTGATTAATCTTAGTCTTAATCCATCAAATCCTCTAGATTTTGCAACTTGCACATGAAAATCAATTTAATTGATTTATAAATCATCTATTTTCATTCAAAAAATGGCATCCAAGTGGGAATATTCTTCAAATTTGAAATCTCCCCCCAAATAGACATGTACATCCAACAAAGCATTTAAAATCTCTTACATGTCCTTGCCTTGAGCCAAGTGGCATTTAACTTTCCTCTTTCATCCCCCCTAAACATGTCACTTCTTCAAATTCAAATTTTAAACTTGCACATTGATCAAAATGTGCTCAACCTTCATCCTCTCACATGTTGACAAGTGGCATCATGTCATTGGCTTATCTTTTATCCCACATCCATCCTATCTTTCAATCTTCAACTCTTTCTTTCTATAAATAGAGAGTTCATCCTTCATTTCTATCATCCACAATTTGAGTAAACTTATTATGCTCAAATCATTAGCAATTCTCATCCATTATCATTGAGTTCATAGCTAGGTTATGCAGATTTTTCTATTGGAGCACTCATCAAGCATCAAAAAAGTGGATCACTCTTCATCACACATCAATCTTGCATCATAGGAGTTGGGAAAGGGCCAATTTTCACATCAAATTAGCACCAATTCCCCTATGGGATCAAGAGTTTGCATTGTTTTCAATAGGATTTAGCTTACTTTCTTGCTCTTTTGTTTCATTCTTGATTTCTTTCCTATTTTAAAATTTGCTAATAGATTTCATGGGGAATCCTTGTTCTTACTTGCATATGATCTTCTAATGTGTTTTCCCATTGTGTTTTGTAGGTATTTGGATTAGGGTTCTACATTTAGCGCTAGAGGGAGGGGCAACCAAAAGATCAAATCACGTTTTTTGAGAAAATTCTGTGTTTTTTGTGTTTTTATGTGTTTACAGGAAACAACACTGCTCACAGTCCAACGGGGCCATATAGAACCGCTCACAGTCCAACGGGTCTATACGGAATTGCTCTGGAAACAAACTACACCACTGGAAACAAATTGCACCGCTCCAAACTTCAAGCTGCACCGTTGGATCTCCAACGTCACCATATAGCACCGCTACAAACTCCAAACAGAGCTGACAACATAGACAGAACCGCTGGACTTTCTTACTTTTTCATGCAAACTTAAAATGGTCATATCTTGGTCATGTTTTGGTCTTTTTTTAAGCTTTTTTTTTTGAAATGGGATATAATTTCATATGCTATCCAATGGTGTAGGTGTTTCTCAACTTTGATAGAGTTAAAATTTTCAAATTTTCACCTAAAGTCAAATCACATTATAACTTGGTCTAAGTTTTAGGGTTTTTATGCTTAATGATTCATCTAACCCCCATATCCTTTTGTTTCTTGATCTCATCTAAAATTTTGAACACTTTTGCAGGTTAGGAAATCAAAAAAAGGGAGGAGGAAACAAAAGAAAAGCTTCTTATGACATCATTTCTCTATTGTATCAAGTGTCTTTAGACACTCTTGGAAGCAATTATAATTCCAAGTTTAAGGATTTTATTTCTTCAAAATTTTAGGACTCAATAGATTTCAATTTGGGCTCTAAAAAGAACAAGAAAAAGGGATTAAAAAGAACCTTAGGAAAATTTACTAGATTTTGCTTAAGGTTAACAATTGAACAATCAAATCTCACACTTCTTTTGGTGCACTAAAAAGAATTCAATTTTGCTTTGTGGACTTAAAATGAACAAGTGTTCTCATTGTTTTGTAATTACTTACACAAAGTAATATCATCAAAAGATGTATGAGCTTCTCTCGCGCCTCACGGAAATCTTGAGAATCAAAAGTATTTTGGTGTTATTAGGTTGTGTAAGTGATTTCCTTCACACTTCATTTTGGGATTAAAATTGAACAAATCTTTGCGAGTGTGAGTGGAACATATTACGTGTGTTCTCCCTTTGTTTCTAAATGAAGGTTGATCAAACTATGAATATGTTTGCTTGCTTTTGTTTATCTTAGAGAGCCTACCTTGGGGAAAAATTACTCACCCAAGGGAACGACTAAACCAATAACACTCTAAACGCAAGCGTATTTCCATCTGGGATATAAATGTGGGTATTGGAATAAATGCCAGTATCACATGGTTGGCTTCGACGACAAGGGTAGCAATGGTCTCTCACCTCGATGGGTCAACTCCTATGAATGGAAAGTCCTATTTAAAACCCTTGTTTAGAAATGGCCAAAATCCTTGATCTACTTGTTGGTGCAAGAACAGTCATTTTGAAGCCGTCCCATATTTTTACGACTCTTAGTAGAAATGAAAAGGATGCCATGGGAGTTTCATGGGTGTTGATGCTTGGCTTCCCTGTATAAGTGAGTGTCGCGGAGGGGAGCCAGTGGGGTCAAGCATCTAATCATTTGCTAAGAGTAGGCGTAGCTAGACTTGTCCAAGTGGGAACTCAACAAGCAAAGTCTTTCATATCCATAGGGTTGTGCATATTCTTGGTATCAAAACACTTGCTTGTTTGAAAACATTGGGAAACACACATTCAACAGGAAAATCAAAATTTCAAACCCCTTAGTTAGAGAAAATACCTTTGACAAAACCCAAGAACTATTGCTTACCCTAGGGATTATGTCCTTAGAGGTTTCTAAGTAATTGGGTTTACATCTTAATTTGCTTCTACGAAGGCAAACATTAGGTAACGATTTCCTTGATTTCCTTGAATTCCACATAGCACTTTGTGGGATGAAAAGAAGTTAGGACATTGGACGTTTAGTTTGAAAATCTAATCAAGAAAGTGTTTGTGGTAAAAGCAATTCACTAATCAAGATGAAATCAATTGAATCCCACACATGTGCTTGTGTATCTTCTCTCTTATGGTCTTTTGAGAAAACATTGATCTTTTGGTTTGAAGGGAAAATCATGTTCTTCAAAACCTTGGCCTTGTAAAAAAGTCCTTCTGAGGTTCATTTAGGATCAAAATCAAACACTTCATCCATTTTGAACATTTATCATCCCATCCCACAAGCAACTTTAGAGCTTTGGGAACATCATTATCTAGACTTCGGTACATCCTTAAACCAGATCAAAATCATTTGTTTAGTTAGGTATGTCCTTCCTCACATACTTAACTAAATTATCACCCTTTTGAATGAATTTATCCTAAATATCACATCCAGCATCTTAGGGTTTACAAGTTCATTATCCAATCAAAATCAAATCCTAAAGTCTAGCATTGATCCAAAGTTCCTAAATGTTCAACACTCATATCATTCCCCCTTTTCATCTTTCATCTCATCATTGGTCCTAAACACCTTAGAGGTCACTTTTGCAACAAGGTCAAAACACAAGAGGAACATGGAATATAAACTTGCTCCATACATCATGAGCAGTCTAAACCAACCAAACTATCAAAGCCTTATAATGCCAATTGATTGTCAACACTCACATTTATATAATCCATACATGGGTTCATTATCTCCTACAAACCTCAATGGTAAAACAAATGTGAGTATACCCAGTCAAAATTTTGGAACACCGTTCCCGATGACATATTTAAATCCGAGTCCAAACCTACAAGTCTATCAACTGAACAATCAATACATAAGCCTTCAAACAAACAACGTCATCCCATCAAATCCCAACATGCCAAATGAGAATGTACCAAGTACAACTTTACAAAACATGAACATTTTGAATCCAAACTTGGTAAGCTTTGGGATGGATAGGTTTGCAAATCATATGAATATTTTTCAAAGTTCAAACAAGATGTTAACGACTCCAAGTCAAGGTAACACCATGCAAAATCAAAGTTACCTAAATCAAGGCAATTGATGTGATTCCCAACATCAAAAATGTTCAATTTCAACTCATAATTCCAAATTTGAACACCATCCCAAATCACAACATTGTCCAAAATCAATTTTTTGATGATCCCATGCGAACACCACAAGTGTACATCCTAAATCTGCTTGAACAAAAGCCAAATCAAGGGAGTCAAATTCAAGATCAAGATCAAATTTCACTAGAGCAACTTGCTTCACATGCCAGACTAATTGAATTATTGAGCCAAGAGATATCTTCACTCCAAAATCAATACACTCTTCCATTGGTTAATCCATGTCATCAAAGTATTGAGTTGTGTCCACAACCACATCAAGAACAATATCTCCAATGTCAAGAAGTTAGATATCAAGATCAAAAACATCAATAACAAACCCAATTACCCCATCTCGAAGATCAATCGCCACATTTTAAAGATCAATCACCACATCTCCAAAATCAATCACAACAAGGTCAATTTAAGACACAAATATCACAAGGTAACAAGTGAAAATACACAACACTTGGGAGACCAATCGAATTAGTCTTGCAACAATTGGTACAAGAAAATATCATCAAAATCCATGTTTATGAGAACTATCAAGAACCAGACATAAAACCACCAAGGTATAACGAGAAGCACCTTTGTGATTATCATAGAATAAAGGGACACAAAACATCAGACTGTGTTCGAATCAAAAAACTCATCCAAGACATGATTGATTAAAAGATAATCACTATTGGGGACAATGATAGCATTGGAAATCTCTCCACCACAATTGTTGAGAACAAGGATCAAGATCAATCCACCACTGAGCACCTTGAAGTTGTTTCTACTTCATCCAATGATCAAATCAAGATATGTCAAGAGTTACTTCTCAATCATGATCAAAATCCACCAACAATACCCAACAATGATCCAATTCAAGAAATATCAACATCACTTGACCCTATGGTTGAAGACATTGACAATCTCTCTGCCACAATTTTTGAAAACAATGTTCAAGATCTATCCATTAATAAGCACATTAAAGATGTTTCCACCCCATCTGATGATCAATTCACCATACAACAAGAGCCACTTTTTAGTGATCTATTTCAAGGAGTGTTAAGATTTTTTGATCCTATTGATATAATGCACGATCCATTGACCTATGATCATGTTGAAAATGTATCTACATCACCTTATGAGTTAGAGGACATATCTCAATAATTTATTCCAAAGCATGATCAAAATCTTTCACCAAGGTCTAGCAATGGTCCTTTCCAAGACATATTGACCCCCTTTCACCTCATGATTATAGATACTGAAGGAACCTTGAACTCGACACTTGAAGATATTGAACCACTTACCATGTCTAATGATGACATCCAAGAACCCTTTATAAGCAATCTGTCCTTTGAAACTGACCCATGTCAAGAACTTGATCCAAAGCATGTCAAAAGAAATTCCAAAATCATTCAAGATCAATAGTTTATATCTCCAAACTACTACAATGGTCTAATGGACACTCTCCTATCTATACAAGATGATCATATCCATATAATACATACTCCTCCATCTACCCATGCGACGCTTTCTTTGGATGGACATGTAGATGATCTACATTTCGAATAGGATTCCTTTACTCCTGATATTATTACACAAAAAGAATAGGTTATTGATTCCTACAGTCAAATTGAGTTGTCGACATCAAGATTAGATATATCCCAAATTCAAATTGGGGATATCATGAACAAAGATATCCAACATTATCCACTCAAGAAAATAGGTCAGGCATAACAGGATATTTCAAAGTTAGCAGAGCAGCAAATTCCAATAACATCATCTGCGGTGGTCATTTATCAGAGAATACATTCCAAACAAGATCTCTTAGAATAGGCAGAATCAAAGCATGGCAATAGTTCCACAATACTAGGGGCAACTATGTCTCAAGAAAACATCAACATAGGGAGCACAAAGAGTCCATATGATGAAACTGATGTCAATACTACAACTAGTTGTGTCACGAATCTTCATCCACCCATCACCCCATCCAAAAATTGGGACCAACATCAAAAGAAAGATTTGAATCAAAGCATAAAGAACTTTATCAAAGAAAAAGAAGTTGTGAAGCATAATGGACAAATCAAATACATATGGATACCAAAAAATACAAAGAAAGATGATCCCTATCAAACTCCATTAGTCAAAGAAACTATGGGGAAAAATAAAAGAGGGAAAAGTATCCATCAAAGGTTTCCACAAAAGAAAAAGAAGGATTCTCAAGTGACATACAAAGTGTATCAAGCAATTGGTCCTAATTCCATGTACACTTTCGTATCCACCCATCATTGCTCATCTTCCCAAGTTTGGAGAGTCAAAGATTCCAAGTTGTCAACCAATCCATCTTTTATCCCTAAACACACTCCATCCACGCCTCAATGCATGATATCCAATTCTAAAATTGACCATGTATTGGCAATGACCCTTTATCATAAGGATTCAGAAGGCATTCTATTGTGATGTGCACATAAAGACAAAGTTAACTCCAGTATCAATGAAGCAGATCAAGAATCTCAAAAGTTGCATTCAAGTGCATGTACTTTGGAAAAACTTCTTCAAGTAGGATATCAATGACACATTATGATAGAAGCATCTACATCGACACCATCAGGTGATTCAGTATGAGCTTTAAATCTCATAGAAAAATGCAAAAAAATTAAAAAAAATGTGAAAATCCAAAAAAATCAAAAACTCATGAAAACAATAAAGATAAAAAATTGTCCTCTAGTAAAAACAACTATGGTGGCGCTTTGGGAAAGACCATGATGAAAACCTGGAAAATAGGCATCATGAGTAGAATTGAGCATCTATGTGCGCCAATTCAAATGGAAGCATCTCACTCCTATCCATAATAAATCCAGCATTCCATCCATCTTATCCATAATAAATCCATTCATCCATGAACCATTTATCCAATCCATTTTCATATATCTGCATCCATAGTCTAAGTTATCTTGATCTTGATGAACATTAATGCACACTTTACACTTGCTTATGGTAAACATCTTGACATGGGTCATTTTCACTGATCCTATCCTATCCAACATTATCTAAGCTATACAACATTATCCAAATGAGCATTCTTTATCCAAACACCTTATCTTATTGTAAGATAATCCTTGGCATCCTTGGTGTACTTACCATATCCATCCATCCATACACCTATCCAAGCATCCATCCATGGCATTCCCCACATTGCTAGACACTAGGGGCAGGTATTTGCACCTTGCTTCGATAATAAATCTTGGTCTATATTCTCCAACTTATGTGTTGATCCAAACATTGGAAAACATAGAATCAAATTGGTCAAACCACTTGTGAGAAAAATTCCAAATCACTATCCCATGGCATATTTTGATGAGAAAATGTTCCTTATCAAGCTTCATCTTTCATCGAACATCAAGCCAAGCAATCACTATCAAGTTGCATCTAAGTTGCACATTAAATGTCACATCAAATCATTCAAATAGATTTTGTTCCAAATCAAGCTTCAAAATCCTGATCAATCAAATCCAATCAATACATCATCATCTTGGGGATATATTTCCCAATCCTTGTGTTGCTTAACACAAATCCTTTCATTGTTGTGTATCCACGACAATGTTATCATCATCAATCACTCATCATCTTGGGATATCCATCATAATCCTTGTGTTTCTTAACACTATCCTTGCATTGTTGTGTATCCTCAACAATGTTATCATCATCAATCCATTAGTTTGATCAATCAACCTTAGCTTGCTTTTCAAACAAATCCCAAATAGAGCACTGATATCATCACATATCCAAATCATCAAAATCATCCGAAAATCCAAAAACATCTAAAATCATATCAAAATCCAAAAACACTCAAAAAGTCAGAAAAAACAAATCAAAAACATGCCATCTGAACTATGTTGTCTCTAAGCTTAAACGTAGGCAAGGCTAATCTTTGATGAGCCCCCGAGACACAAAATCCAAAAAAATTCATAAAATCTCACAAAACCCAAAAATATTTAAAAATTTGGAAAATCAAAACATTTGCAAAATCTTCAAAAAATACCAAAAACAGCCTCAAAACATTTCAAAAAGATCAAAAACATTCAAAAAACCCAAAAAATCCATCTATCCCATTTCACTTTCACCCACGATAATCAATCATCCATAATAAATCAATCATCACACTCACCCTTTGGCAAAACAAATAGAAACAAGTACAACAATCAACAAAAGCCAGCTTCAAACATAAAATCAAAAGCAAATTTCAAACTTTTTAAATGCAAAAATCAAAATCCTGATCATTTTCAAACATGTCAGTCAACCTTATACCAAAATCCAATCCAACAACTTATCAACCCATTATCATCCTATACAATGCATGTCCTAGGATATATCGTACCAAAAATGGGCATCATTTTGGATATCACTTTGGATACTTATCCTAAACAAAACACATCCCCTTGGATAGCGGTATGAAGAGCATTGACTTGTTTGTTTACTATATCTTTGTCTTTTGATTTATCTTATTGTTCTCATTCCAAGGACCTCTCAATCGTGTCCCCAATGAAGGGATTTAAAGAGATAGGAATCGGGAAATGATCATTATCTCTTTATCTACTGCGCTTGTTGGACGTTCTTGTAATATAACTTGAAAAATACTTGCTTTGTTAGGTACGTCCTAGCAAGGTTTTTTCATGTCAAGTGTGAACAAGAATACTCCTATCTATTTTTCGAGTCAAATTCCATCGCACTAGGTACAACGTCATCCTAGTTCTCTATACCTTGATGCATCGTGTCTACGTGTGTTATCAAACATAAGGGAATTGGCCCTTTGAAAATCCCAACTCCTCGGCAAGTAATCAACATCATCATCATCATCTCATGTCTTGTTGGAATCTCTTATTTTCTTCTATCTATTGCTTTTTGCGCTAACATGGTACCTTGATAGTTAATCATAAATCATCACCATTGCATCTATCTTGCATCCAAAAACTGTCAGCATATTGCATAATGCATATCATATCATATAGAAAGCATTAACCATACCACATGCATTCATCCCTATCATTGCATAATATAGATTGGTTATTCTAAACATCTCATAAACCATACATTTATCATCTATTTTTATAATCATAAAAGCATCATCATATCATATCATGTGCATCCATATCATCCATGCATCATCATATCATCCAAACATCATAATCATCTCATTTATATCATCAATAATATAATTGTCATGGTACAAATCAAGATCAACTGTGTGTAATATATCAAAATATACATGTGGCTACCCATGGTCAATGACTGTCTATACATCATCAAAATTGTCTACATCAAATATTTGATCTTTCTAAAGAATTATCTTTCATCCTCTAATTAGTAGAACCACTCCTCTCACATTTTATCGTGATCTCGATTGAAAATTAGTATTTCCACTTGATCTCTCGAGGGGACAGTATATCAGCATAATTCTTCTCGCTGGGGAAATAGTGGGGCATCCAAAAAATTAGATAATTTTTGAACTTTTATCTCAGCAAGATTATTCTTTGAACCAACGTAGCAAGTACGTTGCTTCAAAGAGGGAGAAAATGTAGACATAGAAAATATATAGATTGATATCTCACACTCGATCCTGATCTACTAACATTGTTTTATCCTGAATTATCCCTCTGTCTAACCATTTAATCGAATAGCCTTATTTGATTAAATTCATCATAATTCTCCTTTTAATTAAATAAATCCCTTGATTTAATTAAATCATTGTCTCTGTGTAATTAGCTAGTTCATTTCATCTTCCTATCTTTATTTAATTAAATAATCCATATTATTTGATTAAATCTCTAAAGTTCATCTAATTAAATTAAATAAATCAAACATTTATCTAATTTAATCTAACATCACCCCCTTTAGTTAAATAAATCAAAAATATTTATTTAACTAAGTCTAAATCATTCTTTTCTCATTTTGAGTTATTTAAATCCTAAAATCTAAGTCAAAATGGTCAAATAAGATAATCTCCTTTAAATTAATCAAATCCTGATTAATCTTAGTCTTAATCCATCAAATCCTCTAGATTTTGCAACTTGCACATGAAAATCAATTTTATTTATTTATAAATCATCTATTTTCATTCAAAAAATGGCATCCAAGTGGGAATATTCTTCAAATTTGAAATCTCCCCCCAAATAGACATGTACATCCAACAAAGCATTTAAAATCTCTTGCATGTCCTTGCCTTGAGCCAAGTGGCATTTAACTTTCCTCTTTCATCCCCCCTAAACATGTCACTTCTTCAAATTCAAATTTTAAACTTGCACATTGATCAAAATGTGCTCAAACTTCATCCTCTCACATGTTGACAAGTGGCATCATGTCATTGGCTTATCTTTTATCCCACATTCATCCTATCTTTCAATCTTCAACTCTTTCTTTCTATAAATAGAGAGCTCATCCTTCATTTCTACCATCCACAATTTGAGTAAACTTATTATGCTCAAATCATTAGCAATTTTCATCCATTATCATTGAGTTCATAGCTAGGTTATGCAGATTTTTCTATTGGAGCACTCATCAAGCATCAACAAAGTGGATCACTCTTCATCACACATCAATCTTGCATCATAGAAGTTGGGAAAGGGTCAATTTTCACATCAAATTGGCACCAATTCCCCCATGGGATCAAGAGTTTGCATTGTTTTCAATAGGATTTAGCTTACTTTCTTGCTCTTTTGTTTCATTCTTGATTTATTTCCTATTTTAAACTTTGCTAATAGATTTCATGGGGAATCCTTGTTCTTACTTGCATATGATCTTCTAATGTGTTTGCTCATTGTTTTTTGCAGGTATTTGGATTAGGGTTCTATAGTTTCAATCTTTAGAAGATGGATGTATTACTAATTGGGACAACATAGAAAAGAAGTTTCTTGGAAGATTTAAACCAGCAGTGGATGCATGTGCACTTTCATCTCAATTCCTCAACATCAAAAAGGAGGTTGAATCTATAAGGGAGTTTGTAGAACGGTTTGACAAATGTCTACAAAAGATTCCTCATAATATTCAGCCAAGTAAAGAGCTACAAATGACCATTTTCATTGGAGCATTACATCTCAACGTTGGATTCCTCTTGAAGCAAAGTAAGGTAAGTGATTTTGAGATTGCAAAACAAGAAGCTATTAATATTGAAGATGATTTTATTTTATCTGGGGTGTGGAAGAAAGATAAATTTGAAAAGTTTGCATGGAATGGTATGGTTCAAAGGCATAAAACTTCAAATTTTGAAAAAATGAATTCATCAAATCTCTTTCACCTTACAGTTGAATGTTCCAATCTCATGATTTTTTACCAAAGTTTTTTTTACAAAAATGAAGTGATGTGAGGACTGAATCCTTTGATGTTGAAATTTATAATCTTGACTGTGAGATGGATGAGGGTGATTCTGACTCTTCCAGTGATGAGGAAGATTACTCTCCTTGTAAACAATCGGTAGGTATGACATCTTTTGCTTTGGATGCAACAAGTACTAAAGATTCATCTATTGTTATAGATAGTCCAAAATTAAACAAAGGTGAACAACTATTGATTCCTCCTTATGCTCCAACAATTGAAAATTTTAGTTCTGAAAGTATTGGTATACATTTATCAAATGATTTGGTTGACATGAAAGTAGGTCAATTTTCAGAAAAAGAGGGTGCCGACAAGTTATTAGAAATAGAGGTAACTAAATCATCGAATGCATTTTCTCCTTGTTTGCAACCTAATTATGAAGCGTTTAAGTTTTCTAATTAAATTATTGAAGGCAAGGCAGTAGAAAATGAGGTAATTAACCATCTCATTTTTGATTCTTTTCATTTTGAAGAGAATATTATACAAGATTCAAATTTTTCAAATCCATCATTTGAGTCAATACATGGGATGGATAAAATTGAAGAAGAGATTAAGATAGATGAATAAACAGTAGAATCTAATGAGTTTTTTAATGCACATACTACAAATTGGGGTCCAAAAATTTTAAACAATGCAGTTACTTCCACATTTAGTGACCAAGAAGTTTCTTTATCTCATGATTTGTATGTGGGATGTCCAATTCAAGGGTTGGTTTCTTTTTGTTTAAAGAATCAAGTGTGGGACAATATTAAATTGGATGTTGTACAGGAAGATTCTAGTAAGCATATGCAGCACAACGTTGATATGACTCATTTGATTACCAAGGAATATAATCAAGAGTGGCTTATTGAGCATCAAATTTTATCATGAAAGTTTTTACAAGGTGCTACTTTAATTTATTTGATTGTAGCAGTCACAATTTGGCAATTGGTTGTGCGCACAATTTTTAGTCACCCAACATTGTTTCGCACAGGTAGCTACTTCTCATAGCCTATTAATGGATTTGTATGATCAACTTGGAGGCCATTTGAGGTAGGGCCTTCCTACCATATACATAATAGAATTTTTTGTTGTGTTGGTAGTTTAGGTTCTTTCCTTACCTATTTTTTCCATTTTTGGCTTGCTCTTGCCACTTCTCCTCCATGCTCTTTGACTCTTCCCAATGGACAAGGACTGGTCTATTCCAGAGATGCTAGAGTTCTGTGCATTTCCATAGAAAATGCATTCCCCAGACAAAGCCACTGTTAGCCCCATTTTTTAATTAAAGCCTATTCTAGTTGTGAAACTGTATTTTCTCATTGTTTAGGATCATGATGAAAAGAGATTTTTGAAGGCCTACATTGTTTTTCTGAGTAAAGCTTCAAAGGAGAAGATTATTGGGTCTTTATCTTAGCATTTATGAGCTTCGATGTCTGATATTCTACATTGAGAAAGTTGAGCTCAGGTGTTTTGGGGCCTTTTTGCTCACATACCTTGGAATGGTATAAAACAAATATTTTCACAAGAGACTGATATGCAATAATTTTAAAAAATCATTTCTATTTGAAAATGATAGAAGATAATGTGCAAGAGAATTTAGCATAGAGTCTGTAGCTTTTATTGAAGGCTTTTGCTTATAAAAATCTACAGTTGGTGAATTTAGTTTGCTACTTGTTTGTATGGGTTTTTTGAAACAATAAAATCTCAGAGCCCACTTTGCACTTAGATTTCAGGAAATTGCCAATTGTCTGAATTGTTTGAAGTCTACATTGGCTACAAGTAGCATTATCCCATTAGATAATTCTCATAATCATCAAGACAAAGTTTTGAATTTAATATTGAAGCAATCTATGATTCTTTTGAAATTCTTGCATTGATGGTGGAAAGATAACATTTATATAGCTTCAATTGCAGATTAACTTCTTCGATTGACATTGTAGCTTCCTTCTAGATATTCAATGTGTTCTTCAATTGGACTTGGTGAAATCAAAGTGACACCAAAGGATGGAGAACAACTGAGGTGGTATTTTTACAAGTTCGTGAAACTTTCCTATCGGCGGCCAAGGTAGTTAGAAGAACCATTCAAGGTATCGCCCGTGCTATTCGTAACTTGGATGAAAGGTGAATGTTTTATTGGTGGCATTTTAGAAGGTTCTGAGAATAACTCAAAAGTGTGCCCGCTAGTTGAACTTGGATATTGTAGTGAATACTTTATAGGCAGGAGGTTATGAGGAACATTAAAAATACCGCCAACCCCATGATGATTGTCAAAACATAGAATTCATGACTGCTCTTGGGTAGGCATGTTGTGAATCAATATAATGTGCAATGATACACCAATGTCAAATATGTTAAGAGATGGAAGTAATATGGATATTGTTTGGGAAGATACTGCAAGGCATGAATGTTGTTTCAATGCCATATGTTCTGCACATGTGGATCTATGTGGCAATGTAAATATACATAGATAGCGCAAAGAAAACTTGAGGATGGATCACATTTCAAATAAACCAGGACACATTACAAGGTGGATATTAAATTCTCTCCTCTACATCGACATCAAAGAATACGAGGGAGGCCATAAGGAAAGTGGATATTAATCATCTTAGATATTGATTTTAAGATCAGAATATTTAAGCTTGATGGGTATGGTTATCAAAGGATTTTCTATAGGAAGAATTTGAAAGCAACGATATACATGAAAGGCTTATTTTTCTCCCAAAGAATGAAAATTACATCAGGTGACATGCTTGATATACATGTTGATTACCAAATACAACCATAGCTCCTAATTTTTTTGAAAAAATGCATCATAGAGATTTTGTTCATCGTGCACATTGGTTTTGGAGTGAGCACAAAATGTCATTGTTGAAAATGCCTTAGAAAATTTGAAACAAATGCAATTGCCAATGCATAGGAGTTTGGTGAAATCCAAACTGCTTCTAGAGTTTGAACAGATGGGGGCATTTATGCCAAACAACCACTTTGATTGCTTCAAACAATAAAATACCTGAGGAGTATGAACATCATTTTGGAGGTGATTAAAGGAAAACATTTTGAATGAGAATTGGTTTTATTTTGGAGCAATTAAAATTAGCGACTTGTGTAATGTTGTGTTTAGGAAAGAGACCATTAATCAATTAAAGAATCGATGATTGGTCAATGGGAAAAGGGTCTTTATCAGAGCATTGAAATGGGATCCCCAAATCAAAGCAGTCATTATATGAAGACCGTGTGGCAAACGGGGGCATATATGTTCACCTAAGAAGATTCTAATACACTTGGTGAAGAGCATGATAACTAGTTGGCTAATATAAAGAGTCTAGGTTTTTATGAAACTCCCAAAGGCAAGGTCCAAAATGCAGAATCCCTCAAATGAGATAGAAAGAGGATGCTCACAATTGCTTGTATTTAGCTATGTTTTTGGGACATAATTTGGATTATCAAAGTAATTCCATCATTGTTGGTTCATTTTTTGTGATGCTTGCCTCTTGGTATTATTCTACCTTTAGCAATGTAGAGAAGCATGTCATATTCTAACCTTTTGGATCTATACTCGACAGACTAAAGATATTAGATGAACCTGGTCCTATCTGGCTAAACTTGAGAATCTTCAAGAAACACAAGTAAATGTGTCAAAATCAAAATATGATGTAGAAGGTCAGTTATGAGGGGATTCAAAAGTTATGAAGACTTCAAGAAACCGTTATGGGAGTTTGAAAGATCTCTCATAGTAAAATACAAATTTTCCATCATGAAACAGTTAAGGAAGTTTATTTTATTTTTGAAAACTATATAAAACTCTTAATTAAGAAGAATTGGTGAGGGAAGTCGAAAGTTTGGCCTCTCTTTTCCTATTTATTGTAAAAATTTCAATGTAAGAGGAGATATTTTTGGCTATGATATGAGAGCTTTTGTGAGGGTTGGGGTAGAGATAGTTATCAGATCATTTTTTTATTCATCTAGGGAAAGACATTATTTTCTGAACTTAATCTTTGTATAGGGAGATAGATTCTTTGGGTTCTATTTTACGTTCTTGAATAAAGGAGACATTTCTAATATTTGTGTTCGATTTTTTTATTTTAAATTGTTGATCTCTTTTACGAATCTACAATTATTCATACTTTCTCTGCTACATCAGATTAAAGATGTGTTCATTGCAAGATCTTTGAGTCTTGTTTTGTTCATGTGTTTTCTAGGGTTAATTTTCTTTCCTCCTCATCATTTATAGGTTTAAGTGAACAATCTTTGTGTCATTTTCTTTGATCTTTTATTCCAAATCGCTCTCGCATTTGTGTCATTTTTTATGTGCAAATTTTTGTTTGCCTTTCCTACTTTCTGGTTAAAATCATACTTGTATTCATTAGATTAGATAAATTCATTGAAGATCATAAGAGAGAGTTGTACCTCTAAAATTTAGAGGAAGATTGCTAATCCAATAGCGATCTCCGGAGTTGTTAGTTTCATGGTCATTGCTTAGTTGGGAAATAGAGAGTCATTTATCACATTAAATCACAGCGACCAGTCCGTTTACTAACAATAATTTATATCACAATGAACTAAAAATCTGAAAGCATATCAGGATGTAGGACCTTGAGAAGGTTCTATCACAAAAACATGAGAAAAAGTAGCTTGGACAGGGACAAAAAGATGCCCTAGTCTAGCAAACCTTCCTTCAAATTCAAATTTTTAGTGTTTGTAACATTGTTTGATAGTTTCAATCATGTAGAGGAGAAGTGTGAGTGGGAAAGGGTGTGGGGTGGGAAATTTGAAATCTACAGCTGTGGATGAGGATGAATATGGAGACCCAGATGGTGGGGAGGAGGTTTGGGGGGTTGTTGTTGGTGTTTGTGGCTCTCGATGTGCTTTGGAGTTGTTGCAGGCTTTAGTCATGGTTAAGTGGCTCTTGCTTTGTTGGGTGTTGGTGTTGTGGGCATGTTTGTGTAGGTTCTTGCTTCTTGGATTTTTCATGGAGTATGATGTCGTGCCTACTTCCTTCACTTTGATCTTCTTTTTGGTGAGTTTTTGGATCAATTTATCTACATGGGGACTATCTGTTGACATTCAAATTCTACTTTGTTTGGCGCGAGAAGCATTTTTAGCTTGTGTCATGGCTTTCTTCTTCTACAATAGCTCCTTCATGTCTCATCTAGTAGGTTTTCTATGGTTGGTCAGTTTTACTCCTGATTTGGCAATTCTAGTGTGTTGTGGTTTGTGGTGGGTTCAAGCTAGGGATGTCATCTCTCTTTTACCAGAGTATGTTTCCTCCCTCCTTGGCCCTCTTTTGATCATATGGTTGTGGTGCTTGTCTGGTTTGGCTTTGGGGGGGCCTCAGTTCCCTAGATGTATTTTGTTACTCATGAGGCTGTGGTTTATTGGATCCTCTTCCTTATGTTTATGCTTACGATCCCTTGCTATCTTGAAACATTTTTTTTGTTTAAGGGGTTTATTTACATATTGGTGGATGCCACGGTTATTTTCTCCTCTCTGAAGAAGGTGTTGGGTGATTTTGAAGCCTTTGGTTTTGGGTCTGGGCTGAGCCTAATGAATTTCTTAAAAACCCAGGAGAGTTTGCTCTGTGTTGTTTTGATTCCCCACAAGATCATGATGGACTTGTTGCAAGTGGGGGTGGTTATTTCCTCATAGAAAAATTTCTCTCTGAAGATTAATATGGGAGTGTGTTTGATTCTTATGTTTCAGAGTTTTTTCTGTTGGTTGGGTTATACCTTATTTATATCTTACAGGCCCTTGGATATTTTCTTTTATTGATGTTTCCTAGGATGCTTTAAATTTTTTTCTTAAAAATCCAGGATCCCTTTTTGCTAAACAGTTTTCGCTTTTATGGTCGGTTTGTAACTTTTATGCTCAAGCATCTTGCCTCGCCTTTGGATGTTGTATTTTCCTTTTTCTTTGGAGTTTTTGCTTCCTTTTGGTTTCTTTGGCTAATTTCTCATATGGAGGTGGAGACTTCTCCTATTGAGATAGATCCCTCTCTAATTGAGGTGGAGATGGTTTTTGATGATTTGGTGGGAATAACTCTTCTATGTTGCTTGCTCCTATTGAGGTGGGGTTTGGGTAGGCAAGAGAGTGAAAATTTGGCAGTAAGGGTTTTTATTTCATTCACTCCTACAGAGGGGAGCTCCCTCCTATTGAGGTGGAGTTCAAGTTGGCAATTCTAGCAGGGTGGTGTCATGTGAAGATGGATGGGAGTAGTGAGAATGTTGATGTCCTTCAATGGTCTATTGTTATGATGTAGTTTGGTTGTTATAGGCTGATGGTTGCTTGGTTGATTCAGGTGGTTCTCATTTCCTGTTAGGGTTTTCAGTCCCTTTCTTTTCTTGGGTTTAAGATCCTGGTCAAAATCTAGTTGTAGAGGGTTCAAGGTCCCTTCAAAACCTTTGTGTAGCTTGTGCAGTCCTATTTTTTCTATTCGATGTTTTTGTTGATAGGTTGTTGATGGTTTGTGGATTATCTTTCTTGCAACATACTTTGCTTAGATAGGGTTTCAGGTTCCTTCAAAACCTATTTTTAATGGGTTTCAAGGTACCATCAAAAAATATTTTCCTAATCAAAAACATTATTTGACAATTTTACTCTATGAAAATACAGATTTCATAAAATAATTTCCCTAAAATTTGACTATTTTGTGATAATGAAATGTAATATGCAAGTATGCAAGAAAATTTGAAAATTTTTAAGTGATAAAATGAGATTCCAAATGCAATTTTCAGATATAAAGTGTAGTAATCTACCTTTCAATCACTAAAAATAAAAACATTGAAGTCTTATTGCAACAAAATAATGCACTTTTTCACTTTTTTGAGTAAATGCAAAATACCTAAATGAATGCAATGCATACTTTTAAATTTGATTTCATATCTAAAATGATGTAATGCAGATTTTTGAATGTAATTAAAATGTAGACCTAACCTATGATCACTGAAATTAACTCTATTATAATCTATGATGTGATATGATATGTGCTGATGTCAAAAATTGGCAAGGTAACAACCTTTATGGGAAACTCAGTTAATGGGGGGACTACTTGCGCTAAACTGAGTGACCTCTGAGTTTTTAAAGAAGTCAGCTTCTTCTGTACTTGGGTTTTGGAATGGGAAAAAGAAGTAGATATAAAAAGTAAAGATCTAACTAAGGCGATGCACCAAGATTTAGATGTAAGGCACGATAAATCTATCTTTTCGATGTTATTTAAGGGCCCATTCAACAATCTGTTATGTCCTAGAATAACAGAAATCAAGATGAAAAATTGAATAATTTATCTAATGACACAAAATAATTCCCATATACATTTACTGAAAATAAGAGTCAAAAGACATGGTCTAAATCATCAAGCTTATATTGAAATCATAGAAGTTCTGCAAATAAACAATTCAAGACAATAATGGCACAATATAATGTTTTATCAAATAGCTTAAGAAAATAGAAAGGACGAACAATGGCACAGTCTGAGAGTCTTATACAATAATCTAAAAGCAATACAAAAGGCCTGGTGTATTTTCCCTAATTTTTTTGTATCTTCTGAACTCATTTTCAAAAGGAAGAAGCAGTATATATAGATAAAAATCCCACCGCCTGGTGGGTCAGTAATAGAAAAGATCTTGTATCACGAGAAATTATTCCTGTAGCAATTATTTCCTTCAGTCATTGCAACAAAAAAGAATCAGGCCATTGAACATAGTCGCTCCTCAAACAGATGCATCCCCTCTAAATGATGACATTGGTCCCAACAAACTCTTGTGCAGACATGTGTCATTCACCCATGAAGGCAGTTAGAACACATGGCAATCTAGCGGAGTACGTTGCTCGCTCTCTCCTTCCATTCGATGAAGTCCTCGTGAAAGAGACACATGGCAACAAGTCAGGCCCATTCATTTATTCCTCCTTGTGATGAAAAACTATGTGGTGAAGACACATGGAGGAATTCTTTACTACCGGCACTGACTATGGGGTCCGCCCAAAAAGTGAATGTGGATAGACATTACGTGGCATGTGGACAGGGCCTAATTGAAAAGTGAAGGGAAGTAGCATTGAAGTGCCCATGGTGATGAGACATGGAAGCATGGAAAAATCTGGTAGGAGAGTGAAGGAAGGATTCCCTGCGAGGAGCTCTTGGCAGACACATGGTAGCAGTGGATGAAGTTCTACAAAAGGGGGCTTGATGATTGTTCAAATAAATGAGGCATAAGCCGATACTTAGAAAAAAAACCCATCCAGAGGGAGCTCAAGGAATTTATGTATACACAACTTTTGGCAACTATCAGGGGAATTTCGTGTACAAAATGAGGAACCTAAATTTTTTTTGGCTTGCATACTAGAGTCTTATCCATTGGGTGACACAATCAAAGCTTAGAGAGAGTAGCCTGTAGAGGTATCTATTCAGCATCAGATGGTGTCGATATGTCATGTAGATTCTCTTGCACTCCGCTCAGATCAATCATTTCTTTCTAAGGTAGATTCATGAATATACCAGCCCCAGACTCGAGTTGGAAGAGAAACCACACAATTTGATGAGTGGTGCCTTCAATATCCACTACATTAGGGGATTCACTAAATCTCTCAAAAGTAGATGTGTCCTACTGCTTCTCTTCTATCTTTTCTACAATCTGCTTTATAGTAGCGACTGAGTCATCAGAAAGAAACGAGGGTAAGCCCATTTGAGTCAGCTGGGAGAACCTAGCCTGCATGCTATTCATGGTCTAATCCAATGTGGTAATGCACTCGCTAGCATGGAGGATGGTTGTGTGGTAGTGGATGAACTTGTTCATTTTTTTGGTAGTGGCCTTCCTATTGTCGATCCCTACATTTGTTAAATCCTCATCCGAGACCATGTATAGCTTATCCAACAATTTTTTCACCTTAGGAACCTTCTCTGCAATGATTTATGGGAACTACTCTAGCACTCCACAAACTTCCTTGCCTAAACTTCTCGCCTTTGCCATAAATTGGAGCATCGGCCACTAACTCATTTCACTATAAAATCTGACGAAACTGTCTGACAAAATATGTATAATTTGATGTATTGTCGGGTGCTTGTAAAATTTGATGTGTAATTTTAAATTTTTTGAAAGTTTATCCATGATGTTCGTTGAAATGTCGGCTATCAATTTTGTCAAATTTTTGACAAACATGAAAAATAGAAAAAAATCAAATTATGGCTGACATAAAGATAAGTGAGTTCATGCCTGATTTATTACGACAGTGTTTTTCTCTACTTGAGACAGTTTGTGGAGAACTAAGGATGATTTTCTTGGGAAAAATTAGAAAAAAGTAAAGAAGATATCACCAGGTTGAGGGTAGTCATTGACTTTTTGCAGAATTCAGTTGCGAAGTTAGATTTGTAGTTCCAGGTTTGAAAATCATATTTTAAAGCAACATCTCATCATATTTCATTTTTAGAGGTTTAGGGTTTTGAGAATTTCATGTCCAGGTTTTGTTGTCTGGAATCACCATAATATCACAACCAAGGAACAGATTCTTGTGACTGTAATTATGTGGTCCATAACTCTATTGGTCATGTGGCATAGTTGTGCTATAACAAATACAAAATGCATTCATGTGTGACCCAAGTTTAATGTGGCTATGTTGTGATAGAAATGGAGGCACTCATATAATGTAGTTAATTCAGGTTGTATAATTTAGGTGTCAATCATCATTGGGTGCATTCAAGTTGTCTCAAGTTTAACAGGTCAGGATGTAATTATAGCATGGTCGAAGAGTGATTACATCTTGTTGCAATAAAGAGCCTATAACTCTGGTTGATATGCGGAGTGGTTGTGTTATATCAATTATGTAGTGAATTCAAGCACAACCCATGTTTAATGGGTTATTCTAGAGAGTGATCAAGATTTTCTAAACCTTATGAATGTTTCTTGACATATATTTGCATAATCTCAAATTTCTTCAGAGGCTTTTGAAGTATCAATGTATCCTATATAGGGTTTAGAATGATTTCTTTTAATTAAAAAAATAAATAAATGATGTATTTCCCTATAATTAGATAATGTGGAGATCTCCTAAATCTTCCCTAGCACACTATCCTCTTTGGCACTGTATTCATTACTCCAACTACTAGGGTTTTTCATGTGAAATCTTTAATATCATCATGACCGTGGCTTTTAAATAGATCTCAGTCTTTGCTTTAATCCTTTTCATGGTAACCCTCGAGTTCCATAATCCACCTTCAATCTCTTCTAAGAACGTGTCTTAAGCTAGACTACATAGTATGCATATAAAGCAAGTCCTTCATACCTACCATTGTTCCAAACCACCACTCACTACCTTGCTTAAAATGTTGCCTCCATAAGCACAATAGCATGTTTTAAAATCATGGTTGCCAGTGATTGACCATTAAGGTCACCACTTTTATCATGAAGATACAATGAGATTTTTGTCTTCAAACTCAAGGCATTATGCAAGATAACATTGTGAGTTGTTTTTGTGTAGGATTTGATTTTCTTGCACATTTACTACTTTGCTAACTTCCTTTAAGACTGGTTATTGCACCCTCAGCTGCAATTTCAAATAGCTCACTCACTATCACTTGAAGATTCCTTTCATGAGCATCCTTCTATAAAATCAAACTATGCCCTTTAGACTGCCTACTTACTACAGGGGACTCATTGTTTCATGGTATTGTAGTTCTTAAGATCCTTCAACCTTATTGACACTACTTCACAGTCCACAAGGTATTATTCACTATTCTCCCATCTTTGATGAGTCTCAAAACACTACTCAAACATGCAACCCACTACGTCCATTATACATTAATGGCTAAGAAGAAACATTGAACCTATTATTACCACTGTTACTTCATTTGGACATTCATTCCATGATTGCATCTTCCTTGTCTAACAAAAAAAAAAGCATTTGAAAAACCCTTAAGGTTAGCAAGGGGGTAAGGAAACTCACTTTTAAAATATCAACTTTACTATGCAAGGTTTGAGCTTTATTATCTTGTCACTGCTTAGCCTCTTTTTGACTGTCACATCTCAAGTGACTGTCATTCTTCTTACCATAGATTGCTTTTACAAATGTCACTAAGCTACATAGTGTGCTTATTATTGGCTACAATCTTTAGATTGCAAGATTTTCTTATTACCTACAATATCTTAATCTTTCTTGTATTGCAACCTCACTAATCCGTTATAGTTATTGTTTATGTTTCTACGGAGGCCTAGGGTTTGTACCCTAATCATGCTCTTACAAATGCTTCTATTATTTTTTATTAGGGCTCTCTGAATGTTGAGGGCCCTAGGAATAAGCTCATAATAAAAAGTGACACATTCCATCTTTAACTAAAAGGATAAATTTATATTCACATTAGAAATGATGATTCTAACTTGTTGCTCCTTAGGAATGGGTCACTTGCTCTTACTAGATCACTACCTCCATCGTTGTAGGAAGTTTGCGATCAAGTTCAATATTCTGATTTTAGGAGTCTTAACAGTTGGAAATCATAGTAAAATCAGAATTTAATAAGTTTTGGAATTAGCATTTTACAGTGTTTTTTGGGGTCATTAACTTCAGACTATCTTCTCTTTTGCAGGGGTGGTTGCATGCCAAATTTTTTTGGTGTAAGATATTAGAATTATTAGATTATGTTACCTGTCTATGAATAAAAATTATTGGAGTATGAGTTTGATATTTTTTGAAGGCCTAAATAGTCAAGCTTGGTAAAGAAAAATCATGTATGATAATATTAGTCCAGAACAAAATGAAGAGACACTTGATAGATTGTGGGCTAGATTGAAAAGAAAGGGTGATGGGAAATGTTATTGTCCTTGTAATAATTGCAAGGGCTTAAAGACAAGATGACATTTAATCACAATAGTTGAGAAACATTGTAGGCAGCATGGTCACGTTCAAGGGGGGCATGATTATCATCCATTGGTAAATTGTTCATTATATGTGTTTATATTGATTGAATTTCTAAATGTTTATATTGTTTTAACATTATATATATATCTTCACTTGATCATGATCATGGTTTATTTGTATCTATCATTATTAGAAAGGTGGGGCACCCTAGGGCAGATGATATGGATTATCACGGCTCGAAGAATGTGGTTTTGCAAGCGGACGAACATGGAGTTGTGAATATCGAAGATGAAGTTAATGATCCTATGGAAGAAGAAGATCATGCACCAGAAAACACAGTTGAAGATGATGGTACGAATACATTGATCCATGACACATTTAGTGGCACAGCTGATCATGATGATCAAGATGACTTTGATGATGTTCATGATTTACCTATACTTGAGAAGGCATACGAGCCCTTTTATGAAGGCTCTCAAACAACTCTTCTCTCTGTTGCATTATTGTTGTTGAACTTGAAGGTTATGAATGGTTTATCAAACATAGCAATCTCACAGATGTTAAGGTATGTCATATATGTCATTTTTTTTCATCTATTTTAATTGTTGTTAATTCATCACTAGTAAATAAAGGATGAAATATGTACCATTAATATTCTTTATATGAACAATTTTTTTTTTTTTGTAGATTGATTGGTGAATTTTTGTTACCACCATCAAATATTTTACCTCTCTCATACCAAGATTTATGTGCCATTATGAAAGATATTAGAATGGAGTATCAAGCAATAGATACATGTCCCAATGATCATATTATATATCATAAATAACAAGAATTTGCAACAGAATGCTCAGAATTTCATATCAGTAGATATCAAATAGATCAACTAACAAAAAAAGTCCCTCACAAGTTTTTTCGTTATATTCCCATTATTCCACGTATGCAATGCTTATTTAGGTGTGAAAGCTTAGCGCAATTTATGGATTACCATGCACAAAATAGAAGTGGAGATGACATTCTTTGAATGCCTATGGATGGTTCTACATTTAGGGACAGGGAGGAAAAATGGCCACACTTTAAAGAAGAACCTCGTAATCTTAGGCTTTCATTGGGAACGGACGGTGTCAATCCATTTGGAGAGCTGAGATCTATTTACTCATTGTGGCATGTTTTTGTTATCAACAATAACATTCCTCCATGGATGTCAATAAAGAGGGAGCACATAATGTTGTCAATGATTGTTCCAGGTATTTGTTTACATCAATTTTCTTTAACGTAGTAGCATCTCATTTGTCTTATTTGTTGCATAATGACTTATATTTTTTTCATTCAATAGTCATGTACATTAATTTGTATATATTGTAGTAAAATGGTTATAATAATTATGTAATGTTTATGTTCATTCAACTAGGTAAGTACCAAGTTAAAGATATAAATGTATATATTGAGCCTCTTATCGACGAGTTACTAAAGTTATGGAATGGCGTCACTATGTATGACGTCTCTAGACCAATAGGACAAAGACAATTTCAATTCCATGCAATGCTTGTATGGACAATTCATGATGCCCCAGGGCTAACACATTTTTGGTATGTTATAATGTTATCACTTTAACAATATTTAATTTGATGAAGTAGATATCATGCATTTTTTAAAATAATCTATTCATTATATATAATTAAAAAATTGGCATATTTAATCCAATTATATATGATCTTGCGTCTTCAAACAAAGGGAAAATTTGCATGTCCAATTTGTGGTCCAAAGATGAAATCTCATCGTTCAACAAGTTTAGGAAAGCAAGTGTTTGATGAGTATAGGAACTTCCTCCATAGAAATCATAAGTATCGAACTACTAAAAAACATCTTTTCAATGGGAAAGAGGAGACTACATTAAAACCACGAAGAATGACACCTCGACTATGGAAGTTGGAATATAATAGAATTAATCATCAAGGTTATACATCGGATCAAATTGTTTATCTATCATATATGATATGTTTTGAATTTATATTTTGAATTATATTGTGTTGTTTTTACTCATGTTGTAATTGATGATGATTGTCATTGTTAATTTGTTTAACTTATATGCTCTATGAAGGTCGTCAAGGCATTAATGGTCGGTTTCCACATGGACTGAAAAGTTATCCAGACAATTTAGTAGGTTGCCCTACTATGAGCAGCTACAAATTGTGCATTTGTTTAATACAATGCATATCGCGAAGAATATAACATAAACATTATGGAAAATATTAGATGGAAGGAATGACAAAGAATTTTTTTTTCAAAATTTGTAGTAACATTCAGGAAGCCAATCATGCAATGAAAAATGTCATTCAATTAAATAGTGATGGAGACAAAATTAATATAAATGCCCTTCCTTGGTTATTAATAGAGCAGCAAAGCAATGCTATAAAAGAAGTCATATGAAAAATTTGATTTCCCACAGGATTTGTTGTGAACGTAAACAATATAATAACAAAGAAAGGTGAATTTGGGTTAGGGATGAAAACGCATGATTGACATACCTTCATTAAGGTAATTATTTTGGTATATTATATACACTTGTATAATGCATGTACTTTTCAGTGTATTTTGTTTACTACATTTGGAAAAATAATGAAAAGATCATTTTATAATTGTTGCAGTACGTTCTACCTCTATCTCTCCCAGACAACTTTGACAACAATGTCAAGCAAGTTATATATGATCTTGGAAAATACATGAGGTAAGTAGTGATATTTGTTTAATTCGTTGTATACATCTTATAATTGCCATTTGTTTTACTTGTTATGTAATATACTGTATATTTTTGTTAAATATCGTTAATATATTTGTGCCTCGAATCACTTGTTGATGGATGTCATCTAAAGAAATCTATTAAGAAATAAATTATTGGAAGAGAAAAATCCTCGTCTAATGTGTGAAATGCAAAGGTTTCTACCTTCAACATTTTTCAATGCACAAGAACACTACCTCATACACCAAGTTGAGGAGATTGAATTTTGTGGACCTGTACACACAAGGTCAATGTGGATGGTTGAGAGGAACTTGAAATTTTTGAAGGCTTTGGTTAGACAAAGAGCACATCCTGAGGGTTCTATGGTGGAGGGATATATGGTATACCAACCATGGTGTACATTAGTGAATATCTTGCTAAGTTTGCAACAAAGATCCATGTAGATCGCATTTGGGATCCCAACTCCATTAACAAATTCGAAGGGGAGTACCTGATGGGGAAAGGTAGATTGAGGAAAGTGAGAGGTAATTATAAGATGGTCATGGAGATTAATTGGAATACATTTTACATATGGTTTTATGTATATTGTACTTATTTAATTTTTAATCTTCAATATACATCAATTATAAATTAAGGTCGTATATTGTGGTATTTAACTAATTATAATGAATTTCAATTTTTTATACAATTGGTCGAGAGTGGGATGCATTACATTTGTACGTCGCCAACAATCTTGATTGGATGACGGTATGGATTGAACGATGTCAACAATCTGGTCACGCATTAACATGGGAAGGTGTGGCTTCATTGGTTAAAGAAGCTCATCGTAATGGAGATTCTAATGTTACACAAAGGGAAATTGATTTAGCATATGGTTTAAGAGATAAAAGGTACGTATAAATATATTAATCACCCATATTATTTAATTATTTTCAAGTATATTGATATATATATATATATATATGTTGAGATTGTTTTCTTTGCATACATTCGGCTAAGAATAAATATGTTTATCAACTGACGATATTGCAATAATTTTTACATGTTTGACATATTGCAGGTGAAACACCACAAGGCTATGTGGTGCAATGGTCACAAATTTTGAATCAAAATGTTGGATGACATGAAGAAAACTTGTGATTCTGGTATAACTGTAGTCTTTCAGGTGACTAATGTTTCATCTAGAAGCGACATACATCCAGAAGTCTCAGAAAATTGATACTATGGGATTTTGATGATATACTTGAGTGTGACTTTAAGTCCTTCATATTAATTTTGTTCATCATCCTATGGTATAGGCTACGATTGAATGAAAATGATCTGAGAGAACTATTATTGAACATGATAATGGATTTACCATGGTTAATACAAGGTTGATTGAGCGAGCTGGAAATGAGCCCTATGTTCTTCCAAGCCAATGTGAGAAGGTATTTTAATCAGAGGTTCCAGGTAAACCAAGTTGGTCATTTGTTGTTAGACATGATCCAAGAGGAAAGCCGGTAAAGTATAATGTGGTGGAAGAAGATACCGAAGAACTAGAAGATGATGTAGATGATGATTAGGATCAACAATGAGTTGATGATGTCCCTGACAAAGATGTCGAAGAGGAGGAACTAGATCATGATGATGTAGGAGTTAATGTTCATATAGATGATATCTGTGTGGATGATGACATTATCGAAACTGATATCGATGACGATGATAATGATATGACCAATCCTTACAATGTCGAATCTGGATCGGATGATACAGACCAAGAGTTGGATGAAGAAGAAGATCAATGACATTGAAATGTATAAGTTATGTGATTATATTATCTATTTGATATTAATTTCTTGATAGAATTATATTTGACTTATGTGGTTACATAATTAATTCATGATGTTTTTAATTTCTATGCCATTACATAATTAATTTAATGATGTACTTTTTAATGTTTGAAAGGTCAAAAAATTAAAACATTTCAATAGTGATGTTAACAACCTTGAAATTAGTGTGTTTTATGTTTCATGTGATCATAAAAGATTAAAAAGTCAGTTGTAGAGGTGGTTGTTCAGTGGTTGATGTGTATGTTGGTTCTTTTGACAATGTAACCAGGTTTGTCTTCTAATCTACCTATGGAATTTCCAATTCCAATCGAAGGCAGCTCGAAGGACCTGGACCAACTGACGAGGACTTTAAAAGCCTCCTACACTTCGGGATATGCAAGACCCGGGAGGGTGATCCCTTAATGTGTTTACAACCTATGCGCCATTATTATGAACAACATTAACAATAGCAAATGATCTCACTTAATAGCTCAACATGATAAGATAATATCAACTAGAATTGGTTGTTCATAGACAATATCAAATATTTGGATCGTGAGATAACTAAACACAATCCATTGTATAAGATAGTCAATGATTTGCAATTTGTAGCAAGCTCTAAGAAAAACCAAACAAATACTGAACTACACTAATAATTACAACTTAGATCAATGCCATATATCCATTGCAGGAGTCAAATTCATAAGCATCTAGAAGTTTATAACAAATTTAATACATCACATATAAGATCCTTGACAATATTGCATTACAATTTCATCAGTATGCATTCTAACCCAGGACTACTTATCAAATCCTTATACAGCTCATATCCACCTATAATTCCATTCAAGCATTTTGATTAATTCCTTGAATTAAAGCTAAAATAGAATCATACACACCACAACAATGAGATAGATAAAACGACCCTTAGTTATTTCATTCAAAGTTAGATATGCATGTACAATGGAGAGACATGAGCTCGAATTTTTATTTCAACTCAAATGCTAGTACTGTTATACAACATTAAATCTCTGAACTCAAAACCTATTACAGAATGACTCAAAACCTAAATTGCATTTCTCTAAAACCATCGGACTTTACAATTCGCTCTACAACTTCACCTAGACTCTACAAAAATTATCTAACTTGCTAACCCGTACTTCTGGCCTTGAAATCCTTCTTATAGAAAATGAAGGAGCAAACAAGCACCAGGCCAGAAAGTACACCTGTCACCAGTCAATTGGAGCACCTGGTGATATTCCAAAATTTGTTACAACAACCACCACCCTGAAAAATATTCTTGTTCATCATATCAGTTGAGGAATGTTGATGCAAAAAACCATAAGAAAACCGTACTGAGAAAGCCATCAACACAAAACTGGAACCGTTGCAACTGCAACATCTGATTTGCCACTTGTTAGTAGTTCACTCCTTTTACTCCTCATTCAAATATTTAGTTACCCAATTCTAGTACTCATCATCAGTCAGCCAGTCAAAATTAATTACCTCATCCACCTTGGTATTATAAGGTGTGTATTTTACCGCTACCTGATTCACATTGCTTTCAAAAGATTCTAAAAATGAGCTGGTACTAATGATTTTGTCCATACAACTCACCAAAAAATCATCGTCTGAGTGATCACAAATTGAATTGATTTGATCATTGATGGCCTCACTTGCTTGAGCCTTCCATTGTTGAAATGACTTGATTTTCCCTTGCTCATCAATTATATCAGGTAACAATGTGTTACCCCAATCATTGAAATTATTCACCAACTCCCTAATCTTCCTACTCAAGTCATCTAGTAAGGTCTGAAAAACTTGCAATGATTTTACTAACACATGAATAGGATTTAATGATTGGGGCCTATTATTTATATCAAACCTTGAGGCCTTGTACATGATATCCAAATCACTGGCCCTAGGGATCCAATTTTCAATTGTTGGTATCGCTACTTCCTGATCCCTATCAATATTCTTTATTGCTGCTAACAGCATAGAATATAAAGAATGTATAGATAGCAATTTGCTATCAACCTTTTCATTTAAATGCCTCAAAATAGTAGTAACAATTTCCTTTTGCTTTAACAAAGATCCCTCGTCACTTTTCTTTAATGATGCCTGTGATTCATCAATTTTTTGCAAGAGCTGCTTCCTCGTAGGATCGATAGAGCACTCTATTTCTTCTTCAACATCATCTAAAGAAAGGGTGAGGACAGGATTCTGAATGGGAGATCATGGTGTGGAAACAATTGGAGAAGCAGGAGACACTGACCCTACTGTGGAAGGTAATGTACTGGTTCCTGCAGCACTTGATGTCTGCCCAATCTGCTTATACCTAAACCTCTCCACTTCAGTTTCCAACTCAACATTTTTTTGTTGCATCTTGTTGTACTCCTCAATCAAAAGGTTATATTTTTCCATTAAGCTCTTCCTTTCAGCTTCCTCCCTTTCAGCGATCTTTTGGGCCAATTTGGCCACATTCACAGTTAAATTAGTGGTCTTAGTGGTTGAGGTCTCTGAAGCTCTCTTTATTATCAATCCTCCCTTGAAATTTGGATTAATATCAGAAACATCTGGTTTTCTCCCTTGTGGGGCCAATGCCCAAATTGCCAGAGTTTCATATTCCTCACTAAAAATAGAGTTTTGCAATGCTTCCTTGACCTCTTCTTCAGAGTCTTGAAAGGGATTCTTATACTTCATAATAGCATTAAAGGCTACTGCATCTACAATGTCCTATTCAGGCAGAATTAATACACCAGCCTGACTCACCAGTTTTCTTCCTTCTTCAGGAGTGATGTTCTTGAATTCTTCCATTAATTCAGCTTTTACCTCCTCATCATTCTCCTGGTTTGACCTGTCAGGCCTTAGTTCTCTTCTCTGCCTACATTTATCTTGATACTCTTCAAACTTCATCCTCCATGCCAAATGCAAGAATACAATTTTTTTTACAAATGTATTGTCATCTAGAAACTCCTTGCATGCCTCCATTCTTTCATCTTGTACACTTTTACCTTTCATATCTAAATTAGATCAAACTAATTCAGCTGGCCTAGGAGGGGAATGCATACCAACTTCCATGTCTTGATCAGTAACAATAATCTCATCCATCAGATCCTCCTGTGGTTGATCAATTCTTTTCCTCTTAGGGCTTGGCTCGGATGGTGGTGATGAGGTATTGTCTTCTTGTGATGATTCTAAATCAATAATTTTGATTGCCCCAGGCACTTTGAATTTTGGACTTGGTTGTGGAGGTACTTTCATAATCTATTTTCCTTTTCTGTCCACTTCTTCTTCATTACTGCTACTATCCTTTTTCCTCTTGTAAATGGGCCACCTTTCTGTAGGCTAGTATGTTGGCCTTGTTTCAATTGGTCTGGGACCTTGCTCTTGTACACCTAGACTCAATTTTAAATTTTCCTTTTTTGTCCTTAATGTGCCCATAATTTCCTTGAATTTTCCCATTAGAAAATCAATTTTCTTATGGTGGGGACTGAACTCCAACAATGGATCATATTTTGGATCCATTTTGTGCACAACATCTAGTAGCTTACCATAATTTATCCATTTCTCCTTGTTCAACTCCTGTCTATTCAAATCAAATTCATTTTTAATCAAGTCTTCAGGGAAATTGAACTCATGCACAAATTTTCCAGCTTTTATTCTTTGTTTGAAAAGAGCAAAGAAACCCTCAGGATCATGTTGCCACTTTGGTCCACACCTCAAATAGTAATCATTAAAGAAATTATCAAAATGCATCCAGCCTCTCTTTGAAAATACAAAATCAGACACCACTGTATAATCTGGGAAAAATGTTCCTTTACCCCTTCCAGTGAGGTTGTCCTCATGAATACAACTTATCTGCCACATAACTTCTACAAATCTCACTCTTGGTGGCACATTGTATGGCAATATATGAGGGGCTCCCTAAAAACCATATACTCTCAAGACAGTGCTAACTGGGTATGGGATAATGTCACCCCAGTTATGGTAAACCTTCAATTCTAGCTTCCTCTCCTTTGGCCTAAGGAAATCATGTAATTCCTCAGGGATCCTAGGTATATTCACCATTAATCTATCCCTTAATCTAGAAGAAAAACAATTATCAAATTGCACATAACTAGTGCTTTCCTTATTACAAGATAAATCTGTAGCCCATATCTATACTGGTAATCTTTCTCCATCAATTGATTGCCTTAATTTCATCCTCTTAGAGAAAAAGTCAGAATACCAAAAGAATTAAGTGTCGGTATCATTTTTTTGCAGCTTTGACAGCCCTTCATGCATCCTCTCATCCAAGAAAGAAGTGAAGTCATAGGTCACAAAGAAGTTAGGGTGTTGTATTTGCACCCCCATGAACATATAAGAAATGGGCATTACTGTACCAGGATTGAAACCCAAAATTTGACATAAAGAATAGAAAGTGGCCAGGAAATGGTTTGCAAAACAATTTAATTTAAAACGTTCTTGGTCACTGGGGTTGATATGAAATTTTGAACCTCCTGCCCTAGCCAGATGAGGTGGAAGCAACCTTGCTCTAAAAAGAGATTTCAGCTTTGCATATTCCTGCTTCATTTCCTCAAGGTTGATAGGAACCAAGTCTTCGCTTGGTTCACTCAAGTCAAAAATATGTTGGACCTCTTCTCTGTTAATGTTCAATAGAACCTTTCCATCATTGTCCATGATTATCCATGTAACAGGGTCATATCTTGTAGCCATTGTCCTAAGCAGGTCTACATCAAGGAATAAATTTGGTACCACTAGCTTCCCCATATCATACATTCATACATTTGAAAAAGGGTGAGGCAAATTCCTTTGTTTGTACCACAATCTGAACAATTCCAAGCCAGTGAGGGGAACCCTAGCATCAGAAATGTTGGAGCAATTATACACTAACCCTTCCCCCAGGATTTTCCCTCGCATTAGGAGCAATCCCTTCGTCCTATCATTCATTGACAAGGGAAATTGATCTAGAAAATCATCATACAGGTTTCGTTTCAAATTTTCAGTTTGGCCAGAATGTTGCTTGGGTGGTGCCATCTCGGACAAACTAGGGCTTCTTTACAACGTTATAATTCAGATAGCTAGGACTAACTAGAGATAGAAAATTACAGGACAAAACACTGCAATTTCTCACAACTATAATTAAACTATAGCCATAACACATTCATCAATAAGCTCACAACACATCCAGCTAATCCTTTCCCAAATTCAAATGCAAAATGACTGGGAGGCACAAAAAAATAAACTCACGGCTTTGTTCGCAGAACTCCCAAATTCTATTTGCAGAAACTCGCAATTCTACCTTTGGCTATGAAACTGCTCCGCGTAATAGTTGAATGCTTTGTGATATATACCAAGCAGGAAAATTTATTTTATTGTCGATCAAATTACGCCAGCAAGTGTCTCATCTGCTATTAAAGCTCAATTTCGTGCTGCACGAACGGCTCCAACCATATTTGATGCAGATTTAAATTCAAGCCATCAATTATTCAGCTTGATCAAATCATCGACGGCCACCTTCAAAACAAGCTGACATAATTGCCAACATGGTGATAAGGGGCCCACTTTACCATACACTATGAAGGAATTCCATGTAGCGGTTGCCGCGATATCGCAATCCTGAAACTTCTGATCGCACGATGGCGAGCAACCGTTGATCCTAAGCATCAATGATCTCGTTCCTTTAACATATTCACTAGCCATGTCATTAACCTTCAAGTAGCTTTTCCAGCGAGATTATAACATATTCATCGATTTAGAACATGTGCATCTCGAGAACACTTTAGTAATCCACCCCTTAATACATTTAAAGTCAGCTAGTGTTTCATTTACTCTTTAGGATTCATCGGATGAGACACGTGGCGCCCACCCATGATTTTGCAATCAACCCAAGCACCATCGCGGGATGGCGGGGAATGGCTAAGATCAAATGGTAGTTGGTCAACGATAGTGCAAATTTGATCCCTCGAATAGGACACGTGGTGCCCGCCCGTGATTTTGCGATCCTTCAATTCCCGATCATGGGATGGCAGGCACCATTGATATCTCCAGGAAATAGATCAACGACAACACTAAATCAACCCTTGCAAAATAAAACATTCATTAAAAGGAGAAGTGGGAATTACTAGGCAGATGACAAACAACAACATAAGTTGTTTTTTAAAAGATGAAACATGGGGCGAACCGAGCCTTAGGAAATAAAACCCTATGGAGGAAATAAAGAATTAATATCAAAGTTGGGTTTTAATTTTAATCGGGTGACATAAGCCTAAGCCATTAACCCCAGTGGTCATGTCTCTGATGGCTTAGCCAAATCCTTTCATTAAATACTAACCGTGCAATGTTTAGGTTTTTCAAATTCGAAGATATGGGAGAAGATCTTGATCGTACCCCGCCAACTCGCAGACCTAAGGTGTTGTCCTGTTATTTGGCGTGAGGTCAGCAAAAGGAAAATGTGTGTCCTGTATGGAATGTGGGGCCCAATCTCCACTATTGAGCTCATAACCCATGGTTTTAGATCGACAACAAAGATCAAAAGCTAATGTAAATCTCTGTTGTTCCCTGCTAGCTCGCAGGAGGAAGATGAAGGTTGGTTAAAAGCCACGAGGTCAATGAGATTGTGATGCATAGTTCCAGCTATTCAGTTTGCAAAGTGCATAGGACCTTCCGACATGGATTAATGTTATTGGTCATGAGGAAGGTGAATGATGCTTCATTGAATGTCAAACCGAGTTAGCCCGAGATAAACCATTTGATCTTCCAACTCTTCAGAAGATCAGCGGGTAGTATTCAGAGTTGGAAAATGACACATGGTGGTCGTTTTATCGTACAACTGGTGAAGCATTAATGAATTATTTCTTTCTTGTGTAGTCACGTCGATCTCAATCTGTGTGAAGATGTTTTTGGTAATCATGAAGGGTGATCTGCAGATTCTCATGTAACTCTAGTTAAACGATGACAGTACATACATCGCCAAATTGCCATGTTTGCACATGCATTTTTACTAAGCATTGACGAAGGTTGCCATTACCTCGCACAATAAATACAAGAGGAATTAACTTCTAATAGTTTCATTCTTGTAGCAGTTAGAGCACTTTGTGGGCTGAGTCTAATCAAGTTTGAGTGCTTGTCTGATAAGAGAAAATGAGTAGGTCAGTAAGGAGGTATGTTCGTTTGTGCTCACAAAAGCTCGGTCCTACTATTTAGGAAGGTGCTTTGGTTGACAATCCCAGGCTTGTGCCCACTAAATGCAATAGAAGGTTGCAATTCTAGGACGTTGCTGCTCAACTAGTAAATGACAAAGGTAAGCAGTTGATGTGCTCTATTACTAGTGTTGGTAGGAAAATAAGGTATGGGCATGGCTCCTCTGGATGCCAACACTCGCTCATTGAACTTATGAGCAACACTTCTAATGATGTAACCAAGACCAACTCTGACTACTATCGGTATTTAGCTCGCTTCAATCACGGTCTTCCCTCTGATAAGGAAGTGATATATGTGGTGCCATTGGCTGTTAAAACCCCAAGCGGAAGGACTAGAACCGTATTCGGCAAGGACAAGAAAGAAGAGGAGGTTGAGGGTCTACCGTATTGGGAAACAACTAGAAGCGGGCGTGTATACCGGGGTTTGAGTGTTGGTAAGGGTAGGGTGGCAGGTAAATAAGAAGTTGTTGCGGTGCCTTCATGGAAATTTGGTTGCCTCAATTTTTGTGTGGATAGCGACAAAGGGGATTTTGATGACAATTTGTGTTCCCTTTTCTTTTAGTGTTCCCTAGTTCATGCACTATGTTTTGTGTGCAGATTCAACGTGTGGGAAGTTTTGAAATGAAATTCAAATGCAATGGAGATTTTGTTCAAATGAAAATTTGTGGTGAAATTACATTTGAGCCCGAAGCTTGTTTCTCCCTTGTCATATAAAAGGGAATTCAAGGCTCATTTGTAAGGAGAGAACTGATGAAAGCTCTAGCTAGGTTTTGAGTTGAATATATGGGTAGAAAGATATATGTCCTTTGATGAGGAAGTGATATCTATAGTTCCCTTGGCTATTAAAACCCCAAGCGAACGGAATAGAATAGATAGCCTGTTTTGATTTTTGGATGAATATATGCAAATTATCTTAAATTGTATGCAGATATGACTTATAAGCATGAATAAATGTATAATTCTAATATATTTTCTCTCCTTATGTGGATTTGAGTGAATTTTGAATGAAATGTTAATGATGTTGTCATTCTTCTTTTGAGAATTTGTTCAATTATGTGTTTATGTTTTTGCTTTGATTCAAGAAAATCAATTAAATGCTTAAATGGAGTCATAAGTTTACAATTATTTACAAAGGATTTGATAAGTAGTAATATATCAGAGAATTGAGCTCCATAATGCAAGGAATTATATGAGTAGTCCATTCTATTAAATTCTTGGGTCATTTCTACTAACCATAAATGGGTAACTAAATATTTAGCGAAGAATAAAGAATAATATGTAAATGGGTCCTCACTCCTCCCTCTATCTCTCTCTCCCTTAACTCTAAACCCTTAACCCTTAAACTCTAAACCCTTAATATTAGGTGTGTATTAAAACATTATAAAAGTATAAATTTTTGGAGTTCTATTAGGAATTGAATGATAAATGACGATGAATGGGAAAATCTAAGGCACTTAAATATTTTCAACTAAAAAGTTAGAGTTCAATTAGGATTAGTGTTCACTTAGGGTTAGGTTTAGGGTTCAATTAATGTTCAATTTGGGTTAGGATTGAGGATGAGGTTGGGGTTTAATTAAGGTTATGAATTCAATAAGAGTTCAAATAGGGTCAAGGATAAGGTTAGGGTTGGGGTTAAGGTTCAATTAGGATAAAAATTAGTGTTAGGGTTAGGATTAGAGTTCAACTATAGTTCAAAGTTAGGGTTATGGTACAATTAGGACTATTGTTCAATAAATGTTCAATTAGGGTTAATACTTAATTAAGGTTAGTTTTAAAGTTCAATTAGGGTTTGGGTTAGGGTTGGGATTATGAATCAAGTAGGTTTGGGTTAGGGTTTGATTAGAGTTAAGTTTAGGGTTTAGTTAGAGTTAGGGTTAGGGTTAGGGGTAGAATTCAATTATGCTTAGTGGTCAATTACAATTAGATTTAGTGTTCAATTAGGGTAAGGGTTAGAGTCCAAATAGGGTTAGGGTTTAACTAGGGTTAGGATTAGAATAGAATAAAGTTTTGTGTTTAATTATGATATCTAGAATTTAGTATAATTTTGAAAATGAAATGATTTGGACACAAAGAAAAAAAATAGAAAAGTTGATTTTATATAGATCTTATTTGTTAATTTATTCTAAAATTCTAATTAATATAAAATGAATATTTAATTTAATTTAATTTAATTGTATTAGATAACTAGTAAAAACTAAATAGATAATAAATATTTTATGGATTTTAAAATTAAATTTAGTTTAATTTTATTTGTAATGTCAAATATTAAAATTTTTAGATTGAAATATAATTGATTTTAAAATATTTATAATTAATGTTCAATTTATAAACTAATATTAAGACATTATAAATATAACCCTGACATAATGTTCACTTAGGGTTTCTTTCTTGGGGTATTATGGTAAGTGTATTTTATAAAATTAATATGTCAAGAATTAATTTTAGACAATACTACATGTGATTTTTCATATGGTATTAAATTGTAGATTAAAATTGATAATAGATTTCATTCCCTTATTTTGCATTTGTAGAAAAAGAAAAAGAAGGAAGAATCTGTTTGTATTTTTGAGCTTTTCTAAACTATACAACACGACATCCAACAAAAAAAATTGTTATGCATTTTTTCCATGCACAAATCCTTAGAATTATTAATGTGTTACCTAGGTTAATTCTTTATTGCAATAAATAAATACACACTAATATATATATTATGGATTTGAGGGAAAATATTAAAATATTTATATATATAGAAAAATTTAAATGCAAGGGATTCAAGTACATACCTTTGCTTTGTTAATGTTGATGAAGATACAAATGTTGATGAAGTGCCAAGTTGATGACATGATATAAAATTTGGAATATCTTTGCTCTATGGCACTTGAAATTTTAATACAAAATTATATAACTAACTCGATCAAATTTGTGACTTTGGACCTATTTTGCATCAATAAATATGAGCTTTGACACATGCCTCCCTAATCTAGCATACAATATGTGCTTAAATGCTCAAAATGGTTGGGAGTAGTGTTGAGATTGGGTGGATCTTTGGGAAGGATTGTGCTTCTGCTAGTATCTCTCTATAGATAGAGGTAGAGATATAGAATGAGAGAGGAAAAGGGATAAAAAATAGATAGAGATATAGAGAGAGAGATAGAGGAGAAATAATATATAGAGATAGGAGGCAGGATGGGATATATATATATATAGAGAGAGAGAGAGATGGAAAGACAGAGATGTAAGGAGATATAGAGAGAGGGGGGAGAGAGAGAGAGAGAGAGAGAGAGATAATTAGAGAAAGACAAATAGAGATGGAGAGGGAGATAGAAATAGGGGGAGATAGAGAGAGGGAGAGATAGATAAATGGGAAGAGAAAGACATAGATATAGATATATATGGGAAGATAAAGGGACAAATAGGTTGAGATATGAAGATAGATAGGGGTATAGGGAGGGAGCAAGAGGTCAAGGAGAGATGGGGAGAGATAGAGAGTGGGAGGGAGAAAGGGGGAGAGATATGTAGAGGAGGGAGAGATAGAAGATGGGGAAGAGGGAGATATATGTAGAGAGGGGGAGAGAGGGAGAGCGAGAGGGGGAGGCTAATTTTTTAGTTTAAATTCTATAAAATATTCAATAAATAATAATATAAATATTATAAGAATTATATAATTTTATTTTAAATTACACACTATATTTTATTTTTTGAAAAATATGTAATTTTTAACCATTTTCCTATATATTTAGTATTAAGATTTTTACATCTTTTAACAATTCAATATATAATACAAATAAAATATAGCTAATAATTTAATTAACTAGCATACCTATATTAATTAATAATATATGTAAAACACGCCAAGAATTATCTTTATCAAGATGCATATTGACTTGAAAAAATGCTTACAATTTCATGAATATGAATTTGGAAAGCAATCAATTTGATTTCATTATTGTTTGTGTCATTGTTTATCTCAATTCCCATATATAAGGGTACACATTCAAATTTTAAATCATACCAACTTGTCTATAACAACAATCAACCAAGAACAATAAATTAAAAAACAGAAATGTTCATCAATCATTAGATTTAGTATTGACAGCATCAAAGAAGTATATCATGACAAAATGGCATTAACTAACTTAGATATATCCACTATTTTTTTTTTCAAATGTTTGAATACATTGTTAACATTATATACATTCAATAATTTGAATGTTATGAAACCTATAGCTTTGCAATTGAGTCTAATAAAGCTTTGCTCTTAGATGAATAATCAAACTTTGTTGTTTTTATGACTGTGCATTTAATCCTTTGTTCATCATTATAAGTCTCTTATTTCACTTGAAGTTTAAATATGTATCTGTTGAAAAGGACCTTTTGTATAATGTGTGAAAACTTAACATCATCTGTTTTTCATGCTTCAAAATGTTCAATTCTTTTGTTGTAACACCCATAATTTCTTTTTCCACTTCTTCAAAAGTTGTAATCCAAGTGAATGAAGTATGGTCTTGCACTTTGCATTGAAGTATATATTTATAATCATATTCAGGGAAAGTTTTATCACATCTTCCACAATACCACTGACCATTTTCATTAGTGTTTACATTCTTTTTGTAGTGCCTATCTCCAATTTTCAAGGGGCATGTTGTATAACAAAAAATTTCTACCTTAATGAAAGATAAGGTAGCTTTTATCACTATCCAATAAGGTTTACCAGAGTTGGCAAGGTCTCGATCCTGTATTTGTGAGATACTAGGGTTAGGAACAAATAGGGTTTAGGATAGGGTTGGGGTTCAATTAGGGCTAGAGTTTAATTAGGGTTAGATTTCAATCAGGGCTGGAGTTTAATTAGGGTTAGGGTTAGGGTTAAGGTTAGGGTTTGGGCTAAATCAGGGTTAAGGTTCAATTAGGGTAAGTGTTCACTTAGGGTTAATAGTAGGGTTGGGATTTAGATTGCGGTTAATTAAATTATATTAGTTTATGTTTTTATTAAAGATCAAATATAGATGTAATTTTGAAAATTATATATCTATACCTTTTGATTTATATTTTAGATCTAAGATGATCACATTATTGTTTATGCATTACCTAAAATAAAAACCTTATTTATAATTGTAAAATAAAAACCAATTATATCATAATTTAAACATTAAATAACAATACAACTAATTAATTAAATATTTTATAGAATTTAAACTAAAAAATTGATTAAAAATTGATTTTTTTTTTATTCGCAAGATTGATTTATATATTAGATTAAAAAAGGTACAACCATCTGCAAATGCAGGAAAGCTTCTGCCATTGATTACCAGCAAACCCATTCCAACCACCACTACCAAAACCCACCCCGAAGATGGTCAAAATGAGACCCAACCAACCAAAGACAGGGAGACCCCTCCATCCAGAAACCACCACCCCGCCATCCAAGCCAACTACCAACCCAAAATGCCATAAGGTTTTGGCCCTGACCCTAAACATACGAATTCCCAGTCACCCAAAACTCCCAAACTAGCCATTAGAGATCAAATTTATAAACTTTGGGACTGAAAGACGCCATTGGACCATAGAGATAAACTCTAAAAACTATCAGAACCAACAACTATACAAGGCATTCACAGGAAATTATTTAAAACAACAAAATCTTCAAAGACTTTTACCCACTCGAAATCACCCACAACCATCAGGCTGAAGAGTTTCTTTAGGAATTCAATGGCCATTGCCGCCACCATTCTGTGTCTGCTCAACGCCAGACCACTCAAGTCAAGAAGGAATGGGAAAAGCTTTACGGCCTCGTCCGAACCTCAAATAGCTGCAAAGTCACTTGGTCTTGGGATGCCTCTGCCCTCCACCACAAAACTCAACACTTCATTTACCCCTCCCACCAGATCCTTGTGAAACATCTTAACCAACAACAGTTTAGCCACTTGTCTAGAAGAGATGCCAAAAACTGGGAGGAGATGTGTAGATTGTCCCTGCCGGACTCCTTGTTAGCCAAATGACCAGCTCCCAGGATCATTTTGGTCGCCACCAGAACTAACGGGTCCTTGTTTAAGAGAATCTACTTCATTCTTTGGTCTTTAACTTCTCTGAAGGAGGCTTGTCTAGCCGAAGATTTCAGAGAGATTGCGTGTCTGCACCAAACTTCGCCAGGCCATCCATGGAAACTTCAATGACAGAGAGAGATCACTTTGCCATGAACACCACCACCAGAACAAATAAATTATATTGCAAATGTCTGCCACTAAAGTTGCCACCAACCGATATGAAATGGAATGAAATGAAAAAATTTAATGACGTCCACGAGGCCAAAGAAGCCTATGGGACCCAAATGACTTCCCTCCACATGTGCCACGCTTAATCTGCATGAAACTGCCTTCATGGAATGATGCCTACGGCATCGTCGAGCTCTGTGAAGAAAATTTCCACCTCCATCATGTGACCAGCCTACTAGTCACACCCACCTATGTCCCCCATAGCCCCTTCCTTTTCGCCACCTCAACTCCTAGCTGGCTCTCCTAGCACGTCAGTGCAGGGATGAGAAAAAAAAGGAGGTAGGGGGAGCCCACCCAGGTGCTGGCTATAATGCATGTACTTTTCAGTGTATTGTATTAACATACCTAGATATATTCACCAAAATCTATTATCTATTATTGATTATGTAATTTTGTATGTATAATATATTTTAAAAAAAATAAAAAATATATTTTTGAAAAAAATATATATATTTAAAAAATTAAACAATATATTTTTTAAATTAGAAATATATTAGAAATATTTTGAATGTATTCAACTATCAAAATATGATTTTTTTTAATATACCACTAAAATCACTAATAAAGAATATTAAAAAGTTTATATATATTTGTTTAATATATTAAAAAAATATGTTATATTATAAATATTTTATAAATAATTTATAAAATATTTTTTAAATATATTAAACAAAACATATATAAAAGTTTAACCGTTGTATGTGGGCTCAAAAATAAAAAATGTGAGGGTTACGAATTAGGTTATTTTCTGCATGGAAGGCAAGCTGCTGGAGATGGCACGGGATGGGTCCTATCATTCTGACAGCTGACAGACTGTTAGAGGTAGGCAAGCCATGGATGGGTATACCATTTTGTATGTTGCGTAGCCTGCTCCTGACTTGACTAGTTGCCCTAATTTCTTCACTTTTGCTCATTTTTAATGAATTTCCCCCCGGCCTTGTCAAATATTTCATTTTAAATGTTTTGCTTTGGAAGCAATGAAACATTTAAAATATATTGCACAAAAATTTCCTCGAGCCCCACCTTGTACAGTCCACGTGGCACCCACCCGTGATTTCGCAATCAACCAAAGCACCATCGTGGGATGGCAAAGAATGAATCGGGGACATCAAAGGACAGCTGATGAATAGTCACTTGAATTTGATCCCCAGATGGGACACGCTACCATGAGTATCACATCCTACAATTCCCGACATCACAGGATGGAGGGCAATCATGATCTTAATGCATTTGATCGATGGTAGTGAATTTCATTCTCTTCAAAAATAAAACATTTATTAAAGGGCAAGGGACATTACTTAGTGATGGAAAAACAACGACATACTTTTTTTAAATCAAGCTCAAAGATAAAAATAACCAGACTTAGGAAAATAAAACCCACCTGAGGAAATAAAATATTAAGACCAAAGGGACCAGTGCCTAGATGGAATGATGTAAAGTATAAGATGTTTTAAAACCCCTCAAAAAGGTAATAGTGAAATAGATCATGACCAAGGCATAAAGTAAACAAAAGGGTTTAACATGAAGAGAAAGCTAAAACCCCAATCCTTAGAAATTTTCCAACACCATGAAAGACCAGTGACATAAGGTAGGGCATGAGTGAAACATAAGGAATAAAAAATTGAAGTTCCATCAAGACTAGCATTGATAATTTTATATTAATAGTTTGTCCTATCACAAAATATAAAAGGTGAGCACAATAAATAACATGTATTTTCCCATTAAATGTGAAGGATTTCAAAAAAAAATTAGTGTTCAACTATTGGTCCACATGTTTCTAATATATTGCATTTTAAATCATTGTGTTGTTTTTATAACAACAAATAGATTTTTTGTGTTCAACTATTAGTCCATATGTGTTGAATATAAAAGGTAGAGATATCAAATATTTATGGTTATCAATAAGTATTGGTCCACTTAGGTTGTATATTAATTTTAATTTAAATAAAAATATCATATTCTATAAGCAACAAATGATATTTTTTTGGTTCAACTATTGGGGGTTCCATGATTAAGTTTTGGTCGAACATTTAAAAAGTCAAATTTTAGACACTTCTCAAAAGATCTTCCAATGTGGTGAGTTGCATGATGAGTCACGCCTCCAAACCTTAGTTATAGATAAATAAGAGACCAGTCTACATTTCAAAAAAAAATGAAGGTTCTACAATATTCCAGTCAATTGCTACATGTTGAGAAAGTTAGCTCGCATGACTATTGGGCCCTCTCCCCTAAAGGAATAAGGGGACATCACTAGGTCGAAGACAAACAATGACATAATTTGTTTTAACAAGGGAACATAGGACCAACAAAAGACTTAGGAAAAATAAATTCAGGCGAAGGAAATAAAATAATAAAACAAAAAAGGGCCAAGCTTAGACGTACGAAGCGATGGGGATTAAGTCATTTTAAATCCTTCCCAAAAAGTAACGGCCAAATAGATCCCATCCAAGGTGTAAGATGAGCACTAGGGTTTTACATGAAGATGAAGGTAAAACCCCATCCTTAGGATTTTCCCAAATACCATAGATGACCAAAGACACAAGGCAGGATAAAATAGAACACAAAGAACAAAACTTTGAAGTTCCATCACTACCCATAACCCTAAACCCTAAACCATTAACCCTTAACCCTTAAATCCTCTACCCTCTCTCTCTCTCAAGTCTCTCCCTCCTACCCCTCTCCCTCTCTCTCTCTCTCTCTCCCCTCTACCCTAAACCCTAAACCCTAAACCCTTAAACCCTCTACCCTCTACATTTAACCCTCTACCCCTTATCTCTCTCCCACTCCCTCCCTCTTTCCCTCTCTCCCTCAAGTCTCACCCTCCTACCCCCTCTCCCTCTCTCAAGTCTCTCTCTCTATCTCTCTCCCCTCTACACATAACCCTTAACCCTTAACCCTTAACCCTAAACCCTTAAACCCTCTACCCTCTACCCTTAACCTTGTCTCCCTCCTACCCCCTCTCCCTCTCTTAGGTCTCTCTCTCACTCACTCCCTCCCTATATCTCTTCCCTCTACCCTAAAACCCTAAACCCTTAAACCCTACCCTCTTCTACCCCTTTTTAATCTCCCTTCCTTTAGACTTCTCTCTCCTTCCACCCTAACCCTAAACCTCTAAAACCATTCTCCAATTTATAACACCTCTTTAACCCCTACCTCCCTCACTCTCTCTCCACTCCCTCCTCTCTCTTCTAAGCATCTTCTAAATATCCTACCCCTCCATCTCCTAGGTCTCTCTCTCACTCACTCACCTCTATCTCTCTCCTTAACCCTAAACCCTCTACCTCCCCACCCTTAACCCTCCCTTCCTTATCTTCTCTCTCTCAAGTCTCCTGAAACTATTCCCTCCTCTCATAGTTCTACCAAATAATGTCTCCTCTCTACCTCTTTCAATATCCTACCCTCTCCTCCTCTCTTAGCCCTCTCACCTGTCACTCTGTCTCTCTCTCCTCAACCTGCAAACCCTAAAACCATAAACCCTGTCTCAAACTTTCTACCCCAACACCTCTTAACCCTCCCTTTCCTTTTATCTCTTCTCCTACTCCCCTCCCTCACTCCCCTCATGTCTCTCCCCTCCTTCCCCCTCATCCCTAAACCAGAACCGAAACCCATAACCCTTAAACCCTCTACCCTTTAACCCTCCCTTTCCTTCTTTTATCTCTCTCCCCCACCCCCTCCCTCTCTCTCTCTCTCAAGTCTCTCCCTCACCCCTTATCCCTAAACTCTCAACCATAAACCCTTAGAACCTTTCTATCCTCTACCCCCAACACCTTCCTCTCCCCCTTCTCCCCCTTCCCCTCTTCATTTTCCTCTTCCTTCCTTTTCCCTCCCTCCTCTTCTCTCTCTCCTCCCTTCCTCCTCCCATTCACTCCCTCTCTCTCTCTCTCTCTCTTTCTCTCTCTCCACCCTCCACCTCCTAATTACTCTTGGGTATATGTGTGCAAAACTCGGATATCCAATTTGTAGTACTTTGGCTTGGGCATTGCTATGGAGCAATGTAATGATAGCCACCCCAAAAAAAAAGTCAACTCAGGATTTTTGCATTTTTGGCTTAGTCTAAATGGCTACTTTTTCTAAGTGTTGCAAACTTTTTTGGCCCATCATGATCCTGGCCACATACCCAAAAGTCTAAACTGTGTAGTTGTTATTGCTAAGGTAGGATCAAATTCTCTTTAAAGGCCATACACTCCTAAGGATTGGGTCAAGTGTTCTTTTCTTTAGAAAATTCCTTTTGCCTTTTTGATAGGTTAATTATGATTTGATTAGATGGGTTATGAAGAATTTATTTCAAACAAATATCTTTATGAAAGAAGTATATTGGCATGAAATTAAATATGATTTGTATTCCAATGTAAAAACTACAAAGAATGGAAACAATTCTTTCAACACATAAACCATTATGTAGTAGTCAATTAAAATGAAAAAGCTTACTCTATATTAGTTAGGATACACAACTAAGAAAATAATCTAAAGTTACTTATTTATCCTAGAGGAACCAAGTATATAGTATACAAAGAAAACCAACAAACCCACAACTACCCCTATTTTGAAGGAGTTTAGTTTTCTCCCCTTCCCGATCTCGCTAATATTGTCTAATTATTTTAAAGAGAAGAAGGGTCATAACACAACTTTATTCAACCCAGTAAATAGCTTGGTTAATGAAACTTGACAAAAGCAACAAAACAATTGCTACATTTGGAATTTCATGTTGAATGAAGAGTGGTGACAATAATCTACTTATAGTTTAATAAAACACTATTTTTTATAAGAAGGCTTGACATTAGAAAGATAAGTGTTACTTATAGTTTAATAAAACACTATTATAGCTTTACCAACATATACTATTGTATGCTTGCATGGCTTCTTAGTTAATATATGGGGATAGAAAGAGAGAGAGAGATATATATGGGAAGAGAAAGGAAGAGAGGTGGAGATAGAGAGTTGATGGATAGGGGGGATAGGGAGGGAGAGGATGGTGAGAGATAGAGAGGGGAGATAGAGAGGGGAGGAGAGAAAGGATATAGATAGAAAGAGATAGAGAGAGGAGGAGGAGATAAAAAAAGAGAAAACAGAGATAGAGATACAGAGTAGGAGAGATGGAGTGAATGAGAGAGAAAGGGGGGAGAGGGAGAGATAGCTCAATAGATAGAGGGGGGAAGAGGCGGGAGTGACATAGATAGTGGGAGATATAGAGATATAGAGAGCGACGGGGAGAGATATATCAATCACCTTCCCTATATCTCTATCTATTCATACTTATCTCTTTATCTCTCTACCCCTCTCTATCTCTTTGTCTCCCTTTTTATTTGTATGCTTGTCATTATCTCCCTCTCTCTCTATATTTCCTTCTCTATATGTATCTTTGTCTCCTTAAGTTTGGAATGGGTACATTGAAGAGGTCTTAAACGAGAATTATCATATCTTTAATCAAATGGCATGCTACCTTGAGCATAACTCCCCAAGGACACATGCCATCCTTGGATTGTTGACATGAAACAACCAATCAAAATTTAGTTTGTCTCTCTCATATTAATATATATTACTATTATATTAATTATATTTTGTATTATATAAAAATATACTTATTATTAATTATTAATTATAATAATTTTATACGTATTTAATAATTTTGTTATAGAATATAATATATAATTATAATAAGCTAAATAATTATATTATTTATTATGTAAAATATAGCTAGTATATACTTAACTATATTGTAGAATATTAAAACCTAGATAAATGGCGCCAAAATTTTGAACTTAATTAACATACTATAAAACCTAACGAAACTAGGTTATAGCTCATCAAATTGGAGAAGTGAAAGGTAAATACCAGTGCCGAGGAAGAGTTTGGAGTTAAAACAAGGTCAATACCAGCGCCGACAAAGAGTTTGGAGGAGTGAAAACAAGGTCAATATCAGCGCTGATGAAGAGTTTGGAGGAGTGAAAACAAGGTCAATACTAGCGCCGAGGAAGAGTTTTGAGTTAAAACAAGGTCAATACCAGTGCCGACAAAGATTTTGGAGGAGTGAAAACAAGGTCAATATCAACGCCGAGGAAGAGTTTGGAGGAGTGAAAACAAGGTCAATACCAGCGCCGAGGACGAGGTTGATGGCACTCAGGGAAAATCGATGACCAAGGGGCAATGAGTACTATAAGTTTGGCACCCCCATTCTCTTTAACCATCAATTTTCATGCCTAGTTTCCAAAGATCTTCTCGCACATTGGCACCCCTTTCTCGTAAAATGGTATAAGATAAGATAGAAAAACAAAATAGCTTATATAGAACATATCCACCTACAATCCCATTCAAGCATTTTAATTAATTCCTTGAATTAAACCTAAAACAAGAATCATACACACCACAACAGTGAGATGAACGAAACAACCCTTGATCATTTTATTCAAAATTCAGATATGCTTGTACAATGGAGAGACATGAGTTTGAATTAATCATATCAATTCAAATGCAAGTACTGTCATAAAACATAAAATCCCCATGAATTCAAAACCTACTATAGAATGATTCAAAACCTAAATTTCATTTTCCCTAAAACCATCAGACTTTACAATTTTCTCTTCAACTTCATCTAGACTCGACCAAAAATATCTAACTTGTTAACCCATACTTCTAGCCTTGAAATCCTTCTTATAGAAAAAGGAGGAGCAAACAAGCATTGGGCCAGAAAGCACACGTGTCACCAGCCAATTGGACCGCCTTTTGATATTCCAAAATGTTGTTACAACAACAATCTCCTTAGAGAATCTTCTTGTTCATTGTGCCCACTGAGAATGGTTGATGTAGCAACAAAAAACTTCAAGAATTATGTGCCTAAACTGTCACCAAAAAACAAACCTAGAATCTATTGTAACTATAATAGCTGATTTGTTAACCGTTAGCAGCCTACTCCTTTTCACTCTTCCATAGGTAAATATACATTTACCCATTTCTGGTACTCTTCATTAGTTGGCCAATCAAAATTGATCACCTCATTCACCTTGACACAATAAGGTTTGTACTTAACTGCCACCTAATTCACTTCTCTTTCAAAAGACTCCAAGAATGAGCTGGTGCTAATGATTTTGTCCATATAGCTCACCAACAAATCATAATCTGAGTTACCCTATTTTTCAGGGTTTTGTAGTCCAAACATGATATAAAGGGGCTCTTACACTTTTGGTGATTACTATAGCTTGTGTAAGAGGCCCCATGGATACTGTTGTAATTGTAGGATGCACGAATATGGCGTAGGATGAGAAATAAAGAAGGTATAGTTGTTGTCCTCAATAGTTTTGTGAAGAAAAGCATGTGAAATGAGAGGTTCAAACCTAGGTTTCAAAAAAATATGTATGGGAGATCTGATTTTATGAATTTTATCCATGTGCATCTAATGGGTTGTTTCAACACCTAATATGTATGTATGTATGTATGTATGTATGTATGTATGTATGTATATATGTATGTATATGTATTTTTAAATGTAAATGTAAATGCAATTACTAGATGCCCTCCTAGAACAATAAATGCAACATATCATTAAAGAAATCTATATCTATGTATATAAATGTGTATTTCTAAATGCAAGTGTAAATGCAAAGAGTATATGGTTTTGTAGTGTTATAGATACAACATATCCATAAATTAATATAATTGAAATTCTAAAGTCTTCAACACATATAATATGAAATCGATCAAACTATTAAACTACATGAGAAATAAATGAAAACAGTAAATGCATATGTATGTGTATTTGTAAATGTAAGTGTAACATAAATAAGAATAATGAAAATTATAAAAGAATACAAGGAAGCATTCCTTCTTGAAAGTGATAACCCTCCTCCACACACAACCTTTAAAAATTATGAATAGAGGAATATAATTTTGAAGAACTCAAAGTTGATTCTCTCCTACCTGATGCAATTAGTCATTTTATCCTTGCAAACATTTATAGTGATTACTAGAGGCACATAGACCAATTCTTCATAATAGAAGAATTTGATCATAATTTTCCAATGATGGCATTATGAGAAAACCTTAGGTTAAATGAATAATTCCTAGCTAATTTCTTTAAATCATGTCCAACCGTATAAGAGAATACCGTTGCTATGTGTACCTGGATACCATGGAGAAAGGCTAGTCTTTCGGCTCTTTCATCAATCATCCCACCTTAAAACATACCAAAAAACTCCTAGAAATTAGACATAGGAAGGTTTAATATGACTAAAAAAAATTTATTGCCAAAGCGTAAACTTATGATGACTTAACCAGGCCTAGTACACACTCCCTCCCCATTAACCACTTAGACATATGGAAATTAAATGTAAATTTGCTGCCATTTTTAGTCATGTAGGTGTCCAATAAACCACTTGGTGGTGTTTCCCTTCAAGTTTATTTACTTGAATGAAGAGAAAAAGTCCTTTGATTACAATTAGAGAATAAATTTGAGGCCTTGGTTGTGTAACTGGTGGACCATAGTCACATTTAACACTTGTTACAAAGTTTGGGAGTTAAAACGTTAAGTAGATTTGATTTGTGATGGACACATTTGGACGGTAGTAACAATAGTTTGCAATCTATCAAGACTTGATTACCTTATAACCTGTGAAATTCTAGCGATGAAATGATAGATTAATCATAATGTCACCTTGGGATCACATCACCATGAAAGAACTTCATCCAACATCCTTATGAGTGTGTACCACCAACAGGTATTTTTTCTAAATTTGTTCTCCTCGAGCGAGGGAAATCAAAGAGAAGAGGAAAGCGAGACATGTAGTGGTATGTCTAAAAGAGGGAGATCAACTAGAGGTCAAAAGATTAGAAGAAAATTATGTAAATGCATGGAATTTTTTTCTACCTAAGGGGGCCGTTCTTATGCTGATGATGATGAGAGCATAGGCGACGTCGAGGTGCCCTTGAGGTACAAACATCTATGGAAACAATGGGTACCCAAGGAACTTCCTCCAATAAACATTGATTTTTGTGTCAACGAGAGGATATATCGCATAGCACCATCGTCATTAAATGGTTTGGGCTTATTTTGCATGGACAGCATAAAGGTCTATTGTGACAAAGTTACATAATTGATGGAGTATGTCGGACCCTGTTACAGTTACAAATATTGGATGCAACTGGTTCTATATATACGAAGTATGTGTAGGTATGCACTATCAGCAAATTATATACAACTAAAAGATAAGAATCAAAATAAAGGAGTGGCTATGTACATTGACGGAAAGCCAAAAGTATCAAGGAATATTGCAAGGTTTATAAACAGTACACGACTTGGGTCAACAAATAAGCAACCCAATTGCATATTCAAGGCAAGCGAGGGAAATCGTGTATTCGTATGTGCGATAAAATCAATAATTGTAGGGGAAGAGTTGCTAATCAATTACAATTTGAATCACTTAGTTGCAAACACAGTTACTATGGGGGTGGTACATACTATGTACCATTTTACCCAACCTCCAATTAATGACTCCAATATATCATTTTATTCTTATGTTTTTTTTTGTAAGTCTATTGGTTTCATTTCGGTAATGTTTTTTTATATTTATTTTTTGTCACAGCGGGACATTGATCATAAGAAGAAGGCTCTGGCCTAGAGCACAGATTATGATGTATCTTCAGGCACTTCTACCCGACAGGTTTACCTCATTGTAATTGTACAAATTAGATACGAGCAAAATTTTTTATTATTATGTATTTTTCATAAGTTTTTTGGGTTAATTTCGATAATGTTTTTAATATTCTTGTTGCAGTCGACTGATCGGGGAAGGGCACTAGCAGTAGAGGAGAGCATCCATAGTGAGGTGCAGTCAATATTTTGTGATGATAACATCTCCTATTCAACAAACCCTCTCGATATGATAAAGAAGGTCCAAAAAAAATGCAATGAAGAAATGGTTAAGTTGATGTTCATAGTGCCTCAAACAGATGAGATAAAAGAGAGGGTTAAAATATTGACTGAGAGATTACAAAACTTGCAAGTAAGCTGTCATGAGGGCTTTAATTATAACATAAGTTCATTCATGGTTTTATATTTTGTACTCTTTTATGTCATGAACTAAAATATGTGTTGTTTTTATAGGGTTATTTGCCTCCTCATGATGCTCCTAGCCATGACCAGGGTATTGTAAGTGTTGCCCGAGGAGTAGGGGTTGGGACAAGTGTCCATCCTGATCTTCCTACACATACATCACATCATCTGACACCATCATTCATGCCTATATTGCTGCCTAAAATGTCGGAAACACATACCATGCAGGCATCCGTTAATGCACCCTCTAGTAGCGAACACATTCCATAACATGTGTTAGGACATGTACCTAGGGATGCAGAGGCCACTAGTACTGGTGATGTTTTAGCAGCATTTCCTGGATCTTCCCGTATTACTAGTACAGGAACATTTCCGGTCAAACTTGTGGTGACCAAGGATTTCATTCCCATAAAGATAGAGAGGGTCCTAGGTACTTTAAAATGTTTTAATTATTATTATATATAATCCAATTGAAATTTACTTATTGATCGCTCTTTTTAGACTATTGATCCCATGATCATTTTGCAGGAAATGATGTTTTTTATAAACATCTAAGTGATATTATATTGGAGCTCTTCGGGCCCACCTTACATACACGGCGGAATGCCCAAAATTAAGATTTAAAAGATGAGCTCATTAATCGTTTAGTTGTGTTGTTAGGTGATAAAACATTCAACCGAATCAAGGTCCTTCAGAAAGCTGGTACCTATCTAAAGTATGTGAGTGACCAATATAGGTCACATTTAGAGAAGAAGAAAAAAGTACGAGTGTCCCCCCATGATTCCGAAGAGGGAGTGGAAGGACCTGGTGTCGGATGGAAAGGAGAAGGCTGAAAAGAAAAAAGGAGACACCACCGGGCCAAGGAAGGTATGTGATACTATCAACAATGTAATTATATATTGATTACTCTTTCTTTTTACATAATCTAACGTATTTCAAACTTTTCATAGGTTGCCCGACACATCGAAGGAAACAAAGGAAAGACTAGAAAAACACGGGCAGCACAAACTTGGCTCTAGTGGTTATATGAAATTAGCTGCACAAATTGTAAGTATCAATAAATGAAATATAGTATCCAAATAATAAATTGAAAACAATTTTGGTTTTATCACACCATAGAAGAAAAATTCATGATCTTATGCAAAAATGTAGGGCTTTGAATTCAATAGAGTTCCCATAGAAGATGACCTGAATATTTCCTTTCAGCAAGGCTATGGAGTTGTGGTTGAACACCTAAGAGTCTTGACTGGGCAAACACAACCTTCCACTACATTCGACACACAGGTAAATAAACTCAATAAAGTCTATTTAAAATTGAATACTTGTGCAATCTATTCAATATTAATTTCCACCATAAAGTAATTACATGCCTATTTGTTTTAAACATTCAAGCAATAATAATATTGCACATGAGATTGGAATGCAACCTGGTGAGGGTGGAGCACAACCTGCAGATGAAGGTCATGGTGTGCATCCCGCTACTTTAGAGCATGTAGAGTGTGATCAACATGTTGAGCATGATTAGGCTAGAGAAGATTAGGAACATGATGTGGCCCCATCAAGTAAAGAGGATCACTCTAAAGTTCTTTTAAACATATTTAATTGCAATTGGTGTATTAATTAATGTAACCTTTCGTGTTTCAACTTTAGAGCATGTAGAGCATCATCAACGTGTTGAGCATGATCAGGCTAGAGAAGATCAGGAACATGATGTGGCCCCATGCAAAGAGGACCACTCTCATGTTCTCTTAAACATATTTAATTTCAATTGGTGTATTAATTAATGTAACCTTTGTTTCAACTGCAGATCGGATTTAGAGGGTGTTAGGCATGTTGAGCATGAGTCTATAACAAAATTTCAGGAACATGATGTGGACCCATCAGGTAAAGAGAACCACTCTAATGTTCTTTTAATTAATGAAATACTTGTAACAATAATAATAAAACATATCAGTTTAACATTTCTTTCTTATTGCAAAAGACCCCCTATTGAGGCAGCGTCCACGTCATGAGTAGACGACTAGGCGTACATTAAGATCACGAGCAGAGGGAAAAACAACTAAAAAGGGGACAGATATTGATTTAGAAAATGATACTCCACTTCAACTTTATGTAGCTTTAAAAAAGAAAAAGAAAAAAAAAGTGATTGTAATCATATCATGACTACCATATTTTTTTATAATATGTAAAAACTGAAAGAATGAATATTATATGTTAATGAATGAATGTGAATATGTTAATTAATGAATGTTATATGTTAATAAATGAATGTTATATGTTATTAATGGATAAATGAATGTTATATGTTATTAATGGATGAATGGATGAATGTTATATGTTATTAATGGATGAATGAATGAATGCTATATGTTATTAATGGATGAATGAATGATTAATGTTATATGATTGGGTATGGGGAATTGAGAGTGATGTGAGGGGGTTGGGGGGGCAAATGAGCTTCCACCGTCACTTGGTTGGCCCTATTAAGTAGAGAATATTAAACTATTCTCAAAACAAAGGGAAGCTCAATAAGGCAATGCACTTTTCAATATAAGAAATGCATGGTTTGAAGCATCAAACCAATATGCAAAGATGAAAGAAAGTGCTAACTTTTCACTATGGTTGCTGAAAAATGATTCTTTATACCCTGAATCCATGCTCTGCATCATAATTTTAAGTTGTTTCCATTCCAATGTTCTGAGTTTAGTTTGTTTGTATGGCTTTGTATGAATACCACATTGTGTTGTGTGTGGATTTGGTTTCAAAGCTTTGTTTCTTCTATTTTTAGTGGTGACATAACTCTAAAATTTGACTTTTGTGCATAACAAGTTAGTGGAAAAATTGACAGCTTTGAAGGGTTTAGAGGCTCGATTGAGATAGATACGGATATTTGGATCTTGTTGTTGATGGGAGGCTTTGACTTAACCATGAAATTTTGTACCATCTATAGGTATGCAAAAGTTTATCTACTTACATTCATTCTTGATCATAAATGTTGTAAATGATATTAATGCTTCAAACTTAAGATTCATTTCATTGTTATAATGATCAAAATGTTATACTTTGCTATACATTCAAGCTTTCTCTTGCCCCCCTACCCTTTGCTCTCTCCCCCCTCCTTTCAAGAATTTTCTTTGTCATAAAAGATTCACATTTCTGTCTCATTTACACAAATTTATCTGAAGCACTAGGGGTGAATAAAGATATGTAAAAGATGATGGATTGAAAAGTGTCTTTTATGCCTCCTTGTAGCATTAGAAAATAGGTCATTTGTTGTCTTTTGTGTTGGATTCAAAACTTGTGGTTTTGAGGGTTTGTGGAGGATAGTATCAAGTGTCAAAAACCAGTGAGTTTGGTCTGGTTTCAGTCATTAGAAGTACTTTATATTGACTGTCCCATTAGATAGGGCTACAAGGGCTACAAGGCCTAATATGGCAGCGATAGATGAAAGTGTTCCCAAGTGAGAAGTCTTGTTTGTTGGATTAGTTTAGCCATGTTAAGAGATTCTGAGTCATTTCCAAGCCTCCTGATTGCATTTGGGTGTGTGGAGTTAAAATAGTGCTTAAGTTGCTCATTAGTTGTATGGTGTATTAAGGAGTTTATCTAAGAGTATTTGAGAGAAGCTCTTAAGAGATTGTCTTCCCCTGCCACTCTGCATCAATAATAAAATAAACATGGAAAATGATCAAATAAAATAATTTCCCGAGATTTGAATACGAAGGGACGCGACTTGCTTAATCTCTCACTGATGGTACATTTCAACGAATGTATTTTTAAAAAAAAAATTACATTGTTTCATCAAAATTTTGATGAACGCAAAAAATGAATCACCGAAAAGGTCCGACAAAGTTTCTATATCTGTGACGAAGACTTTTTCATAACTCCTTGTCAATTTCGTCATAACTGCGACAAAGTATACCAATGAATCACAGAAAAGGTCTGACGAAGTTGCTTAGCTGTGATGAAGACTTTGTCGTAACGCCTTGCCCTTTTCATCGCAATTTCAACGAATGTCACCGAAAAACCACATAAAAGGTCTGACGAAGTTGCTTAGCTATGACGAAGGCTTCATCGTAAATACTTTCCCATTTTGTCGAATTGGCAACAAACTTCTGGTGTTCTTTCGATGCCCATTTCGTCAATATTCCGATGAACATCCGAGCCATTTTATGATGTCGACGACCGACGAAATTGTGTTGTTATTTCGACGTTTAATTCATCGTCAGATGTGAAATGAAAATGTTTTCATCATTTCGTCCCTACATCAACAAAGATTTGTTGAACCATCGACGAACGTCCATCGAAAAATGGTGTCAAATTCAATAGTGGGTTGAAGGGTCAGGCAAAATGCCTTGACCTTATCCCAGTATGAAACATATAATTGTTGAACCACTAGAAGGAGATCTGATTGGGTAGCAGGGATTTGGGGAAGACTCTTCAAAAGACTGATCTCCACATCTCTTGATCTGACATCCTATTTTAGTTCTACAATCTTTTTGTTTGCAGTTGAAATTTGTTTCAACAAATTCTTCCATTTGGTGAGCCATTTTTCTTCGGCCCTATTTTTGTTTGTTGATTTTGTTTCAAGGGAAGACTTCATCTCCTGGACTTCATTCTCCAATTGGCCCTTTTGGTCCTCAAATTTTGCATCCTTTTGCTGCATTTTTTTCTCTAATTGAGTACGTTGATGGTCAAACTCATATTTTTGTTGCATCTCTTGCTCCACTCGAGCCAACTGGTCCTACAATTCTTCTTTTTTTGTCGCAACTCGGCGACCAGGTTGGAATCATCAAATTGAAACTTTGCAAGCTCTTCTCGAAGCTTAGCCTACTTTTTCTATGTTTTCTCTAATAAGTGCATGAATTCTACATCCCTCACCTTATCCTTCGCCAATCGGACCTTGACTCTTTCCTTGACAATTTTTAGCTCTTCTTCTTTCCTCTTCAACTAGCGACCGGACTTGAGGAAGTTGGTGGTCACCACCTGTTGTGTTTCTTCCATGAGATCAACTTTGTCTTGTGACTGGGCTATGCTTAGATTGAGTCCCATGGCATACATGTTATAATCATCGGGCTACATTTCCTCCTATGGTTTGATGACGGTCGAATACATGGTTGCGAAGTGTAGCGATTGTTAGGCCTCATTGAAAATAGTTTGTACCTTTGGCTCCACCGACTTCTTGGAGTCCTTGCCCTTTTGCTTTTGGATCCTCATAGCTCGTGCTTCTTTTATTCTATAGCCCTCTGCCAGAAATTGTGCTAGTGACCTAACTATCCCACCTACAAAAGGTACGCTGAGAGGTAGGGTGAAAGGGAACGAAAGAGTAGTGGTTCCAAATGTTTTCTTCTTTGGAAGATTGACTATTTGTGGGGAGAAAGGAGGAATATGCTAAAGCCCGGTTTGTGAACCAGTGGGAGGACTCCTTAGGTGTTGTGGCGGTAGCGGAGTCATGGTGGACTCCATTTGCTAGGCAAACTAAGTTAGGCCCGATACAGTGGTAGCAAGAGGGATATCAATGGCAGTCACGGATGTAGAAAGTGAAGCGATAGCGGATGCGGACTGGGCAACCAAAAAATGTGGAAAATTTCATGGAGGAGTCAAGGAAAATGGTCTTTCCTGGGAGAATTAGGAGAAACCTCCTATGACCATTGCGGAAAAAAAGGAAAAAGAAGGGCCAACACTTGAAGTGAGGGGCACCACAAAAACATCAAGAGAAATTAAATATTGTGAAACAAGAGAAGAGGGAGCAAAATTTACTTGTTGTTTGGATTATTGTAGTTCCTGGCTTGCTGCGGGCTCTTACGAACTCTCTCCAAATACTGCTTTTGTGTGCTGTCATTTGACGGGAGGGGAATCATCCACCTCCATTGCCTCTAACTATTGTTGTGAGGTTGTCCTAATTCTTTTTACAATCTAGGTCAGAATTATCAAGGCCGTTGCACATGATATGTTCACTTGCACATTTGAAGAGACCTTGATAGGCTGCTTCACCGCCTTCTCTTTCGGCTACACTGGGGCAGTCTGTGCTTCTACTTCCTTCTCCTTTCCCTTATCAGTATATGTTTCGGCCTCCTCTAGGTCAAAATCTTCATCATCACTTGTGTCAAAATTAGTATGTGCTTCATTTCACAATTTATCGAATCTTCCATCTATCTCCACACTCTGATAAGGGGTGTCAAGGCGTTGGATTTCTTATCGGTAGATCTAGAAATCCTTAATTCTTTCCTTGCTCTAGTTTTCCTTTCTTGACAACTCATTGTGAAGAGTGGCCCTGATGCGAATCTTCTCAATATTCTTTGCTAAATGGAAGTAGAAATTAAGTCATGGTGGCCTACTATCCTTGGTTGGAATATGAGCTAGGTCAACCAATAGCTCATCTTGGTCCTTCAAGGGACTCTGCCACTTCTTGCGGTAAGGTAAGGGGTTGTGTGTTACCTTGACATGTTCATTTGGTAAGTCATTGTTGGGGTTGTAATGCCACTTATTGAAAATCCATACTAGCCCCAAATGAGCCAACTTTGCCTCTAACAGCTTATGTGTCTTCTTCTTGGCCATAACCACCATTTTAAAGCTTAGCAGGTAGGTGAAAAATCCTTTCTTCTTGGCTGGTCCTCTGCAAAAAGTATAGTCACTAATTGATACTTGTTGGAATATTTTGAGGGCCAGCACTCAATTTGTGAGACATGTCGAAAGCCGGAATGGTTCCCTGATAAAGTTGTGCATCTAAATGAATGTGAAATCTTCTCCCAGAAAATAATCACATTTCAGAGTGAAATTTTGCATATACTCTGCTTGGTCTAAGGTGAGCTAGTAAAGACTGCCATCCTCACTCAAATCTTGCAAAAGCGGAGTCAAGAAATAATCTAAAAATGCATAATAATCATAAGTTGAGGGGAGGAGAGTAGTCCATACGAAAACTAGCCTTCTTCTTCCCTTTTCATCAAATATTGCCAATCTCACATGTTTTTTGAAGAAGTCGGGATTCTAATGCAAAAACATATGGGCAAGGAAGGAAGGAAACTTGAACCTCTACTACATTTTGTGTGCCCTTATCTGCCTCAACATCTCCTCAACGATGAATTCTGCAAAGTCAAACTTGAAAAAGGAATGTTGCCTACACAATTGAAACTCTTGAACATACCTAGCAGTGTCTAGGCCACAAACAAATGCCATCATTGAAAAGCAATCTTGTAGGTCTGCAAGGAAAGCATTATGTGTCGCTGGAATCTATGATGGCTTTTTCTGATCTTCCCTGGACCTTTTGGTTTCTTTGTTATAAAAATCCAAAGCCAAATTTTTGGTTCTCCACATTTCCTCCCCCTTTACTGGATTGAATGGCACCACCTTGTCCACTTTGGAGCATTGGTCAGAGATGCATAGCATGTTCCAGATAGCTTCTAGACAAATATTAAATTTCAGCTCCTAGCCCTCGATGGTTTTGGTATTTGGGTTGAAAAGATTAATGGCCTCATCAACTAGCTCTGGGTTGTAGTGCACAAACGGGACCATATATTGTGGGAGCCTATTGAACCATAGCTTTTGCACCAAAGAATCTGGGTTGCTAATTTTCTTCATCCTTTTGTAGGCCGCCTCCCTCAAAGTCTTAGGGTTCTTTGCAAGGATGGGATCGTGAATGTTATCCCATTCCTCCTTTATTTGGCTCTGGTCTCTATGTGTTTTTTGCTTTTCTGAGGCTCGTGTGTTTACCCACTCTAGCTTCTCTGGTATCCTAGGAAAAGTGTAAGAGATGTCTTCAAATACATAGGTGGCTAGTAGTGCACGTATGGAATCAAACAAGCTTTGTGTTTCCTCTCCTTGCACCTCTATTTGAGAACTTTCTGCCATTTTCCTTTTGATGTAGATCTTTACTATGCTCAATTTTTTTGCAATTCACTTCAGCTCTATCTACGCTCAACACTCTTTTCTCTAGGTAGAGTGCTCAAAAATCTCTCACAATATTAGCTTCTTGCATGCAATACTTAGCTATTTCTTTCTTGGGGTAGCCAACAACGCTCACCTTTTAGCATCAAATTCAACATGTATTGCCAACTCTTTGCTTGTGCGAAATGAATTCCTTGCCATTTTGAAATGAAAAAAATTCATAATGACATTTGGTAATGATGTCCTACTGAGCGATTTTCTTGGCAATTGAGCCGATGATTGAAGGCAGCCTAAGCTTTCGCATGCCTTGGCAATTAATATCCCAAAAGGAATGATTAAACCCAAATATGCAATAAGTACTTGAAAAGATTTGTGTTCTTCCTTGGAGTTTGAAAAATTCCTACAACGTGACACCTCAGCATTTGGCCATGCAAACTACTGTAGATGGTTGCCGCTAGCTTATGCTAATTAATTAGCTCTTATTAATCTTGCATGCAACAAACTGTACCTAGCAAACGCAACTAGGTGGGAAATTCGAGCAATCTCTAGTGAAATTTTTGATTTGGTACTCGATTAGCATCATGCTTATGGCACACAAATTACCTTGCATATCCTGACACTTTCTATAAATAGGTTCTTAGGCAATAGAAAAATCACACTTAGCAATTTGGGAAGAATTGGTAATAGGCAGTTAAGTAGAATTTTGCATTAGCAATTGTGTAGAGCTAGACTTAGGTAGTAGCATAGAGATTAGTATCAAACAGTTGCATAGAGCTTGCTACCATGAGTACCCCTATTAGGCTAGTTTGCAACAAGTCCTAGATAGCATTCCTAGGTGAAATCTCGAACAGGCGACTGAAAAGAATGACCAAGAATAAGCATTCACTGGCTATCATAGCCATGAAGTGGGTTCTAGGGAGGGACTTTATTGAGTTTGAGGATAAATGGGTATGTGTAGGATCTTCATGGAAAAAACAGGCCCTTAAGTGGCAAAAAATTCAAAAAAATCATAGGCAACTTGACATAAAAATTTGAATAAGTTATCTATATTATTTCAAAAATATGCAAGAATAGAATCTATAGAAAATTGAATGTAGTTTCTAAAATACTAGGTTTTTTAAAAAAATTATTTGGTGAAAATTTGAAATTTCAATGCATTAGTACTTAAATTTGGGAAAAAATAAGAAGTGTGTCGACCACCTAACCACAAAAAATGATAATATTTTTTATAAGATTTTAGATATAAGTAGAGGACTCATGTCTAGATGTGATGCATATTTTGTAATTTTTTCCAAGTAAATAATTAATTATGATTTTTTTATTACAACTTTTAAAAATATAAAACTTCATATGTGACCATCTTAACTTGGTCAAAACTTCATGATTTATTTATTTATTTTTAATCCTATAGTATGCGAAGCATAGAATGTGACGCATGTTTCAGATTCAAAAAATGTCATACCGTTTGAAAGCTATAGATGTTTTTCAATTAGCCTATCAATAAGGACTTTAGTCGTAATTCAAATAGAAAATGAATAATAATTATTTATTAAATTGAAAGTAAAGCATAATTTATATTGGTGGAAAGTTGAGAATCTCCTTTAAAAACCCTTTTTGTTTCATCAATTTTGGGTCAAACAAAAAGTCATCAGCCACATGAGCCATCATATCACTTACGTATCGCCACTTTTTGGCCCATCATGATCCTACACATACCCAAATACCAGGTCAATACTGACGTGTGTTCTCACTTCATTGCCTCGTTACTTGATATTCAGGTTCCCAAGCTAATGATCCTTTGCCTGGTGCTTGGAATATTTTTGAAGTGCTACTTAGGCGGTCTTGGAGAGGTGGTGGCAATTTTTGTGTTTGGTCTGGGCCTTCCAATGGTGAGTGACCTTTGAAAGTACATCGAAGAAGATGCAGTAGTACCATGGGTGTTGTTCTTGAGAGGGTTTCGCATCTAGTCACATCAAGAGCATCGTCAAAGGGTGACTCGTGCCTTCCACTTCATGTTTCACTGCTACAATGTGGTGCCCTTCTATGACGTTCACTAGTACACCAACTTCAAGAACCTGGTGTTCCCTTTGCCACTCACCATTGATCCTACGGATGCTAATTTTGTTGGTCCTGTTGATGATGTTATTCCAAACACTGCCCCAGATGTTGTTGTTGATGCTTCCATTACTCCTGCTCGAGACTAAAAAAATTTTTATGTTTTAAGAAATCATCACTTTGTTAATCTATTTTTTGTATATATGCCTAAAAAAGGCCTTACCGCACATATATATGATGAAACTGCATAATATATAGATATACTCTAAAAGCATGGCCTCAGAGCCATTTTGAAATGTATTATTGAAGTATATATTTCCATACATAATGAATATACAACTTATATTAAAATTTTGTCTCCTTTGCCTTTGGATTTTGCAATGTGGGTTCTCTTTTCCCTTTTTGCACATATGTGTTCATTTCAATTTTGCATATGGGTGTTGTTTTTCTCTGCTTCTTGAGTTGCAAGTTAGTTCTCTCTACTTCTTGCAATAATGGGTCCCATTTATTTCTACTTCTTCACACTGTGGAATTTATTGAAAGATCGGCTGACAAACACAAAAGGAAAAACTAATTACACTATTCACATATTTACAACAGAAGAAAAATGAAACTTAATTAAACAATTTTATGTGAATTCTGTTAACTAGAATACCCAATGCTTCCCACTCCATATTTTCCAATTCAAATGCATTGTGTTGCTTGCATTGAATTATTTTGAAAGGGCCTTCCCATAGATTGTCGAACTTTCCTTGTTGGCCTAGCTTTGCAGCCCTTTTGTTGAATTTTAACACTAGGTCCCCATACTTTATACCTTGGTCTAAGGCTTTCTTGTCGAACCATCTCTTAACCACCTACTGGCAGTTGGACATGGCTATCGATGCCTTTTCCCTTTTTTCCTATACTTCTAGCAACTCGACCAACCAAACCTCTATGGTGCCATTTTGTTCTACCTCAAGAGATTTGAGCAACTGTAGTGCTGGAATCTCCATAGAGATAGGCAATAGTGCTTCTTTCCCATACACTAGCTCATATGGTGAAGTCTTGAGGACTTTCTTGGGAGTTATGCGATCCACCCAGAGTGTTGCTCGAAGATTCTTATGCCATTCTCTTTGGTGTTCTAACCCAATTCTTTTGATGAGTCAGACTAAATTTTTGTTAGTCAACTCATCCAGGCCATTCCCTTGTGGGTATTAATTTGATCACATTTTCAAGAATATGCCATGCACGAGTGTGAATTAACATACCTTAGAGCCTAGGAGAGCCTTGGTGTTGTTGGAGATGATGGTCTTTGGTGGGTCAAATCTCATCACCAATTCCTCAAGAAATTCCACTATCTCCACCTCCGTCGCATTCTTGAGGGTTATGGAATTGGTCCATCTAGTGAAGTAATCTGTGGTCATGAGGATCCATTTGTGTCCAATGCTAGAGACGGGATTAATCATCCCGATGAAATCAAGGCCCCATTGTGCAAAAGGCTCATCAACCACTATTAGATTGAGAGGCATTGCAGAATTTTTCCTTCTTCCTACGAAGAATTGGCATTCCTTGTAGGCTTTTACTAAGGAGTATGAGTCATTGAATAGTGTAGGCTAGAAGTACCCAGCACACATGATTTTGATGGCGGTGGTCTTCACAGAGAATTTTCCACCTGTGGAACTGCTATGGAAAGTGTCAAGAATTCTCTTTGCTTTCCCTGTGGTGACACACCACAATAGAACGTCATTAAATTTCCTTCTAAAAAGGACCCCTTCGATGAGCACATATCCATTGTTTTACAGTCGGTAGAATCTTCTTTTTTGAGAAGGAAGGGTTGGCGGATACCTTCTAGTGTGCATGAATCTCACTCTGTCTGCCAACTAGCAACCCTTGGATTTAGACTCATTCATTAGAACTAGCTTTGATTTCTCTTCTTTGACTGTCATTTCTTCATCATGCACTAGATATTCGCACAATCCTCTTCCTTGGACGGTCTTTGTAGGCTTGACCTCAATTTTGTATTCAAGGATCTTGGTGATCTAATTGGCCCTCTTTTCAATGATCTCTCCCTCCATGATGTATTCACGCACACTGGAATGCATGACATAAACAATCACCTTGTTGCAAGATATAAGATGTTAGAACTTCTTGAGTCCCTTAACAATAGCAAACGCTTGCCTCTCGATGAAGTTGTAGTTCATCTCATATTCATTTAGGGTCTGGGAGTGAAATGTTATTGAATGTTCTCCCTTTCCTTCATCATCCTTTTGAGTTAAGACAGTAGCGATGGTTGACTTGCTACTAAATACATACATTATGAAGTCCTTCGATAGGTTTGGATTGACTAGCATAAGAGCTGAAGAAATAGCATCCTTAACCTTCTCGAAGGCTTCTCTAACTTCTTTTGTCCATTTGAATAATTGATCCTTTTTTAGCATCAGAGTGATTGGTCTAATTATTCCTGCAAAATCTAAAATGAATTTTCCACAAAATTTACCTTCCCAAAGAAAGAATGGAATCCTTTCTTGTTGATCGATAGGGGAAACTCTCTGATTGCTTTCATCCGCTCAGGACCAATTGCAATCCCAATAGCTTGCCTTGTGGTACTCTGAAGACACATTTTTTTGGGTTCAGGGATACCCCGAACTCCTAGAATTTTTTGAAAACCATCTCAAAGTGATCAAAGTGATCATCCTTATGTTTGGAGAATGCAGTTAGATCATCCAAATAGATTAGGATATTCTTGTTGAATTTTTTTTTGAAAGCGATATCCATTTCCCATTGGAAAGTGGCTCCCACATTTGAGAGGCCGAAAGGCATTTTAGCATATGCAAGCATTCCCCACTTGGTAGTGAATATCGTTTTGTGTCAGTCCTCCTCTTTGAAGATTTGATTGTAATTGAAGAATCCATCCAACAGAGAAAAAATTTTGGATCCTTCCACTATTTGCAAGATAGACTCCATGGAAGGAAATAGGTAGTGGTCCTTTAGGGATGCTTTGTTCGGGTCCTGAAAGTCAGCGCATAATCATATATCTCTGTTCTTCTTTCGTACTGGGACCAAGTTGGATACCCACATGCTATGCTTGATCGAGAAGACAATCTAGGATTAAATTAGCTTTGTCAGCTCTTGCGCCATTAGTGCCTCAATCTTCAGATTCATTGGCCTTTGTTTTTGGCAGACTAGTTTTGTACCTTCTATCAGCTCTATTGTATGTTGGATGATGTCAAGATCATATCCCTTAAGGTCATCATATGACCAGGCCACCACTCCTTCATACTTCTCGCAGAAGTTGATGAGCCTATCTTTATCATGATATGGAACATCTTTCCCAACTTTGAGCTTTCTTCCATCTCCAAATTGAAGGTCCACATAATCACTTTTCTTCGTACAAACTTCCTCTTATCATTCCTCGCATCATCACAATCAAACAGGTTTTCGAGAGTGACGAGTCCTTTCAAAAGCTTGTTGGATCTTAGCTGAATGATTTGTACGTTATAGGCCTCAGAAATCTTCGGTTGGAGTTGGTTGGAAAACTCTCTTGACTATTGGATGGATGAGGTGATGTGTTCATCACTATCAAACACTTGCTAGCTCTGATCATTATCTAGAATTGTTAGTCAGACTATCACTCGTACATATTTTTTTTTATGAATTAGGTTGGAGGTAGGGTCAAACTGAGATCTAATTGTGGCCATGTAGTCTTCCTCAACATTTTGTTCTTGGGGCACTATCTGGATGTTAAAAGCTTTGAAACCCTCAATCAGGTCCTAGACTTTAGGTCTATAGGACCTCATGTGGACATTCTTTGTAGCGGAGACCCCTCGGACTTGGTTGACTACTAGTTCGGAATCTCCAAACACCATTAATTTCTTGATTCCCATCCACTCTGTAAGGCTTAGAGCTTGCACTAGTCCTTCATATTCAGCTTCATTGTTCGAACAAGTGAACTAGAAGCGGAAAGACCTTAGTGTCTATTCATTGTGTGTGGATTTCAAACATATCACAACTCATGTGCCAACTTTGCATCTTTCTCCATCAAAATGCAGTGTCCATAGCTCTAAAGCTTGATCACTTTCAGGTTCTTTCATGACCTTCAAAAGCACTTGATCTTCATCATAGATGACATAGGTGCCTAACCCGGTAGCATGATAGTTTCCAAAAGGATCAACATCTATAAATTCACTCAAAAGAACTTCCTCTGAATTGGTCCGATCTCCAATTACTTTTTCTTCCTCTAGTAACTCGATGCAATACATTTCCTCCTTGGTGAAAGAGGTATGGGAAGCTTCAAATTTGATCATGGCTTCATCGGCCACATGTTCTGAATGTAGAGCTTCAGACAATATTTTCATTTTAGCTCTGTGCTTGGTCCTTAGGATCAAGTGTGACTAATCCAAAGTAATATATATGCCTATCTTTGAAGTGAATTCCTGAGATAGGTAGAGGCTGAACATGGGAGGAATGTCTATCATCACAGTATCTTGTGGAACACTGATGCTAGGGCAGGAGAATAGATTCAAGGGAAGGTCTTTGATGACACCTGCGGTTTTGACTTTGTTCCCATCAAGCTGCATAACCCCCCTCTTTAAAGGTTCATAGCTAAGTACTAAGGCTTTAGCTATCTATTTGGGCATGACTACGGTGCTAGTGATGGAGTCAATCATGGAATTGTGTAATAATTTCTCTCCCATAATAAGAGTTAGGAAGAAGGGTTTCGATTCTGGCTTATCTCTAACCTCGATAGAGGCTTCCTATGTACTATTTGTGAAGAATTTGGCAGGATGTGAGGGATCAATGTCCCTTCTCTTGAGCGATTGCTCCATTGACTTATTGATTGGATCTTCCTAGAGAGCTTTCTGCAACAATGTCTTCTACTCTAGAATAGTTAAGATATCCCAAAGAGACACATTAGCAGATGATTTTTTCAATTTTTCCACCACATTAAATGGTGGTGTATTTGGAGGCTTTTTCTCCTTAGCTCTAGTTATAATAATTTCCCTTCATAGTGGACATTGTTGTGCCACTACAGAAGTATTGGGTGTCTGGTCATAAGCACTTTTGGGTTGTGGATTGACTAATTGTGGGGTGGATGATTCACCCATGAATCTCCTCTTTGAGTATGTTGTAATCAAACTACACTTGTGGGGTTTTTGATGCGGATGCATCGTTGGAAAACACCAACTCTTCTTCTTCCATCCATGAGAAGAGTGCGTGATCGGGAGAAATATATGTTTCTTGCTCTAGGTACATCCCTTGCATTTGTGCGATGAGTACCACATTTTACATTTATGGAGGGGAATATACATAAGCTCCATGGTCTATTGTTATGCCTTGGCTGCATTGTTCTGCCACCTTTTGTTGTAGATTTTCGCACGGGAAGTTCAAGGCATATGTTTATCGCCACAAGGGAAGCACTAGGGGTTGATATCGTCGACTAAATTGTTTTGCCTCACCATCAGTTCTCTGCTTGAGCTTGGGTTAGCACTCTATAATGAAGAAGGAACAGGTACTATTTGATTAGTTATTTACGCCTACAAATTTGTGTGCAAGCCTCCTTGGAACTAGTTTTGCTGGTAAGAAGATCTTTCACCTTGATAATTTTGATAGATTGGCTTCAGAGGCGTAGACTGGTTCTTTTTTATGACAATTATTTTGTTGGTGATGGTCTACAACATTTCATTAATGTCGCTCATCTCATCTTTTGAAGAGCTAGATGTAGAAGAAACATTATATGGTGTGCTCGGATATGTGTACATAGACTAACAAGGAGTGGGTGCACTAGTAGATGGCATCTCCTAGGCAGGAACTGATATTTTGAGAAATATAGGCATGATGGGTTGAAGCGGAAACTTCCCTACATCTATTTGATTATTCTTCACCTTGATTTCGACGTTGTATGTGTCTAGTAGTGTGGTTCTGCCAAGAGACTGGATCATCATCGAGATGTCAACATTGATGGATTTTAAGTATAACATGAATGCCAACTCAACTAGTGGGTGGATAGCAGCCTGAATTCTCTACCAAGTTATATGGAACTGGGCATTGAAGTCAGTCATGGCTTCATATGGGGCTCGTTTTATGACTGACAGCTGATGATATTACGAATACATGTCTCCATCATTCGAGAATATTTCATAGAAAGGATCTCCAAGCTGATCTTAGGTAGTGATAGTATTAGCTTGCAGCATGCAGTACCAATCCAGTGCTTTACCCCTGAAAGAGGCTGTGAGTAACCTTAGTGCTATATTTTGGTCTATAACTCTGTGCACCAAACACACGTCCACCACATCTTGCAGATGCTCAGATAGTGTTCTTAAGCCATCTCTGATAAATTTAGGTATAGCTTTTAAAGCAGAGACTGGGATAGAGGCCCAAACAACAGGTGCTACTGGTGCTACAAGGGGACTTCTGGCATCCCATGCCACATAATTTATGTTAACAATTGGTAATATGGCTAGAAGAAGGGGTGGAGGGAGCGAAATGTTCACTAAATGGGTTTCGGCTTGTATTGTTCCAAGTGGAGACACTAACAAGCTAGGGTTATTTTTTTCTGGGATCTAGTAACAGGTTGATGGCTCATACACCGTCTTTAGATTTAGATTCATTTAAGCAATTCCCACTGGGCATGCCAGAAAAAAGTTGTTGATGCCAAAAATTGGCAAGGTAACTACCTTTATGGGAAACTTAGTTAATGGGGGGACTAATTGCGCTAAACTGAGTGACCTCCAGGTTTTTAAAGAAGTCGATATCTTCTGTACTTGGGGTTTTGGAATGGGAAAAGGAAGTAGATATAAAAAATAAGATTTAACTAAGGTGATGCACCAAGATTTAGATGTAAGGCACGATAAATCTATCTTTTGGATGTGATTTAAGGGCGTGTTCAGCAATCTGCTATGTCTAAGAATAACAAAATTCAAGATGAAAACCTGGATAATTTATCTAATGACATAAAATAATCCCCATATGCATTTACTAAAAAGAAGAGTCAAAAGACATGGTCTAAATCAACAAGCTTATATTGAAATCATAGAACTTATGCAAATAAACAATTTAGGACAATAATGGCACATTATAATGTTTTATCAAATAGCTTAAGAAAACAAAAAGTCTAAACAATGGCACAGTCTGAGAGTCTTAGACAATAATCTAAAATCAATACAAAAGGCTTGGTATCTTTTCCCTAATTTTTTTGTATCTTTCAAACTCATTTTCGGAAGGAAGAAGCAGTATATATAGATAAAAATCCCACCACCTAGTGGGTCAGTAATAGAAAAGATCCCATATCATGAGCAATGATGCCTACAACAATGATTTCCTTTGGCAGTTACAACATAAAAGATTCGGGCCATGGAACGTAGTTGCTCCTCAAACAAATGCATCCCCTCTAAATGATGATAGTGGTCCCAAAAAACTCTTGTGCAAACATGTGTCATTCACCCACGAAGGCAGTTAGAACACATGGCAATCTGGCAGGGCACGTTGCTCGCTCTCTCCTTCCATTCGATGAAGTCCCTGTGAAAGAGACACGTGGTAATATGTTGGGGCTCGTTCATTGGTTCCACCTCCTTGTGATGAAAAACTGCGTCGTGAAGACACGTGGAGGCATTCTTTACTATCGACATTGACTATGGGGTCTGCCAAAAAGTGAACGCAAATAGATATTACGTGACACATGGATGGGGCCTAATTGAAAAGCAAAGGGAAGCAGCCTTAAAGTGTCCTTGGTGATGACATGTGGAAGCATGGAAGAAGCCAGTAGGAGAGTGAAGGAAGGATTCCCTGCGAGGAGTGCCTGGCGGACACATGGTGGCAGTGGATGAAGTTCTACAAAAGGGGGCCCGATGATTATTCAAATAAATGAGGCGTGGGCCGGTACTTAGAAAAAAACAAAAACTACTCAGAGGGAGCTTGAGGAATTTATGTATCCACAATATGCAATGTTTATTTTTTGGTTTTTATGTTTTTTATGATGTAAAAATGAATTCCTAAATGATGAATGTAAAACAATGCAATATTAATCTTAGATCTAAGATGATATGATTCATATTTTAGAAGGTTTATAATGTTAATGTGTTGGATTCACCTAAAGTGATAAGGTGGAAAAGTGAAACCCTAGGACTTCACCTAGGATTTAAGCACTTTTTGCTACTATATAATTTATAATTAGGGGCTTGAGGATAAAATTTACTTGAAACCTAAAAGGTGAGTCAATCAGCCCCTTTTGTGTGGGTATGTGATGTGGGTAAATGTGTGTGAGATGTGATTGATAATGACTTTGAAATGCAAATGCAATGATGCAACTAAATGGTTATGACAATGTATTGTTCTGATGCAAATGTAGAAAAGCTAGAAATTGTAAGTCAAATTCTAAGACTAGATCTTAAGAGAGTAGAGTATTGTGCACTTGTAGTTTAAATCCGAGTTGTTTTTAGGTGGACTAGAGTGCAAGGATGCCCTGGTCTAGGTATCTAGAATTTAAATATGCTTTCACACTCCTCAGGTACCCAATATGTAGCTTCCTAATTCCAAATCCCACTTTCATATCTTCATATGTTGATGAGATATTGTAGTTTTTGTATCTTGTCAAGTTGTAGGGCTTGAATGCATGAATGAGTGAATTTCCTTCAAATCTTCCTTTAATCCTCTTCAAATATATACCTACACATTCAAAAGGAGAAGAAGGGTTGTGCCATATTGGGGCTTTCCTCATTCAAACCCTAGGTTGGTGTTTCCACCTCCACAATGGTAAAATTAATGACAAAGAAAGATTATCCTTTTGATGGATGGAGGCTAAATGAAAAATGAATGATGAATCAACAATGGAGTACAACTCACTACCCAAATTTGATTTCCTTGAGGGAATGAATTCATACAAATATCTTCAAGTCTTGATTGTAAATTGGCTTGATTTTCTTGAAGGCCTACAAGTGTTAGTGCTCACAAAAAAATGTATGCATGAACATGAACAAACTTACATAAAACTTGATATGATGCTTCAATGTTGAAATGTTGCAATAAATCCAATAATGTTGCTCTTGACTTCTCTTGAATTGGTAATTATTCCTTGATAGTGCTCTTGATTCTCCAAATCTTTCTTATTCTTCTTGTTCCTTTTCAAATGATGAAATGACTAGGTATTCATATAAAACTACTCTAATTTCCTAAAAATTAAATCCTAAAAGTTGACAATCAGAATTTGAATTTCAAATATTAAATTACTACCACCAACAATTTGAATTTTGGGGCCACATTAAGGGGACTAGGGTGTAAGGATGCCCTACTCCAAATCCCTCAACTTTTGGGATCTAAAGTGCTAGGACAAAATATTAATTTTTTTCTTCAATCTTGCACATTTGATTTCTTGATAAGTGTTAAAATAAGCTATGGGGTACATAATTTAGGAAATTAGAAGTATAATTACATCCAGTCACCTATGGGAGAGAAAAAAATAGTGTGAAATTATTAAGGGTGACAATTTACGACGCTACATTACCAAGACAAGTATGAGAAACATGAAGTCTTGATCAGAGCGCATGATGGTTCCATGCGCCCTACTATTGGTTCCTTGACCCTTCATATACAAGTCAGACCAAAAATCTTGGATGTTCCTTTTATCATAATTCCTACCTCAAAACAATTTCATGTGAAGTTAGGTCACCTATGGCTTAGCTCCATGAGTGTGGTCCCCTCTATAATACATAAACATCTAAAGTTTCCATTTGAAGGAAACATGCACACTATAAATCATAGTGGGTTCAAGCCCTTGTCCCTTCATGGGAACTTTTCACTCAATTACTTTTGGCCACAACCAACTAAGCTTATTCAGCCTCGTGATGATGCTCTTTTTCTCTCTTATCAAAAATCCAAAGCTATCCAAATTTCTCAGTTGTCTATTAGCAACCCCTCATCTAACATTCTAGCTACTACCCTTGAGGCTTCTTAGTCTCCTATGGATATGAAAGTAGTTCCTCTTGTTCCATAAGTAGTGAGTGAATTTCAACCCAAACTAAGTATCCTCCCCTAACCTCGATCATTTGATGTCTATGTTGAGGTTCCACTTGTTCTATCCTATCCAAGACCATGAGGAAAATGACCAACATATCCTCAACCTCCTCACACTTTGAGGATTTCTTATTTTCCTCCTGCCTCTTCAAATTCTAGAGAAAAGTAGTTTGGTGTGTGAAAACCTCCTTCTCGCATTGTCTCCCAACCTTTAGTGTTTCCTTTTTTTCCTCCCACAAAGGAAGGAAAGTAGTATATGTTGGGAAACACCCACGTTCTCCCTACATAGGCTCTAAATCATATATGATAAAATCAAAATATAAAAGAATGTAAGAGACAATGTTGTGTTATGACTCGCTAGCTTGCTATAGGAGATGAATATTTTCCTAATAATCCTTCTCCCATGCAGTTAGATCTTGACAAGGTTCCACTCCCCCACCCAACTTTTTTATCCCCTAACCCCACTTCATTATTTTTTCCTAAGCATGAACCTAAGCCCTACCTTTCCTAGCCAATCCAAAAGCTTAAGCAATCACCACCATCGAATTCGTGAGATTCTTCCATTCCTACTATTAAAAATAATTCTTCCCATGCGATTGATAATGCTCATGACTACATTGTTAGTACTATCATGTCACCGATTTTTTGTGTATTCTGATAGTGATTCAAATGATATGGTTGAACCATTGGAAAACCATTCAGAATTATCCTTGATTTTCATGCAATCAATGAACTTGGATTTTAGGGGCATGTGTGATGATCCTTCCTTAGTAAACAATCCATCGTGTGTTGTTAGGCACTTCTCCTTGTACTGCACTCATTTTTTTCCCTCTAGCATGTTTCTTGCCATCTCTATATGATGAGCAAGATTGGGATGCAAATGATCTTCTATAGATTAGCTCACATGTGTGGCACCCTTTATCTTTGTGTTATGCTTGCATGTACTGTTGTCCCCATGAGGTGTTTTTTGTGTTTTCTAGTGTGTATTTTCTTATTATTTTTCTTTGCATGACCCTTGATGCTTTTGTTAGCACAAGGATACAAAGGGAATGAATCTATTGTGACATTCCTTTTTATGTATCTCCATTCTTCTATTTTTTGTAATTGCATTTTTTTTAACTTTAGGTGATGCAAAGTTTCAATACATTTAGGTCTCTTTGATGTAGAGAAAGGTGGAGTATGTTCACACAACACAATTTAAACACTTCTTCAAGATTTCAAACCCTAACTATGGTGGCTTCTCACAAAATTTCACAATTCTCCTTCTAGGTCTCCAAGCCTAGGTTTTCAGGCATATCTTTTAGAGAAGGCCATTGACCATATCAGATACACATTAGGATCCTTTTCAACATATCTCATTTGAGAATAGGATTATTTTGGAACAACATCCTCAAATTAGGTTTTCTACGCTGCTCCAAGGCCAAATTAGGCCACTTTTCCAAAGAAAGTATGAGAAATTCACACACCACTCAAAAAATATTCACTCCAGAAGTTCTACCACATCATATAGGGTCCCAATATGCAGTTTCTTTCAACACAAATTATCACAAATTTTTTGTCTTGCAAAATCTCAAATCTACCTAACATTCTTAAGCCTAACACATGAAGATGTTAGGCTAGGGAAAGCTCCAATCTTCCCCAAACTCCATCTCCTACTCAAATAACTTCAAAATCACAATAAACACACTCAACCCCTCCATTCCACTGAATTTAGCCAAGTTTCAACATTGGAATGGACTGCAAATCATTATTTGTGGTCATAAACCCTTAGACCTAGGGTTTACAAGCGGTGTGTAGAAAATTGCTTCAAACTACCTTATTTCTCAATGAGAATCAACAACACTGCATCCAAATTAAAGGAAAAACATTACTCTATAGATTCCAATTCAATTCATGTCACTTAGTGAGTGTATGAAGCTGTACAGAACTAAGAAACATAGAAAAACTCAAAAAATCAACAGAAAATAGAGCTTTTTTGTATTGCTTATTCACCAAAATCACTTCTCGAGGTTTCCTCAAAGTTTGTGAGACCTTTTTAAAGATTTTCAAACTGAAAACCAATGGTCTCCAACTAATTTTTAAAAAGGTGGTCGTTCAACTTCCTTACATAGCAAAATTTGCAAAGTTGCAAAGCAACTTTTTGCAACATTTTCACAACTTGAAAAAACTCAACTAAATGACCCTATATGACTTGAGCACCATAAAAATGGTCTCAACTAGACCTTATTACATCAAAACATGTGATTAACACATCAAACTCAACCTAAGACACCTATTTACATCATTTTGACAAAACTGCCTAGGTGCCCTTGCACCACTCTTCCATATTGACCCAAAAAAATATTTGTTTTCATGTGTTCTTCTTCCTTTGTACTTATAGTTATATTACATTTGGGGAATTATGCCAATTCAAAATCATTATTTTGATAATTATTTATTATGCATTCATACTGACCTCAGGTCCTTGGATCTCTTATGTGCTATTGTATAATATTGCTTTATATATATGGCATCACTTTGATTTGTTTTTCCTGAGCAACCCATCATCACAAATTAACTTTTGGAAACATATCATTTTTCACATGGCTTTTGGAAAGCTCTCGTTTTGGGTTTTCATGTATCATTCTTTCTACCTTAAAGGAAATTTCTCTTGGTTGGCATTAGCAATTACTTTAAGGTGGGGGCATACATTTCACTATGTGCTTCACTTTGTTCACACACCACGAAGCTAGTTGTGCTTTCACAACACCTCTTGAACATCTTTGTAGCACTTTATTAGAGTTTCCCAATAAGTTCAACATATTTTTCTTGGCCTATAATCTTTGATACTTTTGACATGAAACTCACCTAGTAATCAATGAACTTTACTATCCTGTGTTATTTTCATTTACTACTTATGAAACTCGCCTAGTAAATAATAGATTTTACTAGCTAGTGATGTTTTCACTTATACACGAGCTGCCTAGCAAACAATTAACTTTTCTAGCCTATGACTTATGAATGATTGCTTTGGTATGGATCCTATTAAGAATTTGTGGATCTTACTAGTTTGTGATTCCATACCTTATATGCTTTTATTTTCTATGTATGTTCCATGTATGATTCATGTATGCTCCATGTATGTTTAGATTATTACTTTTCTAACCATAGTTGATATATATGTATATTCCTTCTTGTCTCATTCCTTGTGTCTATGTCCTTTTTATCTTAACATTATAGTTTGGTAGGATCCTAGTTCTGGAGGCTATTGCATCTCTTAGCTTAGTGTGGTCCTATCTCTCCAACTTTTTGATGAAAATATTTTGGATTCTCCATACTTTACCATGGGTATGAATGTAAGTGCATAATCTTGCTAAAGTGGGGGCTAAATGTAGCATCATAAATTATCAATGCTTATAATTTTAGGCTAGGTTTGGTACTCAATCTTTATTGTAGCATCCTAGTAAGTAGAGTAGGATCATTCCATTGATGCTAGGGTCCAACAGGAAAGATAACAAGAGATCTCCCACTTCCAAATCATTAAATCAAGTCAAGTTTCTTCCCAAGGAAAATGGTTCACAAAAGTATAGGTTGCTAATTTGTCCCACATCTTTTATTGTGCATTCCTACAATGCAAACTATTTCTTTTCAAGGAAGAGTGAATGATCTAAGAGGATGTGGGTCATTATATCATTCCACAAATCATATATTGTTCAATGTCCTTTGTAGCTTCATCAATAAGATCATCCTATTCAACACCTATGTTCCAAAGTGTGCAAGCCATAACTCCACATCAACATTACCATGTGTCTTTTCTCTAGTAGTTGTCAGCATTTGCAATAGGTGAAACTAGCATATGAACTATCATGTTCCATTCAATGACTCATATTCTTCTCTCTTTGTATATTAATATTCATAGCCATTCTTTGTCTAGAGATGGTTAGAGGAGGAAGTAGATGACACACATTTATCCTTACAATTTATGTATAACATTGGCATAACACAACTTTATTGTTATAGTTTTAATCTAGGTGTTTTTCATATTCTTTATGTTTTTGTTCATATTACATCTTTCATAACTAAAACTTTATCATAAGTGTAAATTATGTTCACACATAGTTTAATTGAATATCTTCAATTGAGTTGTCCACCAATCCCACACTAGGCCCTAAATCACTTAAGATTGGTGGAGAATGCTTTCCTCACAAATAGGGGTGTTAGAGATTTCAACTTGAGTTTCTAATTTAGTGTTCTCATGGTGACAAAAATAGAACCAGTCTTGTGCAGCTAAGAGATCACCATGGAGAGGACATAGTTATATAGGAGAATAAGGCCTAATGAAGCATGTAATCTTCTTTGAGATTAGGTCTTAACTGATTACTTGAGACTTGAGTGACTTTAGATGTTGCTTAGTCTCAACTACTTCAATTAGGAGTTATTGTTATTAAATTATGTTGATTAATTAGTTGTACTAGTTGGTTAATTAATCAATCGAAGTGTCACTCCAATGAGTTAAAGTTTAACTTGGAGCATTATGTGACATATCATCTAGTTTCTCTTAGTTAGATTCATAGTGCACTTGTCTATTTATATGGGGTGCATTTTAAAGTTAACCATGATGCATAAGAGTTTTATTGTAGTGGATTTCATTTTGAATTTAATGAGAAGACAAGAAGTTTGGAAATTCAATATTGTGCATTCATTTTTCACATTTTCAATAGTATGTAGCTTTTATCTTTTAAGCTACTAGTTTTAGGACTAGATTTTTTTGGTGCAAAATTTGCATACGAAGGTATGAAAATTAACATATAGTCTAATCCTCTTCTTTCATTCATCGTGTGAGAGGATCTTTTATTAATAGAAGCTTAGATGCATATCTCCACAAAACACTCTATTATAAGAAGACAATAATTAATATTTCAAATTGTAGATGTCAAAAATACATTCTTAACATTTTCCCCACTATTTTTTTTGACTTACTTTGATCCTCTATCCTTGGTGTAATAATATAGTGTTTAAATAACATATTTCTATGCAAAATTTGACATTCAATATAGAACTAAATCTAGACTTGAGTTACTATTTCTAGTAATCTAGGCCCATTTCTTAACCTTGTTATTTTCAATCTTATGAAAAGCATGCTATTAGACCTAGTTGTCATCGTGACAAACTGTGGATACCCCCACTTGATAGTAGGTTCTAATACTTTTAAGCACCACCTTATCTACGAGTATAGGAAAATAGATTTCTAAAGAACAAAAGTACATAAGTCAAACAAATCATTTCAAGTTCAAAGGCATAAAAAAAAGCTCAAGTCCACAATTTTCCAGGTCAAGGTCACTCTTATAATTTCAACTTTTAACAAAACACAAATCAATTTTACATTCTATAAAAGCTTCACCATTATAATCTTGATTGTAGAAATCTTAGTTGAATCACAAAACATTCATTTCAATACAATGTTCATTATTATATAAAATTAAGCATCTATTTTCGTCTTTATCATCTATTTTCAAATCTTAATTAAAATTAAACATATATATTAATCCAGATATCCGTTAGAGATATGTTTTTGCCTCTTCACATACAAACAACTAATATAATAAACAAATGCAATAGACATTCTATTTAGAATAAGCAATAAACATGGCCCCGTGAGAGAATAGTATGCCTTAACATGATTGTACGAATTGTCAAGGAAGATAAAATAACACTAATTACAATGCCATCCAACGAACCAAAATTCAGATGTAAAGACAATTTGCCAAGAGAAGCATTATTTTCTCAAGGCATGACATGCCATGTTGCCAACTCAGACAAGAACAATGAAAATTGACATGCTAAACATAACAAAAATGACACGGTAACCTCCAACCATGCCATCATCAAACAGAAACTCAATGCCAATCCAAAATATTTGCACGCAACTTAGACTTTAAGCATCAGAAATTGGCTTGTCAATCCATATTTCGACGCAACTTTCACTTTATACACGCAAATAATAAACCTAATTAAAACGTACATAAACCAATTATACAACAAGATAAAACTTTCAACATAATTCAAAGTCCAATAATCACCAATAAAAAACTGTTTCTCATAATATAAAAATATTATTGTAGTCGTCGTTTACTTGATTAAGAAGACCTAGTAGTCCATAGGTTTTAATATTCGCCAATAAAAAGTGTTTTTAATAAAATAAAAGTGGTTTACATGATTAAGAAAACCTAATTACCCATAGACTTACTATCGGTTCTAGATGATCTAGTGTAAAATAAAATATTAAAAATTAATATCATTTTGAGCCAAATTCATCGTGCACTATGAAATTTTTTGGATATTGATATAAAAAACCATATAAGCTTTTGACCAAAATTTAAACTTAATTGCTAAGTTTATTTATGAGATATAAAAAATCCTCCCTCAATCGTGACCAATATCAGTTGCAAAAAGCAATGATTGGGATAAAATTTAAAAATCCAATCAGATCTTGCAGAAAGAGAAAATAGCTCAAAGTTCCAAAGTAAAGCAACAAAGCAAATTTACCTGGCGGCAATTCCTAAAATGGAGAAAAAAATCCAAGCACTGAGGTCGAGAGGATTACAACGGGTATAAATAAATAAAACCTGTGGATGCAAAGTATGCAAAGAACTGCTATTTGGAAACTAGTGCGCACGGAATCAGATTTCTATATAAATCCAAATATTATATTTGGAAAAATCTATTGCTCGATGGGATGATACTATAATTTTAAAAAAATGGAAAGAAATGGCATGATGGAAATACTTTTAATTGGACAGCATTATAAGAATTTGGTCAAAGCAGCGTTAACAGCTGGCGAGAATGGAAGTGGGGAGGTAAGAGCAAGCTAGCCGCCTCACACTGTAGTCCACCAACTATACAACTAATTTTAGAAAAAGAATATTTGTTGCCACGATTAAGTCGTTGAAACACTACAAATTTCACACGCATAAAACCCTCCGTACACGGAATATCATTTTCGTATTATCTAAGCCTAAATTTAGAGAGACTACATTATAACTACGATCGCTAAAACTAAACACGGGCTTCGTTTACCACGAACCAGTAGACAGAAACAAACAAAGATATATACAGAGTTTTAAAAAAAACCACCTTTCCTTCACATTCCCAGAAATTAATCCAATACCAGCCAAACCCAACTGGGGTTAATGATGTGTTGTTCTTCATGATCAAACTAACCTAAAAACTGCATCTAACATGTTACAGAGTTAATAAATTAAAAGAAAAAATCTCCGTCAGGTACCGGAGAAAAAAATCTGTATTGTGTGTTTGTCTAGTCTGCAATTTTTTCCTGCCCCTTCTCTCTTCTTCTGCTCTTCTGTGCTGAGCTGTGCGTTCTCCTGAATGGTAAAGTACACCGCCGCCACTAAACTAAGGTTTGCTAAGCTAAAAAGACTTCTGGTTTAGGTTCCTCTTGTTCTTGTTTCACAATGGTAAAAACTTGATTTTGTTCCTCTTGTTCCTTTTGCCGTCTGAGTTCTAGTACTTTCCTGTGGCTATTGGAATGAACATCGCTGAGAAAAGTGGGACTTACGGCCGGCCTATACTCTGGAAGGAGTCTTCCAGATTTGAACCGTACACCGCAGGCATTACAGAGAGTTTTAGGGCCAAGGGGGCCGGCTCTCCACTGTGGAGTTTTTTGCACATGACAGTGACTACAGCGTCGTGCCGGAGCCGCGTTGGCATCCTGGGCTTTCTTTGCCGAGTTGTTGATGTGGTGGTGGTATGGCTTGTGCTTCTTTGGCGGCCGTGAATAAGTGACGCATGAGTTTGAAGAGGAGTCAGAAGTGGAGAAAAGCGAGGCTTGAGACTCGAACCCTGGGTGGCTGGGTAACAGTGGGCAAAATGTCCACACGCGCCCCCCAGCGCGGCAACGCTTGCTTCTTCTTGCACGTACTGGAATCCACTGCGTGCCTAAATCTTTGCATGCCGAAAATACAACATTATTATTACTGTTTTGCTTCTGCTGCATCTGTTGTTTTGCCTTGCTTTCGTCATCATCGTTCGACTTGTAATGGTCTTTTTTACCGTCAACAGACGGCACCAGAAAGCAGGACGGCAATTCCCCCAAACCGCCGACGGAAAACGAGTCCTCCACAAAATTTGACAGCCATTCCAGGTCTTCCAGTGAGTCCATCTGTTCAAAGCGGGGAAAAAACAGACATCAGTAGACAGATACCTAACCAGAGACTAAAATTTAAGAAAACTGGACACAGACGAATTCAGTAGCAAAATTTTTCAAAAATGAAAGGATAAATGATCAAACAAATGAAATTAGAAGCTAAATTTTGTCAGAGAAATTATAAATGAAGGAACATATAAGCATACAAGTGAATTTGGAGGCTAAATTTCCAAAACAATCAAGGATAAATGAATAAAGACAGTGAATTTATAGGCTAAATTAGATTAAAGAAGACATTTTGGAGGCTATTAGCTTTCTAAAAAATGAAAGGGATAAATGAACAAAGAGATGACTTTCGGAAAAATGAAGGGCTGAAAATGCAAAGCCAGGCTAAATTTCAAGAGTAAAGGCACCAATACTTGAAAAACGCATAGGCATGGACTAAGAGGTTAACTTTGGAGAAATTTAAGGCTTAAATAAGCTAAGGCATGAATTTGGAAGGGCTTACGGGAACGCAGAGCTCGTCGGTGGGGTCCTGGCTAGCGTTCTGGTTGTTTTCATTCTCTGGTGAATAATTCCCGTCAACTGACGCAGACGGAGATGTTTCCTCGGACGTGTTCTCTTCATCAATGATGGGGGCTCCAATGTCGTCGTTGGAGAAGTCTAGGAGGTCGTCTACGATAAAAGGTTCACCAGCGCCCTCTGTGTTGTAGTCATACTGCCTGAAGCTCAGGCTAGTGCAAACCATGGTCTCCATTGCCAAAACCCAAAGCCAAGCCCACAAGTCTCTGTTTTTACAATCTTTAATCTTTGTTCGGCTCGAACACCAGACCTGGCAGAATCAAAACACGAGGATTACAACTTGTAAGCCACAGTTCAGAATAATCGGCATGTCGATACACACAATAAATCACACACCACACATATGGCTCCTTAAACAAACAAACAAAAACCATTTCCCCCAATCCCTTAACAGATGCCTTCATGCATGGTGCCTACGATAATTCAATACGTGGTCATGCTCATTGCGTGAATTGAACTCATGCGTTTGAAACACACAAACACACAGGTAAACTAAAAACAAAACAAATTTCCTTACTCCCATTTTCCCCCCTTCCCACCATTTTACTCATTTTTTTCAACCCAACCCACCTGCCGAAAACCAGAAAATAGGAAAAAGCTCAAAGCTCTCGGCTCTGTACAATTGCAGGCGTTTTCATTTATTTTATTTTTACACAGTGGTGGTCTCCCTGCCCTCCCTCTGGTTGAAGTTATTATACCAGCAATTCATTAATGTCCATTATACCAGCAATAATAACCGATTATAATACCTGGTGGGTTGTTGCTTTGATTTGAAGTCACGCGTGGGTAAAGAAGGAAGAATATGAATAGGAGAGTAGGGCTTGAAAAGGTTATAGGCAGACCCGTGTGGAATGAAGAAGCTTCTGTTTAATACTGTTAGCTTAATACTATTCTAAGCAAACAGCCGAGTCCAGCTTGGACCGCATCCACAGTTTGAGTTTATTCAAAGATTTGAATTCCGATGATAATGAGAAATTGGAAAATGGAAAATAATGCCAAAGCGGAAAATACCACGAAGCCGCCTCTCCCCTTGTTACTCACAATCCTATGATATCCGTGCCCCCGATCACCATGTTCCCTCCCTTATATATTTAACTTTTCCATTATCCCCCCACCCCAGCTTTTTTAAATAAAACCATTGTACTCCCTACTCTCTAGGCCTTATGATTTATCCCCTCTTACTCTTTCAAATTTTTTTATCCTATACTTAAGCCCTCCTTGTTTTTTTCAAATTTTAACCACCCCTTCCGCCCAACTCTCCTCCCCCTTGGCTTCATATCAAGATGACATGGCTGCCCCACAATACTATTCTCCATATGCCCGGATTGAGTGTTGTTTCATCTTTGTCTTTGGGAGTCGATGGGATATTCCCGACTCCTCCAACATTTGAATAAGACTAACAAACACTATGTCACATGATCACATGTGAGGACTGGGAATTAACAAATATTATAAATAAATTTAAAACATATCTACTCGCCCATTAACCTTTCCTATGTCGCTTTACTTTTTCTGTCCAACTACCCCCCACGACGGGGTCCAAAAGCCCACTCCGAATGACTTTGCTTTTGTTGTTAGCGTAACCGCGTTAGAGCAAACAAACAATTTTAGGTATTCCAGAGTATGGGACAAAGTCATGAGACCCTTCTCTGCCTCACCCTACACATGTTCCACAACCCCTCACATGCAAAGGAAATTTCAATGGCCTCTAGCAAACATCTCCTTTTCCAATCCAAATTTGAACTGTTCCAGGCCTGCCAACCACACGATATGAATTCCAATGTTACGACCACCAAAGCCCACTCAAATACTTGTAGAGCTTTCCAACTCACGTCCACTACAATGTGCACAGAAATTTTCAACCTTATTCTGGAAGGTCATACAAGCTGCACTATGTACCTAGGTTGATGAAGAGGAGACCAATTACTACAATTTCAATAATATGATTCTTGTTTATGGGTGTTATATTCAAACTAATTTTAGTATTTTTAAATTAAAAAAATGGATTATTGTTAATTATGTTGAAGGTATTTTAGTGATAGTAAGATATGAAATATAATGTTGTCATTGTGTAGATAAAAATTAGAAATGTTTTATATTATATTGCGATCATGTACTTAAAATTATAACATAAAAGACATAAATTTTTAAAAATAAAATTATAAAATAACTCTTAAATAAGTAAAATAATCTATGTATTTAAAATATTTATACTTATTTTAAAAATATTCAAAAATTATTATTAGGGTGTGGTCTCATGGAGGGGAGCTTCCTAAAAAAATTCAATGGGTTGTTGCTAAGATTTTTTAGGATTATTTTAAAGTGTGTGGTCCTATGAATTTTCTAGTGTAGTTTAAGCTTAAAAGTTTAAGCTCCTAAATTTATGGAAGGTGGTGGTCTCATTAGTATTTTGCATATTCAATTCAATAGAGTAAATAAATATAAAGTAAAATAAAAATTAATTGGAGGAAATTTAGAAATTCCATATGATTGACAAGTGGCAAAAAAAAGCTAAGCTGGTGTGGCAATTTTTTGCCCCACCTCATTTGCACTTGCTTAAATTTTCGAATTAAAAATTAAGGGTTGTTATTGTTGAGGAAAATATTTTAATTAATCCTCTATCATTTGTTTTTGCTTCATGGGACTCCTTGCTCCTTCAAAATAGATCTTGAAGCTCCCCTCATGGGACTGCACCCTTAGGAAGGTATAAATAATAAATTAGTGAAATAGGTTAGAGAGATGCCTCAAGACATAAATATTTAAAATATATTTATTTAAAAAATTATTATGAAGGGATTTATAATAAATTTGTGAGATAGGTCAGAGGTACCTCAAGATTAATATTTTTGATATTTTTAAGTAGATGCATATATGTTAATATTACTAGGTTTATTAAATTTAATAAATAAATGAACATCAATTTTCTATTAAGAAGTTTTTATTACCCACTTACTCTGATACAACATTCTTGCTATAATTATAACTACACTTCTAAATATGATTAATATAAATTGAAATAATTCTAACACAATATTCAACCATTGCTTTAAAATAAATATCTACAAGTAGCTTAACCTATAATTTAAAATGAACACATCACTACATAAATATAATTTAAAAATAAAATAAAAAACAACTATAAAAGTATACCTTATTTGAAAATAAAAAATAAAACACTTTTAAACAACCAATAAAAATATATCTCACCTAAAAATCAACTCACCTTCTAATTTGACCACTTACCATATAATTTCATACATATATATATTATAATCAAATCAAGTAGATAGGTGATAAGTTATAATGTTATTATTGATAAGCCCTGCTGTAGTCCCTGCACCAAATCAACGACGCAAACTTATTCCACACATATGGGGAAATCCTAACAAACGTACACGTAATGCAGGAAAAGTTTGGAAACCAAAGTTTCGTATACGATGGTCCCAAGCACCTTGGAACAAAACCTTAAAACTTTGCACCTCGCCCTTAAACACGATAAATACTAAATTGCATGTCGCAGCACGAAGCAAGGAAAGTGTCGTTTGTGCGTAGCAAATTAGTGAAATGGCGTGTTTGACACGGCCAGCCAGCCGGCTATTAAATCTCCTAGGGAGGCCCAACACCGGATATTCCACAAAATCAAAATTACGCCCTAATCCCCATTAGTTACGCATTGACTTTTTTCACCTGTCCCTACAGACGAGCCGTTTCACTTAATCCCAATTTTCTAACTCCCTCCCAATGCCCAATTTTAAATTCGAAATTAAAAACAAACAAAAAAGGAGAAAACAAGTAATAAATTTTGGCAGTCTGATCCGTCGGCGACACAACGTGGCGGGGCCCACGCAAGCGCGAAACACACGCGGACGTAGAAATCTGTATCTCTTGTACAAATCTACACACCCCAGCTTAAATTAATGCACGAAAGCTGAAACCAATGTATAACTACGTAGACAGAGACACGCGTCCTTATTGGCTGGTTTCATTTCTCACATTGGTTCCTCCTGCCACGTGTCGGTGCCACCGACGCAAACGTTAACCCCGCTCCCGCATTTAATGAACGCGTCTTAACGCTCTTGCACTCACATGGGAACTCACTGTCGATCGCCAAATTATGATTATAAATCAGTTCTTTTCTATTTTACCGTCGACTTCAATGGACGATATTATGAAATCCCACGGCATTTGGCTTTGACGTGAGCACTTTGTGCCGCCCCTCGAATTCTTCCGTTAATTGCTCTCTTTCCACTCCAAGAAAAGTCTTCTCGCCTTTCCTTCTCGATGGTTGAGACGTTAAAACCGACGTTTATTGGGGCCGTTAGAAACTTCAACATTTCCCATCTTTTAATTCTAACGCCTCCATGCAAACAAAACAATATTTCTTCTAAATTTTTCTGCCCCTCTAACGACATCGCACCTCTTATTTGTCAACCTCCATACCATGGAGACGTTAGAAAAACCATCTAAACTTCCATGCTAAAATTTGTTTGTGTTAGAAAAACCATCTAAACTTCCATGCTAAAATTTGTTTGTGGTTGCAACTCGGGTTAGTTTTAACTGGGGTTAAAAATGCATGACCACAGATTATATGTCTATTTCAAGCATTCTAGGGTTCCAGTCGCCTCAAATTCCAAGTAAACAAGAACCATTCCAACGTTTACTCCATTAATCACGCTAGTTTACAACTCTACATGCAATAGCTTTCATTTTTACAAATCAAGAATAAAAGGAATATTTTTATTATTATTTGTTATTTTGTACATAGTGGTTTCATTTTTTAATTGGGGAATAAATTAGGTTTAATAATTATCCAGAAGAAAAGTACATGATTTGTACTTTTCATCTTTGTACTTCCTTCTTGTTTCATATGGATGCTTTTGATACATAAATCTAGCATAAAATTTAGTTGTCTAGCATGTTTAGTAACCTCAAGCTTAAATTAGATATTCTACTATAATTATCATACTTATCTTTAGAAAAATCTATATAAAAGACGTTGAGAGATATCATTATGGGGACATATATTTTTTATTTGTTATTATTTTAGAAAATGTCTCAAAAATCAGTTAACATTATCAATAAACACTCAAATAATCTAAATAATAGAGTTTTAAAATTCAATTGTCCAAATATAAAAATAGATTATCCCTAATTGTAACCTAAATAAAATCTTATCTCATTTTTAAAAATATTTTAATTAATTAAAAATATTCAACTATTTGTATCTTCTCAAATAAAATCTTATTTTGTTGGTATTGGTATAGTGTGTTGGTTTAAAGGTGGTGGTGTTCTTGCCACGAAGCTTCAAACTCCATTGGAGGTTTTATTGTTGAGTGGTTATGTTGGGGATGAGGTCCCTTTTAGTGACCTCACCAGTTCATGATTCATAGCTATAGGGAAAAAGTGTTTACCCCTTTAAAAAATCTTGTTTTATGATTTTATTATCTTATCATCTAGTTTTCATCTTTCTTTTAAAATCTAAATTATTTTTTATTATCTAAATTTCATCTTGATTTTAGAATGTCTTTGTTGATTTTTTATTTTATGTACATGGACTATCATATCCTGAAAGAAACTACACCTGCAATTATGTCCCTAAACTCAATCACATGTATGGTCTTGTTGCTTGTTTTCAAACTTTTAAATATAGTTTTCCAAAGTCCAATCTTCTAGAATATGATTTTTATCAATTGACTAAGGATCAAAAATTTTAAATTGTGTGTTTAGGTTTATATATATAAAGATGTCATCTTAAGACACTTTCACATGAGAAATAAAGAAATCACATAGTATCAAAAGAATATAAGATTAATGCATTCTCATTTCAAGGAATCGGTTATCAACTCTTATCTGGTAGCATTGGACATCAACAACAATCAACAATCAATTATCAAATTTCATTGTCAACTTCACTATCAAAGATTACTGCAAAGGCATCTGTTAGATATAGTCGCATATCTAATTACATTAGACATTAATAATATTTAAGGATTAGCTCAACAGTATTTGAACTACCACTATATACATCAGCATTCATTGTCACACTTTATCTCTATTTTATTTTGTTAACTCAAGGGTTTAAAAAAGGGCTATGAAAGTTTATCACTTCAACACTTGCATAGTAGACGCCAGTAGTGTTCTTTAGTAACATATACTTACACAAATATTATCTAAGCAAGTGCCTTCCACAAGTAATGAATATCTATTTATGTGCTCGATATAATTACATCATTGGGATAGAATCACATCAACTAGACCAAATCACAATCTTGATCATATCCCAAGCCCTCAAATTCTTAGCACTTAATCATTATAGGCACATAATCTTTTGTCTAGTTTTATATTGCAAATTTTATCTCTATCACAATATCTCGAGATTCAAAGTCCACATCATGTCAATTTTAAGATAAGTCCTAGTCTCTTTCATTTTCATTTTAATAATTTGTTTTGTCTTAATTATTTCATTCTCATCTCCCTAGTTTATCTAAAATTTAAATTTTATTAATTTATTATAGATAAGCAAATATGTTTATAAATTATCTTATTTAATTTTTAAATTATTTTTATTATCATGTGTTTAGCAAGTCTAATATACATAACATTATAATTATATTTCACAAGTGAGTAGACCGCCATTAAATAATTTATTATCCTTAAAAAATACCAAGTAATCCTTCATTATATTCTAGATTTTGTCTTAACATGATTTTAAAAATGGAATATTAGTAATTTTGATTTTATAATATATTACACTTTAACATTTACTTCTACAAATATGGGTTTCTTTGTTTTTCATGGTGAACTTTATAAACAAATTGAAAGTGTGATAATAGTTTTGTATATCTATTTATTAATGGTCAGGTAACTCTAAATCTTCATTAAAATTAAAATCAAAATAATATGAGATATGTAGATGTTAACAAAAGAAGCTTGAAGAATTCAATACAAATTTTAATTTCATTTTAAAAGTATTAAGTTTACTAATAGTTTTGATTATAAGGGAAAAACGGTTTGAAGGGACTCAAAACCCTTTACAACAAAACAGACAAAAAGTTGCTCATAGATAAAAATATTGAACCATCAGCAGCAGCCAATAGCAAAACATTGGCCAAAAAATAGAGAACCAACAGTAAAAGACAAAAACAACAAAAAAAAACACAAAAAGGGACACAATTTCATGTTCTTTAAGGTGTTAGCCACCTCAATTTCTTGGTTCCGATGCAGTTTGACCATGTCCATTAGTTCTTTCTTCTCTTCCTCAAAGGTTTTTCTCAAGTTACCCCTACCTCTTGTACATGGGCCTTTTACCTCATCTTTTTTTACCTTCTTCCCCTTCCCCTTTAAAGCCTGGTCCTTCTCCATCAACTCTACAAAGTAAAGTTGATCTTCCCTTAATTGACTTATCTTACAAAAAAGGACCTCCAGAGATTCAACACTGTCTTGATCAAACTATGGCTAACTTGTAGTAGCTTCTTGATGTCCACATTAGTTTCATTAATCTTAGCCTCCATTTTAGAGAGTTGTTGCTCACACAGGGATTTAAAATTCGTAAAGGAGCACTCTAAGTCCACTAGTCTTTCAATCAAAATATTTGAGGAAGAACCCTTTGACATATTTTGCATATTCTCTTTCAGACCCCTAATCTTGATATTCACCCTATTAAATTCTTGTAGTATCCACTTGGCTAGCTTGAACATGCCAGTAGCCCTCGAACAAGCCATGTCCAGAAGCTTGAACATTGAGGTATTATCGTCATTTGAGTACGAGAAATCCTCTAAGAGAGGATTCACCTTTAATGGCTCTAGCTTTCCAAGACTCAGATTAACACCCTCATCCTCATGCATAGACTTCCCACCAGAAAGCTCCACACCGGGTGACTGTCGAGCAGGGGAGTCATTGATTTCAATAGCAGTATCCACAACACCCTTCTCCTTACCCTTGTCCTTAGTACTCTTCAAATCATCTTTCACAACCTATTTTTTCAGCTTTGCAATATGCTTGGAAGTCCTTCGTGGCATTTCCTTGGCTTCCTTATCCCCAACATTATCAAGCATGCCCTCCTCCTTGTGGTCATCCATAACAAAATATTTCCTATTAAACACAATATTTCCCTTAGACTGGGAACCACCAAAAACAACATCAGTATTATTTCCAGCAAAATGGGATTCTGACTCCTATAAAACAATATTCTTAGCAACACGTTTCCCTTTGAGGTTCCCCTTCTTTCTATTCTTAGAAGGGGTCGTCGCAAGGGATGAAGACCCACCCTCATCCTCTTCATTTCATTCCTCCTCACCAGTAGCACTGGTATCCGAACTAGTCAAGAGGGATTCTTCACTGATAGCCTTCTCCTTACCTTTAATCTTCTTGTCAAGGATAAGGGCTCTCACATGCTCCATTATGAGCAATATGAGGCCCTCATGGAGAATAGGAGCCCTCCTATTTTTTAGATGAGCATACACCCACACTTCCAACGTGAAGACAAAAGAAAGAAAGGGAACAAGATATATAACCCATGTTTGAAATGATTCAATAAAGTGAAATGGTGACCTAAAATTGCATAAACCGATAGTTTAGGGTAACATAACGCATGATGACCTCTTCTACATCAGCCTAAATTTTCTTCAGAGATGTTTGTTTGTAGCCCCAAGAAGGCATCTTAATCAGCTTTTTCCATTCATTATCTTTGAAGAACTAGTCCATGGCGTCCTCATTACTATTCCTTTCCTTGAAAATTTTGTGACCCACCAACAGAAAACCAGTAATGGAAGTGATAAACTTCTCATTAATCGCAAAATCCATTCCCTTGACTTGTAACCTACAATTATGCCAGTAGCTAACAAAATCCACCAAAGCCTTAGGATCATGGCCATGTAGCCTTTCCAGGAAAGGTGTGAAATTTCCATGCTCTAAAATCCTCCAAATTTTACAATCCTTCCTCCATCTTGCACAAGAAGGGGGTTCAATCATGTTGTGGTCACCCCCCATGATCACATTCACCATAAACTAAAACCCCAAGAAAGAGACAACCGTTAGAAAGAAAACATGTGAAGCAACACCCACAAAGCGTGTGATGACAAGGCAGGCAATAATGATATTAACAATCTAGAGAATGAGCTCAACCATAGCCATCATTTCGTAATAAAAACTTAGCATCCTCGGGAAGGAGGGAGTACTCCTACCATGCCTTAAAATCATTAATTCTGACAACCTCATTAGTAAAGAAATCTGCCAATGAGTTGCCCTCTTTATAGATATGAGTGACATGAGTTTTCTCAAAGGATCTAAGCATCATTATAGCATCCTCAACCAACTAATGAATTGTCCAGCTTGGCTTTTGAATGCGAAGTAGGTAGTTAACAATATTAATTGAATCTCACTTGACCCAAAGCTTGTAGTAACCCTTGTCCAATGCAAACTTAATATTGATGAACCCAGCCTCAGCTTTCACACAATGATTGGTCCAGTTTCCCAATGGGAGTGATTTACTAAATAGTTAAACAATAGTAGATATCTCAATTCTTAGATGTCTTCTTTAAAAATAATGAATATAATTATTTGCATATAAATAGGCTTGTATTTAGATACTTCTCATAATCAGTTAACTAAAAATAAAAGGTTCTTAAGAACTTGGCTACTTGAGATTTTAGGACCTCAAATTAAGAACACTTATCAGTGTTGAATATTTATTACAGAACAAATGAAAAATAGATTGCATAAATTTAAACACAGAATGATGAAAAACAAATATGAATACAAAAAAACATGAAGATATGAGATTTACAGTGGTTCATCAAAACTGGCTACATCCACTTTGAAGTAGAGGAATTCATTTTATTAATCTAAGTTTTTTAATGCATGCTACAATAGTAGCTATGTTATCAACAATGATAATTAATTACATTATCCACAATAGATAAGCCTTCAAATAGGAAAGTGAAGAGATATGTTCACTTGGAGGGAAAAATAAAGGCTGACTGTTGGGCTTCAATACCCAACAATCTCCCACTTGAAATCCAATTTCTACTGTAAACTTAGAGATATTCCCTCAATTCACCCCTATTGTCACATCTTGACAATGTCGAGAAAACTCCTACAAAAATTAAACTTCTCTTGTGGTACTATCTTCATCAATGCATCATCCAGATTCACTTTTGTGTCAATTTTCTCCACTTTTAACTTGCCTTCTTCAAGTACATTCTAGATGAAGTGATAGTGCAACTCAATATGCTTGGTCTGATTATAAAAAGTTAAGTTCTTTGCCAAATGAATAGCGTTGTTGCTATCACAAAAGAGAGTGAAAATATTTTGTTTGAAACCCAACTCACCCAAAAGTCACTACAACCAAATCATCTCCTTCGCACCTTCAATGACTACAATATATTCAACCTTTGTAGTGGAGAGTGTAACCACCTGTTGCAACTGTGAAACCCAACTAATCATTGCACCAATAAATGTGAACACATAACCCATTGTAGACCTTCATTTTTCCAAGTCACTAGTCATATCGAAGTCAACATAACCTTGCAGCTATGCATCTCTACCTCCAAAACATAAAACATAATTTGAAGTACCTTTTAAATACCTTAGTATCCACTTTATTGCTTCCCAATGAGTCTCGCCTGAATTGCTCATAAATTTTCTCACTACTCCCACTACATGGGCAATGTCTGGATGAGTGCCCACCATTGCATATATAAGACTCCCAAAAGTTGATGAATAAGGAATACCCTTCATGTTTTCCTAATCCTGAGGTGTTTTGGGGCACATTTTAGATGAAAAATGAAAATGATCAATAAGTGGAGTGCTCTTAGGCTTAGCACCTTTCATGTTAAATCTGACCAAAACTTTTCCAATGTTCTTTTGTTGTGACAATCTAATTTCCCTCTTACTTTTGTTTTAGATTATGGTCATACCAAGTATCCTCTTTGTTGCCCCTAAATCTTTTATTGCAAACTTTTGAGCTAACCGTTGTTTGAAATCATGAACAACTCTCATGGTAGTGTCGGTTACAAACATGTCATCAACATAAAGCAACAATAAAACAAACTCACCATTATCCAATATCTTGTAATAAACACATGAATCAGACTCGTAGTGTGTGAAGTGTTTCTCATCCATAAAAGAATCAAAATTAAGGTACAACTATCGTGGGGCTTTCTTGAGCCCATACAAAATCCTCCTCAACTTGCAATACAAATCTTCTTGACCTTGTTTCTCAAAACATTCAGGCTAATGCATATGCAATTCCTCTTCTATATCACCATGTAGAAATGTAGTATTCACATCAAGTTACTCAATTTCAAGATCATAAACCATTGCAAGGCCCAAAATCTCTCGAATAGTAGTCATCTTCACAACCAGTGAGAAGATCTCATTGAAGTCAATTCCCTTTTGTTGATCATAACCCTTGACTACCAAGCTTTCTGGATACTGTTTCTTGCCTCGTTCTTCCTCTTTCAATCTATAACCCCATTGATTCTTCAATGCTCTGCAATTGGGTGGAAGCTTCACCAAGTCCCAAGTATGATTGGCCATCAACAAATTTATTTCCTCCTTCATGGAATCCATCCACTTGTCCTAATTGATATCTTTTCAAGCTTCTTTGAATGTGGTTAGCTCTAACTGATTAGAAATCAATAATTGGTAGTCATCAAATTTTACTGGAGGTTGCTGCTCTCGAGTAGACCTCTACACTTGAATAATTGCTTCTTGCAAATTATCTTGTTCCTGTAGATTATTTTGATGCAAATTAGTTCCAAAATTGTTCCTTTGTAATTTATTATTTGGAGATACCAATGAATTATGAGTATAAACATTATAATCAACAGCTTCAATATCTTTTTTTTAGCAAAAGGTAGGATATGCCTATATATATATATCTATTAATATATAATTAGAGATTTACAAAGTGTCTTTGTCAAAGCCAAGTAAATTGGAAAACAGATTGACTCTGTAATTAAAAAACTTGCATGATATCTAGAGACCCATAACAAAGCCCATACCAGAGAACATCCCTTACAAAATTCATGCTTACAGCCCCCTATAGTTTTGCTTGCTAATTTGCTAACTTAGACCCATACTATATACGATTCAAGAAGTTACATGGGAATTTCAAAACCTCTTATAGAGAAGATATACATTGTCAACAAATGGAACATAGCCTGAATCATGCCGCAAAATTCATTATATTCAAAGACAAAAAACACCTTAGAAGATGATCAAAATTAATCTTCCATGTTGAAGTGTTGATGAAAGGATGGAGGATCGTTGTTGATGGGAATTCATGGGTTTTCCATGACTTTGAGTCTCGTCTCCTCAATACACCGATGTGAGGCTAGAGGACTCTTGTCAATGAGACCTTAATGGTTCGATAGGACATTGTGAAATGTCTCCTCGACTTCTCGAAGCTTTGTTTTGGTCTTCGCCAGTGGGAATCAACTTCATTGAATGGACTTTATCTCAAGTCTCTTTGATGGCCCAATGGAGCATGTAAAGGAAGCCAATCAGAGAGACTTATCCTTATCAGAGGGATTCAACCTTGAGTCACCTCGATGGTTTGATGCTAGAGATGGGACATCTTGTATCAAAGCGACCATGGGTGAACTTTCTTCAACAAGTCAATAAAATTCATTGAAGGGACTTACTTCTATCGAAGGGAGACAATGTTATGTCTCCTTGATATGGCGATGAGTGACCTAGTAGCTTGTGAATGATAGTTCGATAAGACATTATGAAATGTCTCCTTGACAGCTCGAAGCATTGCCTTAGTCTTCATCGATGGGAATCAACTTCATTGGAGGGAATCTATCCTGAGTCTCTTAGATGGCCCAATGGAGCATGTAAAGGAAGCAAATCGAAGGGACTCTACCTCGAGTCTCCTTGATGGTTCAATGACAGAGATGAGACATCTTGTATTGCAGGGACCATGGGTGAACTTTCTTTGACAAGCCGATAAACCTCATCGAAGGGACTTGCTTTTGTCGAAGGGAGATGATATGATGTCTTCCCAATATGGCGATGAGTGACCTAGTAACTTGTGACCTGGTAGCTTGTGAAAACTGAGCCCTTGTTCATTAGGAAACTACCTACAAAATAGAGCAACATGTTAGCATAAAGACCTTCACTATTACATGCCTCTATCTAATTATTAATTGGCTACATATTCCAAACATTTCTAGCTCCAATCTTATCACCATGTCCCTATTTGTTGGTTGCATGGAAACAAATTCATTTTTAGTGTTTGAAATCTTAATTTAACATTGGCATGTTAGATGAGTTATGACTTTGTGTGGGGTTTGAATTGTCCATATGAAACTGTGAATTGACCTCATGCAAGGGCCCATGATCCTCACACCTTGGTACATAGACCTCATACGATGGTGAGGGATCAAAGCAATTGGTGCAGGAAGGTGTTGAAACATGCGTGGAGGAGACTGTCATATCTCAATTTCATTCTTGCATTTAATAATGTTGAGTTAATTGAAATAATTAGAAAAGGAAAATTATTGTTTAGTTTTTATGGATTTGATAAATGTGATAATATTTGAAAATAAAAATCTTGCAATTTTATGCTTTAAGAGAATTATTCCATAAGATTATCGGTTAAAGGTTATTGATAAGTGGGCAAGTGTAAGAATGTGTGTGCAAGAGTAGGTTGAAGTATGAGAACTTGATTGAGGTAGGAACGCTTAACCAAATGACTACATTAAGCAATAATGGAATCTGGAATTTCACACACCACAATAGACCATGACATCTGTATTTTCTTGTAATTGATAAATATCATTTTATTTTCATCATGTGGAATTATAATTTGGTGAAATAAGTAATTTTGTGAAAGAAAAGAATCTAGTTCAACCTTGTCATACCCTATTATCTCAAAGTTTGATGTTAAATGATATTGGAAATGCATTCTATCATATCTAATTATCAATAGAAAATAAATGCATTATTTGATCATTTTGACAAATTTGAAATAAGATTTTGAATATGAAAATGGAAATAAAATAAAATGAATGCTTGTGAAACTTTATAGAAATAGAAGGAAGTGGGAAGCCAAGTATCAGAAGTATGGAAGAAGGAAATAAATACCACTATCTCCCAAGATAGCAAAGGATATTCGTGGTCAGAAGGAGGCCGATATGGAGAAAGAAAATCTAGCAAAAGCAGGGGAATGAGAAAGGGAAAAGCGACAGAGGAAGGAAAGATCAACAAAACAGGGGAGTGGCTGCCAATTTCAAATGAGAAAAAGAAACACCAAGAACACAACTAAGAGAGGTACTCTCGACACTAAACCCTATGTTTTCCTTTTTGCATTGAACAACATTTCAATTTCATGCTATATCTTAAGGAAGTTGAGCATTTTTTGTGAAATTTTTTACTAAGAAACTATGCTTTGGATACATAAGTTGTGGTTGTATATTGTGTCTCGATCTTGATAATCGATTTCACTTTTCTTTTACATCATAGCCATGCTCAGGGTTGAGTCTCTATGTGTGTGCTCCTTCTTTGATTACCTTGCATGCACAGGTATTGGTATGAATACCCTTAATGAGTTACCACCCTCGACCAGGCCTTGTTGTTGCATTCCATTACTGAATAATTTTGTTATGTATTTGAATGTTGTTGGAGGATCACCATGACGGTGATCGACTTCTTGTTGTAAAACCTTATGGGACCGAATGGTTAACACTGTTCAAAGATCATTGTTATTTCTTTCTTTATGTATTTTGTAAATGATTCATATTGTTTGATGCTTGATCTATGATGAATGGTATGTGTTGATTCAACCGTGTATTGCTTAGCACCCCCACCATTTGATGAGGTGAATAGAATTATATCAAGCCATGCTTATGCATGGGTCAAACAATTCTATCATTATAAGTATAACCCTCCACCAAATGCATGTAACGATCAACCATGTTGATGAATGTTGTTGTGATGCCCATGCTTGGCCATCTTAGGCTGTGGGCTATAAGGAATTGATTGAAACCATTTCTCTCTCTCACGAGATATCTTGATGTTCTTTTATTTAAATATATGAATGTATACATATATATATATGTATATGTGTGTATATGTATGTATATACATGCTCTATCATTTAGATCCCTTGTTTAAATTTGGGTTGAAAGATATATATACTCTATTACTTATAGATGAATGGGACCTTCACCATATACTTAGCTGAATCATAGCACAAACAAATAACAAGTCTGATGAAGGTTTATAACATAAATTGATATCATGCATTCAAATACATGATAGCATGCATTTCGACACCTTATGTGAATATAGTTGATGTTAGAATAGAGCAACCAATAATATAACATTATGATTTTATTTAAAAAATGATTATATGGTGGTAAACAAGTTGAACGATATGTGGGAAATTTATTTTTAGATGGAAAAGAAATGAATGTGAAATTTAGTATTGTGCAGATTTGAAGGATATATGTATATTTTGTTAAAATTTTGAATCTGTTGGAATTGATTTAATGTCTCTTAATGTAATAAAATAGATTAGTTGATGTTACTCTTTTTGAATGTGATATTTTGCTTGTAAGGAATATTTTTCTTTTCTTATTATTTAGAATGTATACGCATATTTCAATTAAGTTTATTTTCCCAGGAATATATGTGCACATGCATAAATTTCCCATTTATGCACGTGCACATACATGCATTGTACCTTTTGATTCATCTAAAACACTCATTGACTAAGATTGTTCAACTTTGTTGCAATGGAAATAACTGTAGAAATGGAACAATGTTGAATTGCAACACTAGTCTTAATAGAAGATAGATGTATGATGAAAAGTTGATTGGCTATACCAGTATATTTGTTGATAATATTGAATGGAATGATACAAGAATTCAATGGTAGAGTGTAGCAAACTAGACTATGATACTAATAGATGGTCTAAAAGAGAGGAATACCCCTTTAATATGATGAGCTTTTCTTTCAGGAATGGGTGCCAAAGAGTGTAGATTTGCTTTTCCAAATATAACGAGAGTTGCATTTTATGCAACATGAGCTTGGCCAAGCTTTACAGTCATTTTTATTTATGGGACAGACTGTTATTATTTATCCTCTCCTTGATGCATTTTATTGTTACCTAACATGGAACTTGCATATTCTAGTAGTAGATAGAAATGCATGTAGTTAGGAACACACAAATTCCACCTTGCAAACTATATCTCTTACTAAGTGTTTCGTGCAGGGTCAGGTATTCTTTGATCGATTGAAGGATTCCAGGGAAGCATTGCTTCATGGTTGCGTGGAAAAGCACCTCAACCATGTTCTCGTCTACTAGCAGAGGTGAGTTGTCATAAAGGAATCATATTGGAATTCTATGTATATTTATTTATATCATTGATGTAGATAATGAAACTTATGTATTGGTTGTAATTGAAGTATTTGATGTATTGACTATAAGGCGAAAGTGCCAAGTCAAACTTGTAAATTGACTATTGACATTTGGAAATGAATATTACATATTCAAATTTATTTTCTTTATTTATGGACATGAAATTGCCAAATGGAATTAGCTATGGAATTTGTGTCTTAAATTTTATATTCATAATGCCAATTTTTAATTTAAATGAGGAAAATCAAGTTGGACATGTTACAAAAAAACTCATGAGCAAGCATAAAGTTGTGTAGGCTGTGAGGATGAGACAAGGGTGGGTCTCTTGAAAAGTTGTGTTGGATTGAAATGATCCCAGGAAGACTCATGTGATGGTGATGAAACTATTTTTTTTTCCCATGGTGGAGGAAAATTCATATTGCTTGTTAGTTGAAATAGGGTTGCCAAGATACAAAGGAAGATATGTTCCCATAGTAGGCTGTGTAGGTAGATACTGGCCAAAATTGCTTTCATCATTGGTTTGTCCAAACTCCTGCATAGAAAAATTAAGAGGTTGATTTTACTATGAAAGTTGCTACAAGTTTGAGGCTTCCAAATTCCTTTCAATAGCAGATTATGAACCATTCATTGGCTGATTGTAATTTGAAATAGAAATTGATGAGTTTGAGGAAGTTTACAAATTAAAACTTTGATTTGGATGTGAAAACTATGAATCTTTGCCACTCCCAATAACATTGATAGACACAAATTCATTTGTTGATGACCCATGTTTGTGTAAACTTGGAAACACCTTTTCATTAAAGACCACATCCCTGTTTCCAACTAGTTTATTAGTGACCAAATTCCACAATCTAAATCCATACTAATCTTCTCCATACCTGAAAAATATACACCACTCAGATTTGAAGTCCAACTTCATTCACTTCTCTTTTGGAATATGAACGAAAGCTTCGCAGCCAAAAACTTGTAAATGATTGTAAGAAATTCACCTTCCAAGCCATATCTCCTTCGAAGTATCAAAATCCAATATGGAAGAGGGGCTACAATTAATCAAATACACTATTGTGTTAACTGCTTCTTCCCAAAACTCTTTGCCCAAACCCACATTATAGAGCATACTTTGAGCCCTCTCTAGAATCATCTGATTCAACCTTTCAACTGCACCATTCTCTTAAGGCGTGAATGGTACAACTTTAATAAGTTGAATACCATTATCTACACACCAATCATCAAAATACGAAGAACAAAATTCACCCCCATTATCTATTTCCAAACATTCAATCTTGTTCCCCAAATTTGGTTTTCAAAATAGCTTTAAAAATATTGAATTTGGTAAAAACTTCATATTTTGTATTGAGCATATAAACCCATACCTTTCAAGTAGAATTATCAATAAATGTAACAAAATAATTGGCTCCTCCATAAGAGGTTACCTCTGTAGGATCAAACATGTCAATGTGCACAAGCTCCAAAGGCCTTGTCTTTTTGTCACGTCTGGTCTTTGAGAAACTAATTCGCCTTTGTTTTCCATATAGACAATGCTCACATAGGTCCAAATCCATAAATGTTAATCTTGAAAGATGATCCCTTTTGAGCAAGATTTTGAGCCCCTTCTTGCTCATGTGCCTAAGCCTTCTATGTCATAGTTTCGCTTCATTGTCCATGTGTCATTACTGCTCCCACTTCAACGAGACTATCTAGCACATATAATGTGCTCAATTTGTTTCCTCTTGCAACCACTAATTCCCCTTTGGTCACCTTCCAAGAATTTGAAGAGAAGGTGATGCTACATCCTTGAGCATCAAGCTATCCCATAGAAATTATATTTCTTTTTAGTTATGGAACATGTCTTACATCACGTAATAATCACTTGTTTCTATTCTTCAACTTCAACATCACGTCACCTTTTCCAATAATTGCACATGCCTTGTTATCACCAATATATACTTTTCCAAATTTTCCTTTTTGATAATTTTGGAAGGCTTCCCAGCATGAAGTTGCATGAAATGATGCACTGAAATCCAACACCCATGAATCCATTGTAGTTTCACCCATTGAAAAGACTAGAACATCTTCATCTTTTTTATACATGGTGTTCACTTCATTGTCCTTTGATTGGTTTTGCACCTTTTTGTATGATCAATAATTCTTCTTCATATGGCCTTCTTTTCCACAAAACCAACAACCTCTATTTCTACCCCTTGACATTACTCTCCTCGTGATTTTGATATTCTTCTATGGTTATTTCTCCCCCTTTCTTGATGTCTACCTCTATTTCCAAAAATCAAGGCATCACCAAATGTGGCTCCTTGATTTTTCCTTCGCATATCTTTGCTAAGAAGAGTTGTAGCAACATCATCAAACTTGAGCTTTGTTTTCTCAGATACAGAGGCGTTGATCGCCATCACTACTCCTTCTCAACTATTTGGAAGAGAACACAACAATAATATGGCTTTGATTTTGTCATCCAAAATGATATTTACCGAAACCAATTGGTTGATAAGAGTGTTGAATTCATTCAAGTGGTTTGACATGATGCCTCCTTCCTTCATTTTCAGATTCTATAATTTTTTCATGAGATAAACCTTGTTTGAAGTTGAAGCCATCTCGTACATGCTAGTTAATTTGTCCCACAATTCTTTCAAGGTCTTTTTCATTGTGACATTGAAGAGGAAGTTACTGGATAATGATAAAATAATCATAGCTCTTACTTTCTTATCTAATTTCTCTCACTCCTCATCATCCATCATGGCTAGCTTCTTCACTTTTCCTTCCAGTGTGAGTGAGAGATGTCCTCTAATCAACAAATACTCCATCTACACTTTCCACAATCCAATTTTTTTCTTGGAGAATTTCTCTATCTTCCATTTATCTACTTCCTCCATTTCTCAAAAAATATCACAATTCTTGAATAGCTAATTCGTCAAGCTCTAATACCAATTGTTGAATATTTATTGAAAATAAAATGAAAAAAGAGTGCATAAATTTAAACATAAAATGATGAAAAATAAATACGAATAAAAAGAACACGAAGACATGAGATTTATAGTGGTTCACCAAAACTGGCTACATCCACTTTGAAGCAGGGGAATTGATTTTATTAATCTCTATTTTTGAATACATGTTACAACAATAGTTGTGTTATCAACAATGATAATTAATTACATTATCCACAATAGATAAGCCTTCAAATAAGAAAGTGAAGAGACGTTCACTTGGAGAGAAAAAAAAGGGTTGATCGTTGGGCTTCAATATCCAACAAGAACGCTTAGAGAAAAAAAAATTGACAATGGTCTTCACAAATGGTTATAATGGCATGAAGATAATAATGAGATTTAGAATGACTAGTAATACCCAATTGATAAAATAACATGGATTCACCATTTAAATCATAATTGTTTCTCATACTGCAAACAATAAATTTAAAATTGGATTATCATAATTTTAGAACACTAAATCATTAAGGCAATATTTATTTCACAAAGAAAGATAAATAAATCTATTACATTCTCTATTTATAGTGTATGAAGCAAAGCTAAAGAGAGATCTATTGCATTAAGTGCTTTCATGGAGCCCAAACATATGTGAGAAAATACATAATAATTTAATCAAAAATAAAAGAGCACAATGAAGATATTCTACCTTGATAAGGTGGGTGAATTAACACTTGCAATTTACTTACTAAACACCACATTTCTATTTGGAAGATTGAGATCATTTCTAAGGAGGATCACTTTTATAAGCCAAGGTGGGAAGTGGAAATGAATAAACATCTAGATAATTCAAATAGGTATGAGGGTTTGAGCTTATGTCACTCATGGAGATCCACCATCCTCAACTCAAGGTAGGTTCATAATATTAATTGAGAGGCTATTTAGTGTGTCAATTGGTTGTTATAGCTAATAGGTGTTACAATTAGTTAACAACTAGTTCATCATGTCTCTCACAATTTATTTCCTTTCGAGTGGACCCATAAGACATTTTTTGTTAACACACTAATCTAAATAGTACCTATTATCTAAAATTTGAAGCATCTATTCATCCTTATGATGGATCAAATAGTGTGACATAAAATATTTATGTAATTTATTTATGTTACATGCTTTCAAGGATTAATTTTCTATAAGAAACATGTTTAAATATTACTTTATTATATTTTTACTTATGTCATTCTTGGCAATGATGAATGCAATAAAATAGTATTTATAATCTTTATGTGTTTCCCCCTCACATCATACTAAGGTTTGTGTTTTAGTTGTAGGAGGGAAATAAACTCATAAATTTTTATAAATATATCAAATACTTTTGAATTTAGAGAATCGTTTGATCTCAAATCTAAAACCTCTAAGTTTTCATAATATTATGCACCCTCCCACAATTGATCAATATAAACAAAGATCTATTATAAAATACAATTTTAGATCATAATTTACACTAATCTATGCTAGAGAATAACAAAGGAAAACTCAAAAATACAATTTAAACTTAAACTTATGTTGATGTATATAAATCAAGGGAAATTAAATAACCCTTCAAATACCTAGAAAGTGTATAAAGTAAGTGAAAATTAAAACCTAGATAAATTAATATTTAAGTCAAATTAATCAACTAAAAGCGAGCCAATTGAGACAAAAATAAAACACATATCCTAAAATAAATGGTTGTGTACCTTAAGATTGGCACAATATGAAATTTGGTTGATGTGACAATATAATAAAAAGACTAATACTTTAATATTTGAAACATGGTTTCATATTAGAAGCCTACCACAAATGTGAAATATTTGTTATGGAATTAGCCACCCAAGATCAAGGAGCTCCAATGAAATCACACAACACAACCAAAATGAGAATAAATATATTCTATCAAAGGGTGTAAATATGCAATGATAATCGAGTTCAAGATACTCATACATGATAGTAAGAGGTGGGTATTTATAAGATAAAACAACAAGAGATGTGAATGTACAACATATGTGGGTCAAATAAGATGTAGTCACATGTGTGCAAAACATCTCCACCAAAATAGGAATATACAAGTCATATGATACAAATGCAACCTACCTAAGTAGATGCTTTTCAAAACAAGATTATCTTATCCTAAGTGCATATATAATGTAATAAATTAATTAACTAAATATAAGAAAAATAATATATGTAATAACAACCCCTATGAGTGTAGCTTAGGTAGGAAAAAAATATGGATAAATGGGTCTAAACAAGTAGATAGATATGGTGGGTACCCATGTACAAAATGTGTCCCTTAAGAAACTACTAAGGATAAAACATCATACAAGGGATACTCCCTCCAGAAATAATCCCCTTTTTGATAAAATAGAGAGAAGCCCTGCAAACAAATAGACATGAAGAGAGACCATGAATCCATCCTCAAGGTGTGGTCTCTTTCTCTAATGGTAGATCCTTGAAATTAAATGTTAAAGGGAACACATGATTACCAAACAACATTTCTTCCCTTGGGAAGAAAAAACATAAAGGTGTATACATGATATCTTCTCATTAATAAAAATAATATGAGGGAAAAAATTAGAATGTATGATATCTCTAGAAGCTACTTAGATGTTGTCAAGGAAACGTTAAGAGGTGCCACAATCAGATCAAGAGTCATGGGCCTAACTAAAGAAAGTGACAATTTAAAACCTTATGAAAATGGATGTAGAAAAGATCTATATATGATGGTGAGATAATATTTATTATGGAAGTATCATCAAAGAGGTTGTGAATGTCCTTAATGTTATCTTTTAAATCTACAAGACGAGGATCACAAAATAAACTTGATATATATATAAAAGTACCCATTCCAAGGAGATATCTATGGCAGATAATAAATATAATCCTACAACATTACATCAATATGATCCATGGATTAAGAAATATTGGAATTGATAGAACTACATGTCTCTAGAACCTTAGCTAATGAAAGAACTTAAAGTTTCAAGTGACTATACTACATCTCTTGAAAACTATCCACATTAAATACCTAAGTGTGAATATCATCTAAAGGAAAATCACGAGGAAAATGTGAGAAGGTTTTAAACTAGATTGATCATGTACCCCTAACTATAATAACATCATTGATTTTTAAATATTGAATGACCATAAAATATAGTGTGAACTTGACACTCTTCCTTATCCCACTATATGGGATTTGATAGATACAAATGAGATTAGTTGATAATAAAGGTACACAAAGGACATCATTGAATAATCCTTCGCCCATATCAATAGAAGCTATTTAATGAACATGCATATATGTGTTGTTACCCATCAAAAAATGTAGTTTAGATCAAGTCTTGAATATAGAAAACATACTTTGGGATGAGATCATATGATGTGAAGCTCTAAAATCAAGGATCATCTCCCTAGCTTAGAATCTAAAACTATTGTTAGAGTTGGCTATGGAGATAGCTACCCAATATCTAGAGGCCAAATGGAAAGCATAAAGAGAATATCAATATGCAATGCTCAAGATTTTAATGGAACCAAATTACCCTTCATCAATATAATTTTACAAATGATAACCCCTTGGTTATATAGTCAAGGTGATACATAGGCAAGGTACACAAAGGACATCATTGAATAATCCTTCACCCATATCAATAGAAGCTTTGAACGAACATGCATATATGTGTTGTTACCCATCAAGAAATGTATTTTAGATAAAGTCTTGAATATAAAAAACATACTTTGGGATGAGATCATATGATGTGAAGCTCTAAAATCAAGGATTTGTATCCCTAGCTTAGAATCTAAAACTATTGCTAGATTTGGCTATGGAGATAGCCACCCAAGATCTAGAGGCTAAATGGAAAGCATAAAGAGAATATCAATATGCAATACTCAAGATTGCAATGGAATTAAATTACCCTTCCTCAATATCATTTTACAAATGAGAACCCCTTGGTTATATAGTCAAGGTGATACATAGGATTAGAAAAGATCATAGAAAATTTCTTAATACTATGACATGAGATAACTAACTTGACATAAAAGTCAAAAAGATAAGATCTAGACATGAAAACTAAATCTTCTAGAAGGAATCTTAGGACCTAAGTAAACTTAACGTGTGAATAAATCCCTAGTAGGAATTAGCTAGGTACAAGAATTTTATTCACTCCAACACCCCCTAAGTGCAACTTAGAGAGTAGATTATTATGTAAATTTTGCAAAGATGCAAGGATGGGTCCCAAATAAGAGAGAAGAAGAAGAGATACTATGACCCCCCCTCAATGGTGAATCACCTGTAATGGTAAAAGCTTGAAATTGAATATTAAAGATGGTCCAATCTCATCGAACAACATTCCTCCCCTTAGAAAGAAACAAAACTAGGATGGTATGCAAGATGTCTTCCTATTCCTAAAAGGAAGATTGGGGAATAAGAATGATATGTGATTTATTTGAACTATGCTCAAGTGTCTCCAATTGATGTTGAAAGTTGACACACTCCAAATGGGTGAACTGTAGGCCACACTATGGAAGATGTCAATTCAGAATATAATAGAGATGGATGAAGAACAAAATCCAAAGACAATTATACCTCCTCTAAAGGAAAAGAAACCTCCTCCAAATTTTATCCAAAATAATCCATACTCACTTCAAACAGTGAAGAATGATCATGTAGAGAATGAACAAGAGGGTTAGAGTATGCCCTCACAAAAACTAAAGAAGGGACATCTGCATCAAAGAGAAGATGTATGCAATCAATGGTGTCTCCAAAATCTAAAATGTGAGACTCAACGAAAAAACCAGTAATTTCTGTCAAGTATGCATCCCAAGTAGATGTAGATGGAAGAAAATTTAGATCCTCCTACATTGAATTACAAGAGGCCAAAACTATGCCAACACAAGCATCATCGAATGTAATGAAAGATGGAGGAGATGAAATGCAAGGCTCAATAATGGGATCTGATGTGAGAACCAAGTTCAAGAAGCCAAAAGTCTCCTCAAAATCATGGTCTACACTAGAAGTGTGATCAATAACCAAAGGAATAAAGTTAGATCATCATAATTAAAATATACAAAGGTGTACAACTTAGATGAATGATCAACCATCCTAGTAGCAAGAATATCTCTAATCTCTAAGTCTCCAATAATAACTAAATCAGGAGTGAACTCCATAGTCTTCCCATCTACACCATGTGTAATCTGATAGATGGAAAGAATATTGTTTGACAAATGAGGTACACACAAAATATCATTGAAATTTTCCTCCTCAATATCAATAGATCCATTCCAATTACACTCATGTATGTATTGTTTCCCATCAAAATAGGAGACATAGTACAAGGATCAAAAGAAGATAATATAGACTATGAAGATGCCATATGATGAGATGCTCCTAAATCTAGAAGCCATATCTCCAATCCAAGACTTGTAGAAGTACAAAGAGCTTGTCCTTTTCTTCCTGATGTAGTAACTATACCAGCGTGACCTTTATCCTTATTAGACTATTTTGAAGAAGAATAAGTTGACTCATACATCTTGGTAGGAAAATCAATATGATTATTTTTAAGATCTTTCAATTCATCAACATCCTTCTTATAACAAGAATATTTGTCATGCCCAAGATTCTTGCAATATGAGCAAGTAGGCTAAACTCCTTTTTAAATGATTTATCCATGAAAGAGGATTTTTTTTTTCTTAATTTGAATGTGGATTTTTCTTTGATTTCTTATGTTTCTTATCAATATGTTTTGATTCTTTCACCTAAATAGCCAACAATACCTAATACTTAGATGACTTGATGAGACCCATTGATAAAATATTTTGTTACTCATGTACTAACATCTCATAAAATGATGCAAATGAACGTGTAGTATATGCAGTCCTCATAGTCAACCTATAAGTATGAAAGCTAGAAATAAAAGTAGCCTAATCAAGACCAAGTTTGTTTAATGTATTATGGACCAACTAAATGTCCTTATTAATTCCACATGATTTATATTGCTCTCTTAGATAATTATCTTAGTGATGTAGTCCTAGATGTTGTCAAAGTTCTTAGGATCAAGGCTCATCAATCCATTACCAATTTTATAGCCTCTTACTTCATTTGTAGTACCATACAATATTTTTAGTTTGTCCCAAGCCTCATGAGAATTCTTCCAGGATTCAATTTGAAACAAAAAATCTTGAGAAACTAGGCTACGAAGACATCCAAGAGCTTTAGTGTGTTCAATCATCCATTTTATCTTTTTCTCATCACATGTAGGTTTAGGTAACTTATTCTCAACATATAGAGAGTGACCTTGAGTCATTAGAGTACTCCATGCATGTTGATTCCAATTTAAATAGTTGTATGAAGTTAGAAAAGGAACCTTAGAATGATCCATGGAAAAGAAGAGCACAAGCAAAAAGAATGCATTAAGAGACCCCCCCAAATTACTCAATCAAGAATCCCCCTAAAAAAAAAATTGGCACTTTATATTTAGTGTGACTGTAGGTGCCACTTGCCAAAAACAATGAAGTGGACTTGATCTTAGTGCTTACATAATTTTTTCCACAAGCTCAAAGTAAAAAAATTATAGAGAATGAGATCAATCTAATCACACCATTGTTAAGTACATGAAAATTATGCACTTTAAAAAAATCACCCAAAAATGTTACTATAGGAGCAAGAATAGAACCCCGGAAGGTCCCAAAACAAGAATGGCTCAACAAAACCTGCGAGAATATATAATTTTTTTTTAAAAAAAAGCACCAAAATAAAAAATCAACTTCACCAGTACGAAGAGTATGAAATTCTAACCCAAATTTAAAAAAATTGCTTGAAAAAAGGAGGTCCTGAGCTCAAGTTATGAGTGTTTAAAAATTGCCCTCCAAAATCAAAATATAAATGGAGAGGGGGCCAAAAAAATTAAAGGATGTTGATGTCACTATTGATGTAGAGTTGATGTCAGTAGTAGAGTGTGTTAAATTTGATGGATGCCTAGTTATCACAAATCAACTCATCAATATATTCTTCCATTGGCTGAAATATTCCTTGTCAAAATATGTTGAAATCGTTAATTTAATTTTGATGTCCACTTGGCCATCATATGTCCATGGGGTTGTCAAAATATTCTTTTGAATATACTATTTTCATCAAAATCTTTGAAAACAAATTAGAATATGCCTTTTTATGGGCAGTTTGCAGTGGAATATTCCAAAGGTTTATTAGCTGCCTATCGGATTGGGTTGGAGGTGGGACCTATAAGTTTGTTCCATGTGTCAGTCACAGGCCTCACATACCCTTTGTGTTACATGGGTACACGTGCAGGTTAGCAAATATTGTAATAATTTTTTTGATTTTGATTTTGATTTTTTTGAAACTATAGTCATTTTTTTTTTCAAAAAAATTCAAAACTTTTTTTTAATAATTGAAAATATGTTTTGACTGTATCGATTGGTGATGTTACCATGCAATGACCATATGGTTGTACAAATGATCAAATTGGGGAGATTTTTTCTCTGATGGCCTCGATCAAATTTGTTTGATTTTGACGAATTAGCAATTAATCTTGGAGTTTTTGGGCCTTTTGGACACAATGGTAGGGTTTGGTTTGACCCAAAATACTCCAAAATTGCATCTACCTCCTGGATCTAGCAACCACTCTTCAACTTCAAAGCCTCATAGATTTGGCCTTGTATGTCTGATTTAGAAAAAACAAAAGGAAATAATTATAACTTTCTCGAACACCTTGAACTCAATGATGAACTTTGATTTGCACCAACAAGCTCTAACAAGAACCTACAATAAAAATTCACAAAGAGGAACCCCCAAAATCTAGTATTTCTATCAAGTTTTTTGGATTCTCTAGATCATCATATGGTGTAAGAGAAGAGCATACTCAAATTTTCAAGATCTACTAAGATCTCTCCAAAAATACTAACCAAAGGCACCCAACTTGCTATGATACCATGTAAGAGTTGGCTATGGAGATAACCACTCAAGATCTAGAGGCCAAATGGAAAGCACAAAGAGAAGATCAATATGCAATGCTCAAGATTGTAATGGAATTGAATTACCCTTCCTCAATATTATTTTACAAATGAGAACCCCTTGGTTATATAGTCAAGGTGAGGCATAGGATTAGAAAAGATCATGAAAAGTGTCTTAATCCTATGATATGAGATAACTAATTTGACATAAAAGTAAAAAAGATAAGATCTATACATGAAAACTAAGTCTTCTATAAGGAATCTTAGGACCTAAGTAAACTTAACATGTGAATAAGTCCCCTAATAGGAATTAGCTAGGTACAAGAATTTTATTCACACCAACAACTATAACAATTGTTTTTCCCTTTTATTTCTTTGATTAGGAAGAAAAATGATGATGGTTAACCTCCTAAAATAGTTGAAGGAAAATTGATATGATTTTGCTAACTAATTTCAACTCACTAATTTATTTTGCATAGCATTAAATTTCATCATGCCTATGTCTCTTGTAGTATATATTTAGACTTATCATTCTTAAATGATTATCCTTATGAGAGAGTGGTAAAATATAATCATGTTGTACCTATTTTTAGATCTAAACTTTTTCTTATTTTATTTGGAAATAATATTAAGAAATAATTGTCTCCTTTTGATCAATACTATATTCCTTGAGTTGTGTTCTTAGATCATTGACCTTAGTGGAATAGTCTTGAACATTGATAAAACTATTTGGAGCAATGTTCACCAATTCATTATCAATTTGATAACCTTTAATCTCATTAAATTGACCATACAAATTTAAAAAAAATTCCCATGCCCCAGGTGTATTATAATTTGCACCTAAAATTGGAGTCCAAGTGAAACAAATGAACAAAAATATTGAAGATATTTTTCAAGTTCATTAAGTCATACCCTCTTTCCTTAGCATATATTGGTTCAAGATCAATTTTTAATATATGCCTCATTTGACCTTCACTCTTTACGTGATTTCATATAAATATTTTCCATGATGAATAGATGTATGGAGTTAGGTGAGAGATCTCAAAATTCCCCATGGATAAATTAAAAGAACACAATATAACACAAAGAACTAAAAGCAAGAATAGTCATAATATTACACTCCCCAAAGTCACTCAATTAAGAGAAGCCCCTAGTAAAATATAATGATGGTGTGCTTTATATTTAGTGCATTTGTAGTTTCCACTTTTGCAATCAATAATGTGTATTGATCCTAGTACACTATAGATGTCAATTTATCACATAACATTGAAGGTACAATTTTATGATAGAATGAGATCATTTAGACTATGCCAATATGAGTACACAAACAATTGTTGACTTCAAAAAATACCCAAAAATATTATAGTATGAGCTTAAAAACCCTAGAAGTTTATAAAATGACACATGCTTAGCATCAACTATGATAATATATAGATTTTTGTAAAATAAAAACACCAAAATAAAAAAATCATCTACGCCACTATAAATCTCTCAAAGAAATACTAAAAAAAAATGCTAAAAAAAGGAGACAATATGGCTCAAAATGAGGTTGTTGAAGATTAAGTACCACAATTAAATTTAAAATAGTGAAGGGGTGGGTAGGGGAGGAAGGTCTACTAATCTCAACAAATAGAATATTCTAAACAGTTTAAAATATTCATAGATGTGTTATAATGTTATGAAACCACCCTAATTTTTTCCTGAAACTACTATCAACTATCATGAAACCATTGCAAATTGGATAGAAAACTAATTTTGGGGTAGATGGGTTATTTATGGGGGATGAGGGTTGATTAATAATAAAGGGATGGTAATTTTTGGTATTATTTTTGGCTTCCAACATCTACAAGTAGAAAAGGTGAGATCTACACTAGCACCCATGAAGGGTTAGAAATATCCTTCATAGGTACCTAGAATGATAGTACCCTATGACCGACCAAAAATCCTTTAAAAATAAAAATAAAAATTGTTTTTGTTGAATATTCTTCTTGCATACCATTTATACAAGCTGACAAGAAATCATAGATCAGATATTTGAGATACTTGTATGTTGTGTTCTAGTTCACTTTCATGTGATGGATATAGGAAGAATTAGAATATGTGTGGTGAACTACAAAATAACCAAAATAAATTATACACTTATACACCATTTATACATATATTTCTCACTATATCTTCTTTCTATATTCTCTTACTCATATACATCTTCTCCTCTTATTCTTAGATATATCTATCATGCATCTTCCTCTTACTCATCCATGTCCTTATGTTCTTATCTCTTTTTTCCCTTCCTTATATAGCCTCTTAAGTCATTTTCATGATGTATTTCCTTATATCCTATCATAAAAACTCCTAAGTATCTTCTCCCCATGAATTTATCTTTTATTTTATGATACTAGTCTTTATTTTAGCTTTTTTAGGGATATTAAGGTGTGTTTAAGGCTATTGAATGGTTATATGACCCATATATGGGTCTAAAAATGATCCAAATGGCATGTGTGGTGTTGTACAACCTCTTTCATATCTCTACTCAATGTCTAATACTCAGGCAATACTACAAGGTGTGCAATATGGCACAACCTTCTTATGTGTCTCAATAGGTTATGGAACTCTTCTTTTATGGTATTACAAATCCTTTATAGTATAATATATTATCATATGAGGTAGTATGATGATAGTTTTGGTACCACTAATATCCTCCAATAGTATGAATCACTAATTCCTTGATTCATATTATAGTAATTTCTACTTGTAGCATATGCATAGTACAATATATTCTACAAACATTTATGCTACATAGAGAATATTCTCTATGATATAATCCATACAATGAGGGAGGGTAAAAATTTTCCTCAAGTGCCTAGGGAAAGTACTTCAAGTTGACAATTGATCCATATTTTTTAGGTATTCCAAATACAATAGCAAGGTTTATTTTTCTCCAAAATATTCTAAATGATGGTAGAATTATAAATACCCAACATAAAACCCTTCCTTTAAACCCTTGTAGATCCAAATTATAATGTCTAGTTCACATGCAACAAAAGGAAATTTTGACTTTCTTAGATGCTTTAAACTTAATAGTGAACTTATATTTACCCCATCAAGCTCCAAAATACATATTTAATACAAAGCCACAATGAGGAACACCCCAAAATCTAGTATTTCTACCAATATTTTATCCTTCTCTAGATCATCATTTTATGCAAGAGAGGAGCATACTCAACTTTTCAAAAAATATGATTTTAAAATTATTTCTCCAAAAAGGTTAACAATAAGCAACCCCAAGATCTCTAAAACCATGGAATATTTGGCTATGGAATTATTCATTGAAGATCAAAGAGCTTCAAAAGATGTCCAAAATGAGATATAATAATTTTATTTTTTCAAATAATGAAAATATATAATTATGATTGAGTTCAAGTGATATTTCTATGAAAATAAGAGGTGGGTATTTATCTGATACACCACCAAGAGATGTGAATGTAAAACCAATATAGTCACATGTGTATTAAAAATCTTCACCAATCTAGGAAGGTACAAGTTACATGATGCCATTCCACCTAAGCAAGCTTATCATACATTTGGTGTATACAATATAATAAAGTGATTAAATAAATGTAAGAAAAAAAAAATGGATCTTGAAAATTTTATAATTTGGGATGTGATTGTGGTAATGAACTTGTCTAGAAACATTATTCTATTCAAGTTTTTATAATTGCATCCTAATAAAAACTATAATTTTAATATGCATTGAACCAATTTGCTTGATGATACTTAAGATAAGGAAAATATTGATGATCAATACTAAGAATAATTTAAGGTTAAATTCATGTAAGGGTTGAATTCAGTGCTTCTTTGTGTCTTAATTAGACCATTATATTAAGTAATAGTGGTAAATGGAAAGTGATAATGGAGTTAGATGTTGATGTAGATAGAGAAGCTGATGTGCTAGACCTATGAAGTGTTAAAAAAATATGTAAGTGAATTATCCTAATAAATTCTCTCTTTGTTGATGATTAAAATGACCTATGGTGATTCCTTTAAATACAAGTCCTAAATGCATAATTCATATTTTTGGTGTGTATTCCAATAGATATGGTCATGTTCAAGATTTTCAACCTTGGAATGTAGAATATTTGAAATGAAATATAGAATCACGTCAATGATCCAACTCAAGGGAGTAAATTATGGGTGCAATATAGTTCAAGGTAGATAATATTCTAAGAAATGTATAAGGGATGTTCTAAAAGGAATGATGAGGAATAGCAAAGTATTAGATTAGTCTTGGGTCAATGTGTGTGCTAAGAGAACCCAAAATTATGCTAGAATCATGTACTAAATTCATCAACATAAATTGGCATACAATAAGAGGGAAAAAGTGTATGGGTATGCACTTTTCTCCAATACATATTATCCTCATTTTGGAGTGTGTGCAAAACTAAGTTTCCATACATGCCGAAGTATAAATAAGAAAAAAAATAATAGAAAAGGATATGAATCTTTTAGAGTTTGAGTTTTTGAGAAAATGTGTTTTCCCAACCTATAAAATATAGAAATAAACTAGTAAATAGAATCAATAATAATATTCCCCTCCTTAAAGTATGATTACTACAAATTAGTACACAAAAATTAATAGAATATATGAAAATAAAAGTATGACTAAACACTAAGTATGCAATAGAGTATGATATATACATATAAAAATATGTGAAATATACATAATAATTGTGTACTTACTCATGTTTGATCCATGTAAGTGAAGGATGTAAATATAAAATATGATCTTAGGCATTCGCTCACAATGAGAATCATAAATACATGGACTTGTAATAAGAACAACTACCTTTCCACCCAAGAAAAAAAGATGAAGAGATAAGATTAAAAAACATTAACATAACATAAAATAAATATTTAACATAATTAAAATACATGTGAAGAGATTAACTAAAAAAATTGAAAAAATTAGGGAGGTGTGGGTCTATCTCAATGGAACCAATATATGTTGCATTTGAATCAATGCTCTCCATGGGGCCATCCTTTATAATGTTATGTTTCATGGATGATATATGATCATGGAATTTTCTATACAAACAAAAAGTGGTCTATAAATGCTACAATTATGATGTGTTCCTTGAAATAACTAGTCTAGATATTGTGATTTGACTTATTTTCTCATGTCCATTTCCTTCATGTTCATCGAGTGCGATGGATTCATGTGTAACATCAATATATGGTGTGCTAATTTTATCACTAAAATCATTGTAACAAATAATATAATCATTATCACTAGCGTTGGAAGGATCCTCAACATCTATCACAACCTAACTTAGGTTTTGATAATATTACACTAAAATCTAATATATATTTTTAATATATATGATTTTTTTTGTTTTAGATTAGGGGAAAAATAGGTTTTGATGGGACCCGAAACCCATTACATAACGGTTTTGAAGGGACCCACAACCCTATCTAAGAAGATCATTCTGCATCAAAGATAAAATATATACCATCAACAACAACACTAAGAATACAACAAGACAACATAGGATGTATAAAGGAAAAGCATGGGACAAAAGCCCTTAACCAAATATAATCAGGTTTTACTTGGGACCTTAAACCCAAAGGTTTTGAAGGGACCTTAAACCCTCAACCAAGTTTTTCCAGGACCATGAACCCAAAAGAGAGTCATCATCAGGTTCTGATAGGGACCTTAAACCCAAAAACACAGATGACTGAAAAGTGGCAGCATTTTTACAACTCCATCCAAACTAAAAAACCATCCCACAATCCACCTCCATAGGATAGGGCCCTCCTCTATAGGGGAGGAAGATGTGAGAACTCGAACCACCAAAGCAACCCAACTCTTGCTCATACCAACTCCACCTCAAAAGAAGCCAACTCTACCTCAACAAGAACAAACAAAAGAAAAGAGGACTTTCCATTAGACCCGCAACAAACAACTCCACCTCAATAGGAGCGGGCCCTACCTCAACAAGAGAAGACTTCACCTCTAGAGAAGAAACCATTTGTAGATTCTAACCAAAAGAAACCACTCTAGTAGGACAAGCACTCACAACAACCTTAGGCATCAAAAGAGATAAAAACAAGAAAACAGACTTAAAGAGAAAATCAGCCTACAATAGAGAGAGCACACACTCCAAAACCTTCAAAACAAGGGTAGTCTCCACCCCAAAGAGAAACACTGGCATCTTTAGCCAGTAAAACATATTTACCCCCCTTAACCATAAAATCTTCAAAGACCAAAGGGGATTCAAAGCAACAATCTTGTAAAACCAAGACAACAAGGAGCAAAACCCAGACTACAACATCAACCACAAACATATATGATAAAGTTTGTTGCAATGTGTGATTGTACTTATTTTACTACATGATATGGATTCATCAACTAGGAAGACATAACATTTGAGAAATTAATAAAAGATAAAATAATATTTATCTCGACTAAAATAATGTCATTTATCTTTATTAAATTAATTATATCTCAAGGAAAAAATCAAATCAGTTTACAAATTAACTAGATTCATTTTGAATATAGACCTTTGTGGTAAATATTTTATGATTTTAGGTTATACTAGTTTATTATTTGTTTATGATTCATGTAAACATCAAAAATACAAATTTTCATAGTATATAGAACTATATAACAACAAATATAAGTATATTGTCTAAAAACACATAACAAATACAAGTATAAAACATATATTGAATGTTAAAATACAACAAATGTTAAACATATGAGTGTTTAAACTAATATAGGTATTGTAAAGGGATTAGGTATAATTACTCCCAACAAGGAAATTATAATTCACAAAACTTGCAAACCAAACCATCATCAATCATGTGAAAATAAAGCATATAGATCTCATGAAAAAATATATAAATATAATTAACATCATTTATAACTTAGGGCTAAATAAATATACCATGTATATATTTTGAATATTTGCAAATGTCTAGGTGGGGGAAGAGAGTATCGTGCAAGTTTTTTTCCTCCAACTATAGAGTTTTATAGGCCCTACCATATGGCACCCAAAATAGTGGGATCCTAACCTTCATGAGTGTGTTCATAGAAGAGTAATACACCCTAGGGATTACCTTATCACATGCATGTGTATTGAGGTTTTCTAAATAACTAAAATATGACCCGATATATCTATATAGCAATAGGGAGTAAGTGAATAACTTATTCAATGTGATATGGGTAGGGATTAGGTTTTGGAAGAAGTGTTTATAATTAGTGTTCCAAATCCTCTATAGATCAATTTTCATAGGCCAATAAGAGGAAATGCCATTTACTATGATATTATTGCCAGGGTCATGAATTTGTCTTCCATTTACTATGCTAATCGTGTTAGGGTCATGAATTTATCTTTTTTCTACACCACATAGTCCTATATTTTAAAAGCCTCATAATACTAGGGGATCCTAGTTTTAATCCCATCTATAATGTAATTAACAAAGAAAATAATGGTCATACCAAGGTCATGTAGGTTTAGTATAATACTACTCAATTTTCCTAAAACTAGTTTTTTTTTTTTTTTTGATAATGTCATAATGCTACTTAGAAGAACCACCATGTATCATTAAAATCTTTCCATTATAATTTAGAATAATATGTATATTATAATAGAGATGTATATTATTAGGCAGATTCAATGTTAGAGTTGGTGTGGCAAGAGTTTAGGGTTTGAGATGTATATGTGCTTTTAAATCAAAGCTTACTACAAGATGAAACATTTTCCATATCTCGACCATTTTTGTTGATGAGGATTTAATGTATAATATAGAAATGAAGACTAGTTTTGAGTTAGATGTAGGTGTGGTCAATGCCCTTGGTTGTTAGGGTATAAATAATAAGGATATAAAAGTCTAACCAAAATATATGGAGGCATTTTACTTATACTAGTGTATGAAAATAAGTATCAAAACATAAATTTGAGGGTTATAAATGAAATATATGGAGGTATTCTATTTAATTGATTTTTAGGTGAATCTCATAGTGTCTCACGTGAGGGGAAAGAGTGAACTCTTTATTATGGGTAACAATATCACCAAACTCAATATAGTTTAAATATTAAGTACCTTAGAAAAGTATTTGAGATAGGTGGCATAATACAAATTTCCCACATCTCCATATAAGATAGATGGCATACTAAAACTGATAAGATATAAATATGGTGCATATAGAACTCACTTAAACATCTAAAGTACATTATAATTGTAATTGATGTAGAATAAAAATTTAACTACTTTATAATTTCTATTCTATGTAATGTACTCATTTTAGTGTCCATTCTCTTAAAATATTTTTTAGGTTATATTTAGCCAAATCATTAACCTATTTACCTCTTGTCAAGATACTAAGTAAACCTACATAATTGGTTTCTATTTGTAAATATTTCCCACACTTCATAAAATTTTGTATCAACTTAAATGCTAACACAATCATTGTAGTGACTTGGTCACTTTTGTAATTATAGCAGCATCCATATGTAATGAACCATTTTAAAATGATAAAAAATGATCTTAGTGCTGTTTTTATTTTTAGAATGATTACCATTAATACTAGCTCCATAAATAAGCCATTCTTAAACCTCATCATTTCTCTCTCTTTCAAAAGAGTTCTATTGTAATCTTTAGATTTTCCTATCTCGGATCCATTTTTACTTTCTATTAACTTTCTTCTCCTATGATTTTTCAAGAAGATTCTTTCTCCATTTCTTCTAACCTAATGAAAAATTCCTTTGCCTTTCTAAATCTCTTAATTGTTAGTTCGTATGATTTAAATGACCTAGTTTTAAATAAATGTTTGCGGGACATGCATCTCATGTGCGGGAAACCCCCACCCTCTTCAATGTTAGTAGGCTTAGTTTATTATTAGAAATTAATATTATATTTTTTGGTTTTTTTCCATATGGTAAGTGCAGTAGTTGGCTATCAAGAAGTTAATATATGCAATTGAAATAATGCATTTATAATTTAAATGTAAAACCATTTAAATTTATCTTGGCATAATAGAATTTTTGAGTTTTCATTGATATTATTATGTAACTTTCTCTTCATTTTAATTCTTACTAGTGGTGGCATATATAAGAGAAATTAAAATGGTTAAAAATATCTAAGGATCACCTACAATAATATTTATGTTCCACACAAGAGAGAAATAATGCTTATGTTATATTTGAAAAATTAATACAATGCATAAAAGATTGGTTACATTACTTTATAATTATTATTTTTTGGTATACAAAAGAAAGGATGAAACATAGGAAAACATAAGATAATGACATGTGTCTTAATATTATACTTGAAACACAATTTTTTTTTTCTCAAGTAAACTCAACTAACAAGTGTAAAAAGGACACCAAAAGGGAAATCAAATAAGTGGAAAACCCGGTTCACACTAGCATCCCCCATAAACTACAACTTAGGAAGAATGAGAAAAGATGCAAATAAGGGTCCTAGAAAATATACCTAATAAGGTACCCATGTACAAGAGGATATCTCATTAATAGAGAAAAGGAGAAAACCGATTCAAAAAAACTCCTCCCCTAAAGAGAGAAAACATGAAAGATGTGAAAAAAAGGAATCAATATGACCCCCAATGACAAAGTCCTTCAAAAATGTATAAAATATATATTTAAATTATAAGAATTATGAAATACCATTTGAGAAAAAAATCCCCCATAAGAGAAAAGAAGAGAGAACCATGTGATCACCCTTCAATGTGTAACCTCCTACACTAAAAGTGTACATTCTCAATAATGAATGTTGAAGATGATCCAAAACTATTGAACAATGCTCCTCCCCTTAGGAATAACCAAATATAAAGATATATGTGGAAGAGATTCCCATTATGATAATAAATATGAGGGAAGAAAAATTAAAATATTGTATCTAAAAGTTATTCTAGTGTCACCATACTAGTGTTGAAAGATTCCAAAATCAAATTAAGAACCGCAAGCCTAATAGATGAAGGTGAAAATCTTGAACCATGTGGAAATTAAGGAAGAAAAATATCCAAATATGATGATGAATTGTTTAAATTTTACTCAAGGATCTCCAAGCTAGTGTCAAACTATGAAAAATAAATAGACACACAAAGAACAAGAGGTTTCAAATGTGCCCTTGCGATATTCAAAGAAGATGATGCAAATCCATTGAAGATGATATCAAAGAGGATATGAATACCCTTAATGAAGTCCTTCAAATATACAAGGTGAAACTCTAAAAAAAAAAAATTATCTATGAAGTATTCATTCCAAGAATTTGTATCTAGAAGACTAATATGAAATCCTTAGAATCCATTGAAATAGGATATAGAATGTCAACATATGTCTCTATAACCTTAGTTGATGAAAGGATACCAAGGTTCAATAAACCATATTGTATATCTTAAAAACTATCCACATTAGATATGCATGAATATGAATATTAGTCAAAGGATTATTAGGGGTAAAATATGAGGTGTACAATCTAGATTGATGATCTACCTCTTTAATATAAGTAATATCTATTTTGTAAATCTAATGATCACATAATTTGGTGTGAAATCAATACTCACTATGAGTGAATGGGTAGATAGAAGGGACATTAGTTGACAATGATAGTACATAAGTACACAAAGGACATCATTGAAGGATCCCTCACCCACCTCAATAGATGTTATCTCACAAACACACATATATGTGTTTTTGTACATTAATACGTGGTGTGGAATAAGTCTTGAATGAAGAAATTTATACTTTATGATTGTAAGGTATACAATTTGAAACTTAGAAAATGATATAAGCACCAAATTCATACATCATGTAATGAAATAACTTGCACAACAGAAGAATATGATAGAAAATATGTTACAAATACTTGATAATAACTAAGAATATCAAGCCACTTTGAGGGGTAAAACCTCCAGATATCTCCAATGAGAACACAATTTGCAATAATATGATTAAATAAGACTCACTACCTCCTATATATACCTTATTTATGCCTAGGATATTACCCAGGATGACATAGATAGCCCTATATAAGCCTTAGGTTGACCTAAATAACTAAATAACAATATAATAATGATAGTATGACTTAATTAATAGTTAATATAGTCACAATCTAACTATTTATAACCCTATGTACACTAATATTAAGGGTGTAGCATGCCCCATATTTATATTGTATTCATCTCATGTTGGTTTCTCCATTGAGTTGAAATGTATCCATGGTCCTTTGTATCCCTCTTCAAAGAAGCATTGTCTTGAATGCCAATAAAGTGTGGATTCTTCTTAATGAACTTCTCATCCACCCATGTGGCATCTTCAACTGTTAAATTCTTCCATTGGATGAGATACTTAGTGAGTTTTCTAGTCTTTAGCTTATATGTGTGTCTTTGACGAATGAACTTTGGTTCCAATATGATTCTTCCTTCTTCATCAATATGGTAATATTATCTGAGTAGGGATATTATGCCCCACTACATTCTTAAAAAATAAATAAAAAATTGGATGTATCTTTGTTGTTGGTGGTAATTTCATCTTGTGGGTGACACTACCTATATTTTGCATAATTTGGTATGTGTCATAATATTTTGGAGACAACTTTTTTTTTTTTGTTACTTTAGTGACATTTTCTTGTAAAGATACAATCTCAAGAAGACCCAATCCCCAACTTCAAAACTTCTTTCACTACGATTTGTTGGTTCGCCTACTGCTTCATTAAATTTCATGACATGGCTAGATTCTCCTTGAGTCCTAAGAGTATCTTTTTTTGATGAATAAAGTGGTCCTCCACTACTTGAACTCATGGTGACACCTTCAATGATGATGTGATGGAAGTATGTTGATATCCATATAGTTCCATAAATGGATACATTTTTTATTAAATATCAAATGAAGTGTTATACCACCATTCTACTAGTGGGAACCAATCCACCCATTGAGAGTATTTATCTGAAGTGAAACAATGTAGATATCCTCCCAAAAAATTATTAACAACCTCTATTTTCCCATCAATTAAGGGTGGTATGAAGAACTATGAGCCAATTGATTACCCAAACATGAGAATAAATCTATCCAAAAGTGACTAGTAAAGATAGGATCATGATCATTAACAACAACCTTCAATATACCATGCAACTTTTGAATATTCTCCAAAAAATATTATTCCACTGTACTTGTTGTAAAAGGATGTGATAATGTAATGAAAGGTGCATATTTAGTGAGGTGATCTACTACTGCATGATGAAATTATGACATTTATATTTTGGAAGCCCTATTATAAAGTCCATAGATAACTCTTCCCAATCTTGGCTAGGAATAACTAAGTGTTGCAAGAGACCCAGTGGCTTAATTATCTCCCCTTTATTTCTTTGAAAAATAAAATATTCAACTAGAAATTTTTGAACATCACTTTTTATCCCTTCCAAAAAAAATTGCTTGACTCAATGATATGTCTTCAAAAATACCAAATGACCACCAACTATAGAGTCATAAAGTTTTGTAAGAATATTGTGTTTAAGAGTGGAATTCTTGTAGAGATACAATCACTCTTTATACCATGGATTATCTCCCTTCCAATAAAACTTATCTGAACCACTAGGATCACTCTTTAACTATTAAATGAGATTACTTACAGAACAACATTATTATGCCACTTTGCTTTTTATTTTACCACCCAATATGCTTGTAATATTGAAATATCACACAATAAAGATTAATCTTTCTCATCCTTCCTAGAAAGTGTATTTGCCACAACATTTTCCTTCCCTTTCTTATATATAATCTCAAAAATCATATCCCAACATATTAGTGACCCACTTTTGTTTCTCTTCAAAAGATAATCTTTGTTCCAAAAAATATTTTAGGCTATCATGATTTGTCTTAACCTTGAAGAGTCTACCCATTAGATAAGGCCTCCATTATTTTATGACATGAAGAATAGCTATCATTTCTTTCTCATAAATAGGTTTGAGTTGATTCTTACCCTTTAATTGATGACTCTCAAAAGCAATTGGATGAACCTCTTGCATGAGAACTGATCCTATACCATTTTTGGAATCATCACATTCCATAATAAAATCCTTGGTGAATTCTAGAGTGACAAGCACTGAAGTTGTACAAATAGCCTCCTTCAATCTCTCAAATGTTGCATTAGGAGACTCATTCCAATGAAAATAATCCTTCTTCAAAACATTTAAGGGGTGCTTCTATACACCCATAATTCTTCACAAATGTTCTATAACTTATCCATTCAATCCCTCAATTTCTTAATGGTTTTAGTAATATGCCATTCCATGATAGCCTTAATTTTGTCAGGATCCTCCTTTACTCCTTCATGTGAAACTATGTGTCTCAATTACTCCACCTTATTGAGACCAAAAGAATACTTGGATGGCTTAACATAGATTTTATGATATTCAAGAACTTGTAATGCTTGATCTACATGTTGCAAGTGTTCTTCCCATGTCTTGCTATAAATTAGTATATCATCAAAGAACACTAATACAAACTCCCTTAATAATTTATTAAAGATGGGTTCATCAAACTTTGAAATGTGGAAGGTGCATTGGTAAGGCCAAATGGCATCACCAAAAACTCATAATGACCCTGATGAGTCCTAAATGATGTCTTAGAAATATCTTCTCACTTAATTTGAATTTGGTGATAACCTGATCTAAGATCTAACTTTGTAAAATACATAGCTCCACTTAATTCATCTAGCAAATCATCAATTGATAGAATAGGAAACTCGTCTTTGATGGTGTACATTTTGAGAACTCTATAGTCTAGGCACATGCACCAAGTTTCATCCTTCTTATGCACCATCAACAGGAAAGGAGTAAGCACTTTGATTATGCCTAATAATTCCTGCCTCTAACATCTTCTCCATAATATTTTCAATCTCACTTTTTTGTATATATGGGTATATGCAGGGCCTGATGTTGGGTGGCTAACTCCTTGGAACTAGTTGTATGGCATGATCATGATCCATCTTAGGAGGAATTCCTTTAGGAATATATTCAAAAACCATTGAGTATCGATCAATGATTTATTGTAAATCTAGATGGGTGGGAGCATTAGATTGATAGACTTCAAATAAACATAATTGGGCCGCAAATCCATGAACTCATTTCTTAAGAAATTTCTACATTTGATGAGAGCTTACCATTTGTGGGGACTTTTCCTTCAACAACACTCTTAGCTCTAATGCCTTTCCTTTTGATTAAAATCTCATGAATAGTTCTTGGAAGTTCATCTTAATTATTCCCAAAGTAGTAACCCATTGTACTCCCAAAACAATATTTACTGCACCCATGGAGATATCATGCATTGGGCTATCAAGGTGAAAATATCCCATGGATAATTTAATGCTATGGTATTTTCTAGAATAACTAATAGTACCACCATCTACAATGAAGATGTGAAACTATGTAGCTAGATATATAAAACAATTTAGATGAGTAGCCAAATTTTATTGATGAAATTATTAGTACTACTTGAGTTGAACAACACTATTACTTTATGCTTCTTCAAGAAACCTTCCATCTTGAGAGTTTGTGGGGTGCTAAAACCTAAGAGTGCATGACAAGAAATGATTGGTTGGGAATCATGTGATTTCTCATTTGATTCCTTATCACCTTATAATATTGGTTCCCCCTCTTCTTCCTCACTTGAAGCTTCAATATATAATGATTTATTTTCATTACATTTATGTCCTCGACTATATTTCTTGTCACAATTGGAACATAACCCTTTTTCTATCTTCTCCTCAATTTACTGTGGATCCAACCTAGTAGATTGAGGTAATGAATGTGTAGGAGATCTCCTTTCACTTACATTTACAATCGCATGTCACCCATTGGGAAAAAAATTCTCCTCAACTTGTCTTTCCATTAGTATTGCTTGTGACAAGGATTATGGTTGGAATGACCATACCTCATATTTGATGTGATTTTTTAAACCGCCTAGAAATAATTCCTTCAATTTTTATTCTATCACATTCTCCACTCTTAGACAAAGGGTTTGAAATTGTTAAATATAGTCCTTGATTGTACCTATTTTCTTTAATTTAGTGAGTTGGTAGAAGTAGCTATCCATATTGTTATCTCCATAATGGGTAGAAAATTCCTCTTGAATGATTGACCATGTGACCACATAACCCTTATTTATCTTCTCATCACAAAACCAATGATACCAAATAAATTGATTTGGTTCCAAGTATAATGACCCCATAGCCACCTTGTGTTGACTAGGAACATGATGAAGATCAAAGAATTGCTCCATTTGGCAAAGGCAATTGGTTGGATCCTTTCCATAAATTTTTCTCATATCCAACTTGGGTATGGATTTACTAGGCATATAAGGATTATTAAAAGAATGATCCTTCTTTAATTTTGATTCAAGCTCAAAGAATTCATGTCCAATAAAAATAGTATCTTCCACCTTAGTAGGTGAATCTTTGCCCTTATATTTCATCCCTTGAATAATCGTGTCCAAATTCTTATAAAATTCATTTATCCCAGTCTCAATTGATGAAATTTCACCCTTGACTTTGCTTATTTCATTAAAGGTTAATATCCTCAATTTCTACCTCATCCTTGTTAGAAGATTTCCTTGGTGTGGTAGCATTCTTTTTTCCTCTTGTTTCAAGCCTCATCATGATGGTAGAAAATAATTTTGCAATAAATCACACAAACAAATTAAAAATAATTTTAAAGTTCTAATGAAACTTACCAAGATCTAGGTCACACTTTCCTAGAAAAACTCCCCAAAATTGGGTGTTTTACAACCTTGGGAGTGAATTTATGGAAACCCTAATTTTGCAATAAATCACTTGTTTCTACTTAAATTTCTTTGCAATCTTAATTGTAGTATCCTCTATTAATTATCCAAAAACCCACTAAAAATCAAAAACTAATTTTAAAGGATTTGGGAGATATGCACTTTCTAAATAATTAGGTAGAAACCCTAATTTTACAATAAATCACTCAATTTTATGTCATTTCCTTTAAAATATGGATTGTAGCTTCTTGAATATAATCTTAAAAATCCCTTTAAAAATAAGATTTTTTTTACCAAAATATGAGATATATGTGCTTCCCAAAATGACCTCCAATATTAAGAAAACGTCTTGCCTCTACAGTGCCAAGATCATGCTTTGATACCACTTGTAATGAAATAAATTGCACAATAGAATAATATGATAGGAATGTGCTACAAATGATTGATAATAGCTGAGAATAACAAGACACTTCGATGGGGTAAACCTCCAAATATCTCCAATGACAACATAATTCACAATATGAAAATGAAATAAGACTCACTACCTCCTATACATACATTATTTATGCCTAGGATATTACCTAGACTGACTTTGATAGCATTATATAAGCCTTAGGATGACCTAAATAGCTAAATAAAATATAATAATGATAGTATGGTGTAGTGAAGAGTTAAAATAGCCACAAGATGACTATTCATAAGCCTATGTACACTAATAGTAAGGGCATAACACATCACCTCAATATAACATAAAATATATCATGGATTTAAGATAGAAATGAAGAAGTCTACTAAAAGAAGATAATATAAATAATTTATGTTGGAAGAAGGAAACTTTATTGACAAGATAGACATTAAATTAAATTTTTCTATTAAGTACATAAAATGGATAAAATCTATTTCTAATTTGCAATGAAAATGCAATTAGATAGGAGCCTAGTATCAGGTGCAGAGATTCTTAGCCTAGGATGTTAGGACATAGTACAGATGTTTGGACATCGTGCTATCATATTTGCACAATCAACTCAAAATATTCTAGAATATCCACTTTAGATAATAGAAACTCTCTAACTTGCACACACACTGAGATGAGAAAAATTTGGGGTTTGTTTAGGGGTTTTCCTCAGTCAAACCCCTTTTTGGTATTTCAACCTCAAAGGAAAACCAAAGATAAGATGATAAATAGATAAATTTTAAATCCTAGTGATATTAGGAATTAAAAGCAACAATTTAATGATAAATAAATGATATGGTGTCAACCCTAGTCTATGGGGAAAACCACCATGCGAGTTGATAGATTTGATAAACAATAAAATAGATAAAATGATTTAAAGATTTATGCTAATGATATAAAATGATGGGAAGCAACAATAGAGAGAATTACCATAGCAAGGCCCTCCTCTTTAAAAAATTTCCAATGGATTTGATAGCGAAAGACTAATAAGGAAGCCTCGTTTATTACAAAGAGAGAAAGATATCACAAATGAATTGGTTGTTCAACACTTTAGAGACTAATGTAGGAATTTTGGTAGAGTTTTCTTTTATTAGAAAAGAGAGAATCACTTACAAAAGGGTGAGTCCATGTAATGTATCAAATGAGGAAGAAAAAAGGTTTTGTTTGCTCAAACGGGTGGGAAGAGATGTTATTTTTAATGTTTGGGAATTACGACACATGTTGTAAGCTACCTACACAAAAATACACATTTTTGAATCTCAAAAATTTGTTGGACAATGGCATGCCACATGGACATCCATGCATGGCATTTTAGTCTAGGAGAATTTTATCGATTTTCTAATCACAGGCTAGTAATGCTTCATGCTTATTGCTTGTAAGACAAAATATTTGAATATTAAAGTATATGATATTTAATCATTATTTTTCAAATCTAATTGGGTTCAAACTATAAGTGTGAAATTGCACAAGTATGCAATTTTTGACACTATATTTTTCCCCCACTTTAGTGAGTTGTTGACACTAAGGAATCAACTATGCTAAAGTAGCTAGTAGGATATGTAAAACAATGACAATTTATTTTGGAAAAGGATATTGTAGAGGACACAAAAATCCATCAAATAGATTGACAATTCCCCAAGATCCAAGATTGGCATAATTCCATAGTATTTAACATGAAATCATGTAGTATTTATTGTTAGCATTAAAAACTACCATGAAGAGAAGAATGATACAAAAAAGTAAAATCTAGAAGAAATTTCAAGAAAAGAGGGTGAATATATAGCCCCTCTTTTTTTCACCTAATATAGGGAAAAAATAGGATGGTAGATTCACCCATATAAAAAATTGTGTCAAATATTGAGGAAAATTTGATAATATAAAAAATATGAACTTTTACTATTCACCAAGGAAATTTTGTAGAGTTTAGAGTGATCTTCTAGTGAAAATTCCTTTGTAGATTGACTTTTTATGATCTAGACTAGATGAGCTCCATGAGGTAGTTGAGTGTGGGTCCTCAGTTTACAAGATGAGTAAAAATTTTATCAAAATTTTATATTTTTATCTAGTTTTAGGCCTTGTGGACCCCATGACATGCATTGATGCCTAATGAGTGTACTAGCATGTGGTCATCACGTGAGATCCCAACACTTGCATAGGATTTGAACTTGTGCACTAACATTCAATGGACACATTATCGTCCACCCAAGGTTCTAAGGTCCTAAGATATGCTAACCTAAAACCTCTAGGGAAAAAAAATAATTTTCTAGTTTTTTAATATTTTAGAATGTTCATATGCTTGTAGTAGAACAATAGATAATATTTTTTGAAAATTTTAAAACACTTCCCACTATGTGGGAGAATAAAGGTAGAGTCATGCTATCACTACTCAAGATTCAAATAGAGACTCTGACTATGTAGGAGTAGACTCTTCTCAAGTGAGTGGAACTCTACTAGGTGTTCATATTCCTAGATATGCAATTCCATCCCATGATGCTCATGGCATTGATGGAGTGGTAGAATGCCAATACATCCACTTTTCATCTTCCAACAAGGAAGATGACTATGAATTTGGTGGATTTATATAATATTCTCTATTCTAGTCCATGGTTAGTGCATGACCATCAAGGAGGAGAGATCACTAGCCACTGTGCAAGAGGCATAGTGTACCCACTAGTTAGAGTTTGGAGGTTCAAAAACCTAATTTTTTGGAGATAGACTTTTGATCAATTGTAGAGCATAAATATTGTATGGAAGTCATATAGAGGCATGAGAGCATGGTCTTATTTTGTTAGCTAGATGGCTCACATGTAATAAAATAACCATTTTTTCAAATGCCATGACTACATCATCCTACCATTTTACTATAGGTGGGTGATGAGGAAGTTTGAACTAGTATAACAGGTGTGCTTGACTGTACCCACATACATGTGCTCACATTATAACACAATTAGAGCAAGGGACATTCCTTGTATGACTTAGGGATAACTTTGAGAAACCCTCCCCCTTGGAAAAGGTGTAAAATCCTGGTGAATCTTGGCTAAGTGCTATAATTTTCCTCGCGAATCTTTCCTTTTTTTTTGAAAAAAAATATTAATTTTCTTTGCCAATCTATGCACATTATTAAAAGAATTGTAAAATGATGGTGAATCTTAATGAATAATTGGTAAAAATAATAATCACAGTGGCGAATCCTAGCAAATAATCACTAAAAATATTAATTACAATGGTGAATCTCTCCTTTAAAAATTTACATAGTTGGTCGACGTAGTTCCCCCACATTTTTTTTTGTTTTTTGTAATATTGAAGTAGGGGCCTGGGGGTGGCAGCCATTGGTGGGGTCAAGGGGGTAGAGCCCCCTTGTGGGGGTTGAGGAGGCAATTCCCCCTCACGGGGTCCAGGGACAGCGGCCCCAGCGTGCTCCTGTCGCAATATAGGCGGGGTCGAGGGGAAGAGCCCCTCACCACCAAGCATAAATTCACTATCAAAAGAGCATTAGAGCACACATGGATTAAGTATTTTCTTAAAATATCACTTTAAAAATAAGACTAAATGAAAATTGAAATTTTTACCATTGATTAGATTTTTAATTAGATGGTTGTAGGTTGATTTTGTGACCTATATGCACGTGCCTTTTAAAAGGCTTATTAAGGCCCGAAATTTGTTTTGGTCCACATGATTAAATCTAATCGTGTGGCCCAAAACAAATTCTGGGCCTCAACAAGCCTTTTAAAATGCACGTGCATATAGGTCACAGAATCAACTTGCAACCATCTAATTAAAAAGCTAATTGATGGCAATAAATAAAAGCCCTATTCAAGGCTAAAATATCCCTAAAATTAAATGGTAATTTATTATTAGTGGTGATATTGCCCCAAAATAAATGGTAGGAATATAATATTACTGGCAAATATAATTAATATTTGTAATTACAATATAAACTACTGGCGAATCAGTTCCAATGACACATTCTTTACATGTCAAATCAATTCAATTTATTAGTTTAAAAAATAATGCATAGCAAAATTAATCGAGACGAAATTAATTTTTTGTAAAAACCTGGCAATTTAGTCTTCTTTTTAGCTGGTACTATTCACCATTTCTGGAGGTCTCGATTTCAATTATTTGCCAATTGGAGAAGATTCTCCACTAAATTGTTCCCTGGTATGATTATTTTTGAGGTCATGTTGAGTGTCTTAGGTAGTTAGGGAGAGGATGATAACCCAGTTTTGGATTTCAATGTAGTGGGTGTTACATAGGGCTACATCAACAAGTGGTGTGGTTCAATACCCATTTTTGAGGAGCCTATGAACGAGATTTTTGTGCTCAAGGTTTGGATGAAGATCATATTGGTAGAAGAGTTGAGATTCTAAAGGAGGTGGGCAAGGAGGAGAAAGAGGAGGAAAGGTTGAGGGTACACCGAAGAGTACATCTTCTAGAAACAACACCTCCAAGATGGATGAAATGAGGTGAGTGGATTGGAGAGGTTGTTGTTGCATCTACATCACCCACTCCACATTAGCAAATCAGAGATCCATGTGACATTTATGATTATGCTTTAGATTTTTATTTAAGAACAAAATTTGATATATAGATATTTTTGATATGATTTGAACTAATTTTCTTATGGATGTGGTACTAACATATCTCTTTTGAACTATTTTTGAAGTGTAGAAATGAGAGTGGATTGACTTCATTGATCAATTCATAGAAAATATGGTCCCAAATATGCAGGTCAAGGGTATAGTGCAAGTATCTCACATGCCACATTAGACTAAAACTCACCACCTAGAGATCTTTGAGTCTATCATGCAACTTAGAGCTTCTTATGAGGAGGATAAGGTGCATAAGAGTTATAGGGTTGTAGAGGTATAAGTTATCACATTAGAGAGGTACCTTGCCATGATAAGAGAAGAGAGTGTTGAGACAACATGCAACACTCTACAGAGCTAGCTCGAGCAACTTTATGGAGATCTATAGAGAACACAATTGTAGCTCCAACAAACCTAGATCATCTTAGAGTATAACATATCATGGATGATGTTGCAAATATATGAGAGAAAGAGGCTACATTGAGGGAGGAGATAGTTGGACTAAGGGGTGACCTCATAGGTATGCAAGCTCTAATGTAGAGTGTGTTGAGGGTGCATTCATGATTTGGAGATTCTATTAGGCAACCACCATCCCATTTAGAAGATCCATTTATACTAGAGGGCTCAAGAATACATGTGCCATAATATAGACATATGTAGAATATAGTTATTTTGATGTATATACACCATATTGTGTTAGAGTGGTGATGGTACTTGTATATGGACATTATATATTTATGTTTTATATATGTGTGATATTGTTGTATTTTTTCATATACACGTGTTGATTTTTCATTGGTGTGTGCATGTGTATTAGATTATGTGAACATTTAATTAAATGCTATGGTGATTTAATCAAACAAATTTGTATAAAATTTTCAATTAAATATCATGATGGTACAATTAAACAATGTATGGTAAAATGAACTAAAATAATATAAACACAATGCTTAACTAAATAAAATGATAATTCTAATGGCTAAAATGATTAATATACAAAACAAAGCTATTTACTAGAAAGATAATTTATAATAAAGATATGACAATGAAATGAAAGTATTGACTAATTAGAATAAATTTATTCTATTGCTAAAAAAATATTTTAACAAAAGATTAGTTAATGCTATTATATTGAAAATTAAATTTCTTAGGAGTGTGAAATAATTTGAAATGAATATTAAAAAAGTGTTTATTTTTTATGACGTGGATCATATAATTCAAATAAATAAATGATACACACATGAATCATAACACAAATGAGTTGTGTTGATGATCAAATGATATAAGATAACTGACATCAATTCATGATGGGTTGAGTGTTATGTGAATTTCACATAGAGTTTTGAGATATGATAATGACGATGATGTATTAAATTTACAAGTTCCTTAAGGGGCTTACCATCCATTGTTGATAGGAAATAAGCACTAGATTTTTAAACGAATGCGATAATGTAAGGACCCAACTAGTTAGGGCTGCATTTCCCCTTTACACATAGTGGAGCATTTGCATTTTACTAATTCTCATAGAGAACCAAATCAACTACTTTGAAAGAATGAGAAAGGGAATTTTGATTGTATTGTTGAGATAAAGACTTTTTATAAGCTTGAATATGTTTGAGAGAATTCAATTGATGATCATCAAGCAACTCCAGCTGATGAAGATATTGGTCACAATAAGTATCATCATCAATCAATCCTTTAATAAAAACTCTCAAGGATGAAATTTCCAACTCCAAAGGTATAATGGATTTTGTGCTATACATAAGATTGTATGGGGTAGTACTTGTAGTAGTACAAATACTTATGTGATAGGTCCACAATACATATGTTAATTAGATGTGCCAATCTTTAGCATGTTTATTAATAGTTTTACGAAAAATTTGTTCAATTATTTTATTAGAGGCCTCAAACTGGGCATTAGATTGAGGATATTAATCTACATAAAAATGATGTTGAATATGAAATTTCTCTAAGAATTTATTCACTTTTTAAATGATGTACCATTGTCCAAAATAAAAGTGGAAGGTAATCCAAAACATGAAATATTTTTTCCAAGAGGAATTTATAGATTGTTTCGATGGTAGTGAATCAAAGTGGAATAACTTCCACCCACTTTGTAAAATAATTTTTAGCTATAAATAATGAATGTATGACCCTGTGATGAAGGTAGAAATTTTTTTCCAATAATATGCAATCCCCATATATAAAATAGCCAAGGAGATGCTTGAGCATGAATTTCTAATGCATGAGGTTGAATTAGATTACTGTGTTGTATTGAGGGAATTTCTTGACAGAAGAAATGAATATTGTTTTATTATTTTCCAATAGTATCCCATACGTAATAGTTTTTGAATTGAGGATTTACCACCAAAATTCCCACCTCCAAAAACCTGAATGAGCCTCTTGGAGGGTAAGGGATATTTCAAACTTAGTTAGACAATGAAGCAAGGGGCTGTTGTAAGATCTTTGCTAAAGAATGTTAAAATTATTATGTAATGCACTTAAATATTTTGAATAAAAATGTGAGTGTTCTTATTAAATTTGTTAGGAAAATTTCTATCTTTTAAATAATTGTAGATGTGAGAAAACTATTCACCAAAGTCTACATTGGCACAAAGTAGACTACTAGGCTTTAAACTACTAAAAACAACAAGAGAAGATAGAAATTGGATCAAAAGTTATACTCATTTGATGTGTCATTAAAGGGCATAAAGTAAAAAAAAAAATTCCATTGTACCTGCATGATCATTATCTTTGTGTGGGATAGTGTTAATGCTAAATGATAATAAATTATTCAATAAAGATGATAGTAAATTATAGTATCTAGATAACTTATCTTGGTTAGCCTATATAAATGTTAATTGAGAATCACCCTATATTTGAATACGTTTTATCTTCAAATATAATAAGGAATGTAAGCTAACAATGAGGGATTTGTACTCAACAATATTATTTATGCAAATAAATTTCAAACAAAAAGATAAGTTGATTGGTTTACCAAAGGCTGAGAGTATAACTACTATTGCACCACAACCATATCAACACCTCAATCCATCGAAATATATCATCCATGTAGAATCATCTTATATGGAAATAATGTTTTCACTAGGGAAGACATCTAAGTTAGGAAAAGAATAAGGTGAAGGTGCATCAACTAAATGGTCAGCTAGGACTTGGACTCTTTTATTTCTTTTTGAGAAACAAATCAAAGGTAAAACTTAGAAAGCATCATCACCCATTTAGTTAATCTTCTAGAGAGATCAATTTTAGAATATATATGTTTAAGAGGTTCAAACTTGATAATGATGTGGGTTTTTGCATGAAGAATGTAAAGTTTTAACTTCTATATTGCAAAAACAAGAGAAAGACATTATTTCTCCAAAGTAGAGTAACTAGTTTCACAACCAAGTAATCTATGACTAATATAATATACTACTCTCTCCTTACTATCATTATCATGCTGAGATAATACAACTATAGAGTAGAAAATATCACTCGTGTGCATCTCACATCAAAATGGGAGGATTATCCAAATAGATCTTAATTGAATCAAAAGAATTTTGAAAATTCACGTCCCATTGAAATAATATATTTTTCTTTAATATATGTGTAAAAGGAAGGGTATGATCAACCAACTGAGAAATAAATCTATGAATTTCCTAAATTTCCCTTGAAGCCTACAAAGTTGAAAAATGTTTTTAGGTGGAGGCATGTTTTCAATTACATGTATCTTGTGAGTGTTTACTTCAATTCCAAAATGAGAGAATAAATCCCAAAAAATTTCTAGTGTCCACACCAAACACACACTTACGGGGTTTAGCCTCATTTTGTAGATTTGAAGTTCTCAAAGATAAAATGAAGATTATTAATGTGATCTTGGTGAGTTGTAGACTTAGCCATGATTTCATCAATGTAAGATTCTAGAATTCATGAATAAAGTCATGAAATATAAGATTCATAACATGTTGGTAAGTTGCATCAATATTCTTCAATCCAAATGACATGACTACATAATAGAAAATACCCCATGAGTTAGTGAAATATATCTTAAATTGATATTCTAGATTAATAAGGATGTGATTATATCCCGAGAAGCCATCCATAAAAGAGAGAAATATATAGCATTTTATCATTTCTACAATCATATCTATATTAAGAAGTGAAAAATTATCTTTAAGAGAAGCCTTGTTTAGATCATGAAAGTTGATGCATACATAAATACAACCATCAAGTTTTACAACAATAACTATATTCGACATCCATGGTTAATAGTTGATAAGTCATATATAAAGCCAAATTTTAAAATATTCTATATCTTAATATTAAACATTAAGGAAAACTCAGAATTCTTCTTTCGAATTTTCTACTTTATCAACTTAGCATCGAAATATAGCACAATATTATGGACCACAATAAATGGCTCTATACTAGGAATATCCTCATATGACCAAGAAAAAAGGTCTAGACAAGAATGTAAAAGATTAGAATATGAATTTTTTTCTTCAAAAGAGAGAAATTTACGTATTTGAATTATTTTTTCAGAAGATCCATAGGAACTTCAATAGTATCTCCATTAAGAAGCATGCTATGGTCCGATGGGTAGGAGTTTTTAATTTCTTATTAGTGTTAGAAAGAGTAAATTTATCATTTAAATTCATGATAGATTCACCAAAATACACTTGAGGGTTCAAGTGATATGGGAATCTATGATCATGATGATAAGAAGGTAAATTTGAATATACCCCAAGGAAATCAACTAGATATTCTTCAGAAGAAAAAAGATCTAGAGCGGGTATAGAAGAACCTATGCTATCTAGAATAAGATTATGATGAATAAAAGGGAGTGATGAAGAATACAAAGAGATCATGTGTTAATTTAGAGAGGTATTTAAACTCACAAAACCCTCTCTAAATTCTCACAACAAATTCTCAAACAAAATTGAGAAATTGTAAGTTAACACACACAAAATTTCTTGCAAAGGAAACCACTTATTTTCTCCATCAAAAGAAATCTGATTACAAAATTTTTCAGTCATCAAAGGACTGATATGAAGCAAATAAGCTTCTTATAGGCATCAAATATGCAAGGAGAAACATTAAAATACAATACTATGCTCAGCTATGTGAGCTTTTGCAAACATTCATCTCCCAACACTAAAACACCACTTGCAACTTATATATCTTCAACTCTGTTGTTCTGAAACCTTCATGGACTGTTGTAAATCAGTCCAAACCTGCAACAAACACCCCAAATTTTTTCTCCAGAGAAATATATTCCTTCCTCTCCCCTGCCTTCAAAAATCCCCTTCAAAACTCTTTCATTGTTTCATAAATTTTTGATTCTCCACCACTTTGTCAAGGGATTTATTTCATATATCTAATTTTTTCCTTCCTCAACCAAGTATTCCATCTCCTGTAGCTGTAAAATCAGACTTAAGAAAGATAATCAAAACTCATTTAAAACCCACTTACAATAGCCTCACAAAGATAGGCTTTTTAAAAAAATTTCCTCCTCTTTTGACTCCCAAAAAGGCAAGAAGACAAAAATCAGCTTGGGTGCCCACTTCTCTAGTCCCTAATTTTTAGGGATCATGATGACGTGTTGTAACTCCTCAATTTCAAAAATCCAACGCCTCAATAACCTTTTGGAATAATTTGCAATTAAAATTTAAACTGCTTTTCTTGCTTTTTCACCCCACTAGCCAACTTGTCAATGTGCAAAGAGGAGAATATTTGGAAAATTTAATTATTCAAAAATAAGTTAGTTTCCACCCTACAACATGAGTTCAAACCAAAATCATCTTCACACCAAAATTGAAAAATACTAAACAAAATTAACCTCTTTTTGATTGACATAGGATTTTCAAATGCCATGGATGCTCTTGCATCATGTGTATATTTAAATAGGGTTTTGATTTAGACATAGAAGGGTGGTACCAAAGGACCATAGAGTTATATGGATTTGGTTTAATGTAATCTTGATACCTTGCTCCATATGACCAAAATCATTACCTTTATATCTTATTTTAGATAAAATATTGTATCTACAATCATAATACGATTGTAACTCCTTAAAAGGAGGCTTAGTGTCATTGGTAGAATCAATATGAATCATATAAGAGCATTCATTATTTCCAAAATCACCTAAAGTAGATGAAACTTCATCTCCTATGGGAAAGTTTGATAGAATTTTTGGAATATTGAAGTGACTTGGGTTGACTTTAAATTCTCAAAAAAATGGAGTAAATTCCAATGAGCCTCAATCATCACCGAGACATGCATTCTAATTATAAAGAAATGGAATATAAATATGATCATTAGAAGAATGATTTGATGATGATGTTATAGTTTTAAGAGTTAATGCAGGAATGAAATTCTTAAGAGTAGAGGTATTTGAAGACCAACCAACTTCAACCAATTGACAATAGTAAAGGGCCTTAGGGTCAATCTTTATTGTGATAAATTTATTATCATAAATAAATTTAAGATATTAATGCAAGGTAGACCAAAAAACCCATAACATGAGTCTATGGTATACCTAGAAGAGTGTTATATGGTAAAGCACCTGGCATAACATATACCAAGTGGGTAAGGTGATAGGTCCAAGAATCAAAAGTAGTATTATTATACTGAGAGCTTGTTGATCAATGTTATCAAACTCATGAATAGATATAGATATAATAGTAATATAATTAGTATCAATGTTGATCTCAGGTAGTAAATCCACACTAGAAACATTGAGCGTTGAACTAAGATCAATGAGAGTGTGTCTAATACCAATTTTATCTATATGGATAACTCTCATTAATGGATCATATTGACTTCACAATTAGAATAAGGAAGTTCATATTGATAGAATGTGATGTTTGGTGTTACAAAATGAATATATTCTATGAAATAATTAAATTAATATGGCTTAGTAGAAGAAGGTACCGATGTCTTCTATTTGGAACATCCTCTGTAACATATTTTTTTTGTGGGTTTATGCATTTGTTGTGGATCTTTGTGTATCTCTTGAAAGGAATGAAAAATAAAGAGGATTATATTTGAGAGGATGGAAAATAGAGAAGTAAATAATTATAGATCCATAAAGAAGAAGATATTATAAGAAGCCCCAAGGTTTCAAATTTCAAGTCCTAGGTAGTATAGTTTTGAGATTGTATTGATTTGGGTTTATTTGAAATATGTAATAGAACCACTATAAATTTGAAGAATGAGTATAACTAATAGATCTAACATGGTTTGAGTGTCTCTAAGAGTTCTTTATGTATTATCTTGATAGGTTTTTATTAGTTGGTTAGTCAAAAGGCCATAAAACCATTCCCAAGCTTTTGTAATGCATCTTCTCAAAACCAATGAATAAATATACAAGTTTATTGTTGATTATTAAGTAGACTCATATAAATTTCTACACATTCTATTATTTATTTATTTGCATGTGTAAAAACTAGTTTATGTGTGCATTTGAGTAAATATAGTCTTTAGATGTATTTTGATTAAGGTATCCTACTTGATTTCAACTATTACATATTTTATATAAATCCAATAATGTGTGCCCACTAGATGTAGGCATATAATTTATTTCTCATTCCATCATCTCAACGCATAAAAACAAACTTAACATTATATAATAATTTTCAGTTTTTTTTTTTTTTTCAAATTTCATGTATAAGTGCATAACAATAATTGGGTTGTTATATCCATATTCTAAATAATTTACCTAGTAAGTATTTTCTTCTATGAAGGTGCATAATCTCATTTGTTCAAACCAACACATGGGTATGTTATGAAAACCAAAATAAGGTACATTATGCATTGGTTATGGTTTATAGTAATAAAAATATTATATCCCTATAATATCATATATCTCATCACCTTAGAGAAACTCTCATTGTTCTTGCAAAACCAAAAGTGAACGAGGTTTTACCTACCTCAATAATTGGTCCTTTATTTCTCAACATGAACATATGTTTTATGATTTAATTCTTAGGTTTCACACCCTTGGAAGTGGGAGAGTATCTAGCCTTATGGATTTGAGATCTATAACTCAAATCACCAACACCTTGTTCTTGCACACCCTTCCAATTTCTCATGCATCATAGTGAACATGATGCTACATCCCTTTGCACACCTTTGTGCTACATTGTAGTTGATCTACTAATACTTCTCCATTGTTGGGGGCATCATCACATGCTTATGTTAATACTTCCTTGGTTTTAATGGAGTAATGGAGGCATATCATTACATAGTTATGCTAATACTTCCTTATTTTTAGTGAATTAATGAGAGAAAACTTCCAACTTTTTAGTTGATTAGTATTTATGAGACTCTGGTACTTATGTAGAGCACCACATGAACCTATAGTATTATCAATAGGGTCACCTGTCTAGTGTTTTTTTTGTCTCATTGATCATAGTACTATCTACATTTTTAAGTTAATACATTATTTTTGCATTTATACCTTTTATGCATATCTGATCAAGTGGTATAATTGAGGGAACTCATGCAGTGTTTTGTGTCTCTTTTATCCTGATCTACATTCATTGGAGGTTCTTTGATTCTAGTAGAAACAAGTTTTTCTTCAATAGAGTTTGTAACTTATATGTTCTTTAGGATTTCTTTATATTTTTATATTTCAAGGACATCATTTTGAGGAGGTTTATTTATCCTTCTTATTCTCTCTTTTGGAGAGGATTTTTTTCTATAGATTTTCTCCCCTTCTCTATGTGAGAGACTTTATTGTACATGAGTAACTCATTAGACATAGTTTTTGAAACCCATTTTTCTAGTGTTTAGCTTTCTCCCTAAGTATCAATTAAGGGCGAAACTATTAGTGTGAAAAAGTATTTCACCTATCTAGCTTGACTAGGTCCTACTAACACTATACTTAAAATTAGTTTAGAGAGACATATTTTATTTTTTATTACCTCATGAATGTATTACACGTGTCCTCACACTTTTCCCAAGTTTTCCCACATGTGTCACACCTTTGGATGGTTAGTCAAACTTTCAATCCTACCATATCACCTCCTTATAATTTCCTTTATATGCAATATTTTTTTGTGTATTTTACCTAATTTGTATGATAGTATTGTTATTGTTTAAATCCTTATTTATGGAAGTTCTTGGATATTGCAAGTTGATCTTGGCTGCTCCTATAGTAGAAAAAATGTGAAAATGAAGATAAAGAGAAATTTACATGCATAATAGCTTCTAGGTTCATCCTTGTTTTGTATCCTCTCCTTCTTTTCTTCCAGTAGATATATTTGATATCCTTTTGTTGGTGTGAATATGCATTCTACCTATATAGTCCACTAGGTCCTATTCACATGTTAAGTCTACCTTTTCTTGATGAGATCCTATCTTATCTTATAGAATTTAATTCTTGAGTTCTAGTTAATTTATTATTAGTTGAGCTAGTTGTCTCATGATATAGGATTAAGACACATGTCATGATCTTGTCTAGTCCTATCTTTCACCTTGTCTATTTAAGAATGGATCTTGCACATTTGTAACAGATCATATCAAGCAAGATATTTCTTATCGTACTCTCTTGTGGAAGGTTAAATTTTATTTTGTAGGTGATTTTGGGGTGTGAGCTAATTTTCAGCTTTTACACCCTTTTCTACTTTCATTTTCTTGGAATATTCCTTCTTCTTACATATTTTCTTCTAGAGAAAACTTCTTGTTTCATTCCCAGGTCCCTTTTTCTTTGTAATACTCTCTAAAAATTTGACATATTTTCCTTTCTATTTATACATACTCCTTAACTTTATTTCATCATATAGCATTCAATCAAGTTAATAAGGGAATATGTGATCCTATCCTAATAATTATGCTTCCTAGAATCTAGTTCTTTGGTCCCTAAACTAGTTGTTTAATACCCCATAGAATTGTTATTTTTGGTCCTTGCATAGTAATCATTCTTGGTTTCTACACCTAGTTTATGTTTTGGTCCATGAATATGTTATTTTTGGTGCCTACACCATATTATCTAGATTAATTTTTGGTTGAGTCCAACCCCCATATCTTTGTACTACTTTTCCTATGTTCTTGTTTCCAAAATAAAATCAATGCCAATTTCTTTTTATTTTATATTTATTTGTTAAGTAACTTGGGATAGACTCGTAATGGGAACTAGAAAAACATTAATTCTAGATATGGTAAAAATTTATTAAATAGTACAATACCTAAGTGAAAGCTAGTTACATCTACCTCAATTGCCTAACATCAACCAAAAAAAAATAGAGACCAATGTAAGGACATAATAACAAAAATATATCCATTCCACCAATGACTAACTACAAATATTGATCTTTATTTAACCAATAGGTAGCTTAGCATAATAGTTCCCCTTGAAGAAAAACTAAAAACCATAGCAACCTGACACTTCTACTACATCACCTCAATACTTATTCCTTTAATAATTAACCCAAGAATACCCAAATAAGCTTCAAAAACTATCCAAATATAGACCAATTTGACTAAACACCAATGAAATCCTAGTATATTAATAAAGGTATCTAAACCCTATTAGGGAGGAAAATTGCAATAGTCTACCCCACAATGAATAGTAAGTCAAACATAAAAATATAAAAAACTATTTATGCCAATCAAGGGGGCGAGGAAAGTTATCCTAATCTCACCAAGTCCTCAATGAATTGCTTACAATATTTATATTTTCCCTCTTGGGGAGGGGATATTTTAGTTACATCCTTAGATCTCTCCTAACCATAATAATTTGAAAGAGAAGGGATGTAGTTTGGTGATAAACTTACATTTAAACCTTTAGAAATGTCTTTAATTTCTCTCAAGTTACCTTTAAACCTTTAGGATTGGTTGGCTTGACTTTCAGGTTGCAAGTCCATCTCATTCCTAGCTAATCTTGAATTTTAATGATAAGACCCCCATTGTGGAAAAGACACTTAAAATCTTAAGATGAAGTCCTAGGGTTTCACTTTTTCACCATATAATTTCCATCTCATAAATAATATATTGAAGATGAATATTAGTACCTCATCTAATACCAAAATGATTGATCATCGATGATAATTGCATCTTACTTCTATCACATTTTACATCATCATAGAATTATATCCTCTACCTAGGATTTCTCCCCACACCTTAAGTGGAAATATTTAGAAGGAATTGATAATGATATGTTGATAATATAAAATAAAATTTTGCTTCTATAATATATGTTAATGAACTTCTTTCTTAGATAGGCTGACCCCTTTATTAGCTAACCAATCCACCATATAATTTCTAGAAAAGAGATGTTGACTAACTAGCTTCTAAATCAATAATGTCCAAAAGTGAATTTTAAAATTTACCTCCCTATACACCTTGTATGAACACCTTGGAATCCCTTTCCATATTAAGATTCCTCCATCCTTGTTCAACAAAAAACTTTAAATTCCATAGCATCACTCTTACCTCTATCAAATTATTCATGTTAATATCAAAGTCACAAGTCTACATAAAATAGGTTTCCCTTCCATGCTCCTAAGGATACATCCACTCCCATATAGCTTTGGATTTCCTCATATTGGGCAATAAAAATATATTAACCCAACAAACCTATGAAGGTGATCATTCTAACCTATCTTTCATCATGATTTTTTAGGGGTTGAAAGGCCCAACCATCCATTTCTTGGCCATACATCAACCTATCCTTTTTTCTACCTCCTTGATACCCCATTTATAATTTTTGCACATTCTTCTAGTCTCTACAAATTAGATGCATTATTATCCTAGAAATAAGCCACCTCTAAATATTATTCTATTCCTTTCTATCCAAAAATCCCAAACTATTATTGTTGGTGTATAGTTCCATAATAGTTTCAAACCTTCACTCTCCACCATGATCCTACAATTCTTAATTGATTTCAATAAGGTTTCTAGGAAGGATAATCTTAAATCCCATCTACCCAAGAAGTGATTCTATATTTGAATATCAAACTTGTATTGTAGAAAGAGGTGATCGTTTATTTCACCATAAAAAGTACTTACTAAAGCACTATTAATCCAAGGTATTATGGATAAAAAAATGTCACCACTTTTTTGGTGAAAACATTAAGGTGGTATGCAATATCACCATAACCCTTTAATAAATTTATATGACCATGCCGTTGGACATATTCTTCTCCATCTTGAATCTTTGAGTAGTAGTCCATTCTATTTTTTTTGTAGCACCAACATATACCTCTAAGGCAACAAATCGAGTGCTCCTTGCTAACTATCCTTCCATCTAGGGGTGCAATTCATGTTATCTAGAAAAACTATGCTATCTTTATATCATCCTCAAGGTGAGAAAAATAAGATGCATACTTAAAATATATCTTATTGATCTCTATTACATCTAGATCTGCACCTTTCCCATTACAAAATTCAACACCATGCAAAGATAAATGCACTACAGGTACCAAGTTGATTGGAATGCCAACTTTTTGAAAAACTAGCTTAAATGAGATCATGCCAACAACCACTTCAAATGTTAAGTTATCATTCCATGGCACATATATCCATTTTTCATCATGCAAGGCCTTGTTGATAAATGTAATAGGCTTCCCACATCCATCTTTATTCTCTTGTAGAACAATCGTAGCAAAAATATATGTGAAAGTAAAGTGTAAGAGTTGATAAGGCTCATAATAGGATAGACTTACCGAGACCAATGCATCTTGAAGGTCCTCCTTGAGTTATACATATGCATTGAAACAAGAACCTCACCCCTTATGATTGATTTTTGATTTACATCTTCAACAAAAACAAGGAAAAATAAAAGATCGATAATTTCATCTTCACTATCAAAATCCACTAATAAGGTTAGGGCCAACATCCAAAGATGACACCTCATTGGTATTTTCATAGTTGTACTCCACAATGTACAATAGTCTCTCTTCCCTTTGTAGGTGGACCTATTCACATGATAGGTCATTTTGATCATGTGGAAGGTCAAGTCATGTTCATTAGGGATGCGTGGATGCATTGTAAGACTTGAATATTTGAAAGAACACTCTATTCTTCCTTTTCTATCTCATTTACACAATGCACTTCCAATGGTATGAAAATTAATAGTTGTGTCTCATAATTAGCTTAGGCACATCTTTCATTTTTATTTCTCACTTTTACACTAGATCTTTCTTTCTTTCCTCCATCTTCTTAGTAGCACAATATTTCCTTGTCTCAAATTTTACTTTTTCTTCTACTTGTTTTATTAATTTATTTACATTTGATCTAGTAACAACATCATCACATTGTGCAAGAATTTTTATTTATTTTCGATATCCATTTTGGACCTACACTACTATTAGACTTATATAGGCAATGATGTTTCCATTTGCTAGCTTGGGTTGTTGGGATAGATGTAAGAGTTCCATTGAATGTTCAATATTGTAAGAGAGAAGCTCATCTTGATGTGTATTGAAATCTTGGAACATTTGCATCATATTGATTATCTCCATCTTCATAGTGCCAAATATAATCTTACTCATATGGAATTTATTCCTCTTTTCTTACTAAGAGGGCCATTATATTCTTAGGGGCAACAAGTTGATATTTATACAATTCAATCTCTACAAGAAGTTAGTGTTGTTATTGCTCAAGGCGATATAATAACTCTTCTTGTTGTGCAACTTCTTTTGTATGAAATTTTGGGAGGAAGGGGATATTAACCAATACATGTGTGTCCACATCTAGATAGCTCATGCCAAAATTTTGTACACTATAAAGTTTATCCTAATTTACCCTACTAAGAGAAATATATTTTTTCATTTGAGCCTCCTATTGTTCAACTTTTGCTAGAAGTTATTGTTCCTCTTTTTTGAGTGGTATAGTAATTATTCTAGTTGAATTTTAGATCTATATGACATACATGGAGAAGTGGGACACGAACAAGGGATATGTGTATCATAGGATCAATCCCTATCTCTTCCACTAATGGTCATAACATCCATTTTTACCTAAGCACCCTTATCATTATGGACTTCATAATCATCATAATAAAACTCTTACTTTCTACTCATTTGGAGATTACTAATATGTTCAAATTTTACTCTTTGAGTTTCCAATATATCAAGGCATGCTTGATATTTTTTAATTTCATATTTACATGATATGTTAGTAGAAGGGGGATATTAGTTAGCAATTCCCTAATATCTAGTGAAAATATATTGCATACACACATCAAAGATGTTATCCATATTTCTTCTACCAATAACCATATCAAAACCTTGTATATAATCCTTCTTGATCAACTACTATTAGAACATTCAACAACTCTTCTTTAAGGAAACATAATAGGTACTCATATTCAACTTAAATGTATATGTTGTATTGGTGGAGGTGAGATGGTGGTTGTTAAAGTATGCCATCATATCCTCATATTGCATGCCATAAATATACAATTTATAATCATCAATAATTTTGTGTACCTTTCTCCTCCCAATAAGTATATCTTCTCATATAATCTCATAATTAGACTATATATTTTTTGATATCATTCTATATTCTAACTCTTTATAAGTAAACAAGTGTTGATCTCTTACACAAAATATTGAGCTATTTCTACCTTAGGTAGGTGTGAATGACTTACCATGTAATTTTGAGCTTCACATGATAGTTGTATTCTTTCACTAGTTGAAGCCTCTTCTTGCTCCTACTAATAGCTAGGATACCTTCTTCTCTTCATGTCAAATATAATGTACTAATTATTGATTTATGGGTTCAATTGAAATAGGGTTACCACTCTTCAGTTGGAAGATATATTTTTTCTTAGTAGTTGATAATTCAATTAATAGACATGAATAGTTACCTATTCTGAGTTGTAGAAGGTCTTCAAAATAATTTTCAAATTTTTATATCCTTGGTAACGGTGTCATTTTATTGGCATAAGTTGATGGGCTATCAACCTACAAAAATTGGTTGTTTCTTGAGTAACTGTTATAAATTTCTTGAAAATAAGAACCAATATTTTACATCCCTCATAATGATATCATTTGTTGGATCCCAAAATTTCTACTCACACTTATAGAGGTATTTGTTCAACTTAAGGCTAGTGAAAAATGTCATTCCTGAGGGTGGACAATATGCTCATAAACAAAGAGTGAGGGATAAAAGGAAACAACTAAGAGTGGATAAATTCCCCTTCACTTTGGGATCAAATAAACATGGGAGATTCCTAGAGGTTTTCATTGAACAAGGCTTTCATTACAAACAAATATATATACACATAATAAATAATTTGTAGTAGTACCCAATTTCTAGTTTTGATTCTCAATTTTGTCACTAGAACAAAACAAACCCACTTATATGACCTCTATTAAGCTAATATACACATTCAAAACATGATTCTCTCATGATGAACACTTTCAATATTTTCTTCAAATATTCTCTATATATAATAATGAATCATGAAATGCATGGACACATGCTTCCTACTTCTTAAGCTACTATTTAAAAATTTTATTTATTTTAAGGATGTGGGGGGTCAAGGTTCTCAAATTCAATGCCTTATTTGGGATATAGTCATATTCAACCATTAAAAACAACTAAGAAATAATAGCAGAGGTATGCTATTAATAAAAAGGTACATGTAATAATCATTCTCCAAAATTTTAGAAATCCACACACGATAAGCAAAAGACCGTTACATATGATAATCTATAATACATTAAAGTTTTGCAATACTTATCAAATTTTAGTTACATTCACATTATCAAATGTGGTGAGTGAAAGCCCTAAGCTAGGAAGAACATGTCACTCTTCTTCACTTAGAAATATTCTTGAAGATATAAAACTAGACAAGGAGGCACTTAGTTATAAATATCTACTTCAAATAGCTCTTTCTACAAATTTTGGAATGAACTACTTGGATGGTGAATGAAATGGTAGATTTGGAACCCTAGGATGCTCTATGCACTTTGGTCATGTCAAAACAATGAATGAACAATCCCTTTCATGTTAGATGACCTTGTATTTATATTTATCATGCTTATCATAGCTCAGGGTCAGTTTACATGAAAAACCTAGAAATTTGTGACCAATGCAAGAGGGCATGCAAATAGGTATTAAACTTGAAAATCCATCAATTAGTATATTGTAGAGGATTTCCATACCTCTTGGGTGTCATTTCTCCTTGAATTGTGCTTGAAATAACAGATCAAGATGCATGGTTGTAAATGCAGGGCATGGATGAATGTTCAACTATGATAATATACAAATATCCTTTGCATTAATGATTATTGAACTAATGATGATTAGACATTATTAGCTAACACTTAGTTTCACTATCATTTCTTGTAGAAAATTTTCAAATATTATAGTAAAAGATGAACACATTCTTAGGTACATTGGACCTAAAAGAAATTACAATGTGAACAAAATCAAGATGTATTAATCCTTCATCACTTTTTTTTGTTCTAGAAGATTCATTTACACATTTTATTATCTACATATTCCATTAGGCATATTTTGCACCACTTGTAATTGATTAACATCTTGAAGATCAATATAAGTTGGTGACAAAAGTACAAAATAACTTGGAATGGCATCATATTGTAATATCTTTCAAATTTTATAATTTACCCATTTGTAATCAAAGGAGTGAGGCCTAGAATATTGGAAGCCCTCTGTGGATGATCATAATTTTGTTGTGATTATGAATGAATAAAAATTAGAATGCTATGTTGTTGTTCTATTCAATTTGTTACGTGTTTATGTAATTGCCTGCATGGTTGGATAATCCTTTGTTGAATCCTTTGGCCATGATTACATCACCAACCATGGGAATAAACTTAATGTTTCCTATGTTGACAAAAAACTCAAGGATTGATTTCACAAAGCTTTTTTATATATTTGCAAGAGGCTAGGACTACTAAAGTGCCATGTGACTTTGAAAACTCACATGAGAGTCCATCTAATCCAAGCATTTTTTCATTTTCCATTTGTATAACTTGGGAGCCATATGTAGTCTAAGAGGCACAACTACTTAGCTTGTGGTGAGCCACGTCCAAACACCATTAAAGAACTTTAAGCTACTTAAGAATTTATGCTTATGCTAGAAAAAAAACCATCTTTTAAGTAGTTAAGAAGACTCAAAATATTTCCAATAAGAAAGACTCTTGTAAACATATTTAACAATCTTGATATGAGACCTAACTCCTGTAAACATATATTAACAACCTTGATGTGAAACCTAACTTGTTTGATGACTAAAACTTTAAATAAATCTTCAGAAACTCTATCAATAACACAAAGTCAATGAAGACAAGCACAATTTAAATACCTTTAACCCATTGGCTCTTTATAAGCTTAAATTAAAGCATCAAAACTTATAAATGAAAATCCAAGAGATAAATTTTAGCACCTTAATAACCTAACACAGTCCACTACCATTGACTCTCTAGCGAACCCAACCACTTACTTGCCAAACGCAAGACAAACATTCCATGTACCAAACACATTGGACTGAATAGAGAAAAAGATTCCATGTTTCCGTAAAGAAATCTCAATTAAAATCCCTGCAAAACAAAGCCAAAAAATAGACCATACCTGCAACTTTTTCTGCTTGCATAGTTGTAAAAGCCCAGCAAGGACTTCCTAAGAGTAAATATAAACCAAAAAATAATAAAAATCCACGTGATCCACCCACACTAAAGGCAAAAAATAAATAAGTACGGTTAGAAACAAACATAATGTACATTATACTATATAAAGCTTTAAAGACAACTCCCTTAGTTAAGTTATTATCACCAATACACGTCATTCTCCATACTATAATTTTATTCACTACTTGTCCCCCCTAATTGGACACATCATGTGCCTCACATGCCCATCATAGTGGACATATACCATGTGACCTCACAATCATTTTTTACTCCAAAGTCCACCCCCCTTGTGAACAACTACTTTCCCCCCTTGAAATTTTTCAACATCACTCAAATTCTATGAGTGCTTGGCCTCATATGTTTTCCTCCCCCTCCACTATCTTCTCTATTATTACAATTTGATTATCATGCTTAGCTTCAAAGATTTGTTTCAACTTCATTATAATTGTACTCTTATTTAATTAATGACCTATAAGTTCAAACAACTATATTATATTATGAAATGCTTATGTTCATTTAAATGAAGTTTTAAAATATGAGATAATTTAAATAGACATATAAAAATTGCATAATCTAATCTTATTATATTATATTTAAAATGGTAATTTGAAAAATAGAAAAGTTTGAATATTTTTCTATTTGATTAACAAGAAATGTGATGTAGACGGTCGGTCATACCTGCCCATAGAGAGAAGTGGGGGTCACTCATACTTGTCGTTAGTCGTTCAACCCTGTCATATAGAGAAGCAAGGGTCGGTCATAAGGGAGAGGATCTGGTAATTGAGCACCCTAACTTCACGCTTCTCAAAATCCTACGTGGAAATTATAAAAAAATTCTCAATTTTTTACAACAGCTTGCTTGGCACGCCCCTGCTTATAACTAAGGTTTCAGGGTTACATCATAAAATATGATGCCACATCAGCATGTTTTTTGTGGAGGTGTTAAAAAAGGTCCAAAAAAAAAGTGAGACCAATACTTGTGCAGTAAATCATGTTTTATTGGTGCGCTGATGTGGCATCACATGATTTGTTGGTTTTTAGATCTAAGGAATACATATTATTCAATTATTGGTAGTTATCATCAACACTAACAACTTTAAAGTCACAATTATTGGTTCAATATTGTTAAAAATATTGGGCGTTAAATCGACAAATGCTATAACAACTATCAAAACATGCTCAACCACTGGGTCCTTTCCCCTACTTGCCCACAAAGAGAGGGGGTCGCTCATAAAAACAACCAACTTGTAGATGATCGTTCAATCTTACCATCAATCGTCATCCCTCTAGAAGAAAGTAGATGATGCATTAACCGATTATAAAATAAATTTGAACAATAAAATCGAATTTTCTTTTATTGAGTCATCATCTTCTTTTCTTTAATTGGAACATATAATCTACCTTTAACAATATTATTTTGTGAACCTAACTTAACCACCACACCTAAAAGTCCAAAGAACATAACATGTGGGCTTTGATGGGGTTTCTCTTTTTAAGGCCAAGTTGGTGGAGGAGGCGTAAATTTTTGATTCATTTACCTCTCTGCAACAACCTGCCATTGAGTTGTCATTGTCAACAAAAATGTCATAACTACAAGGGGCCAGACATTTAAGATAAAGCTTATCAGGATTTCATGCTGAAAACTTGGTCATATTTTGTAAGCTTCTCCATTATTTAGTGGCAAGTGTCATATTTTAGCATTGTTTTTGACATGTTAGACTTGTCCATCACATGCCTGCAAAAGTATAAACAATTTTATAAGCAAAGATGATGAAACTTATGAAATTTTCTAGTGGGGGGAGATATTGCATATGTATTATCACGTGACTTGAAGCTAAGCAATAATTGAATGGGTGCATGCATATCAATTTTTAAATCATAATGCGCAACTCTTCCTATTTAGTAGACTATGGAAAGTGTATTCTAACGTCTACTTTTCAGATTGCATAAAGATATTTATATTTGGAGTATCTTGCTTTTTCAAAAAAATGATAATTTAATAGCTGAAAAACAAAGATCAGATCAAAATTTGAAAATGTTATGAAATTTGTTACCTTAAAATTAGTTGTTGTAACAGATAAAAGTGTTTGGTCACATGTCAATTTGTATTGATATTGTAAGGGATAAAAGTAATATAAATATTAATTTGTGTTGAAATTGTAAGGGATCAAAGTGTGCATATAAGTTAATTTGTGTTGATATTATAAATATGCTAATTTTAGAATTCATGAGTTTAGAATTGATTAGTTATGTGTTGGTTCTTTCTCATTTTAGTTGTTATTATTGGTTGGATTGAGTTTCTTCAATCTTCTTAGCAAATTTTATGAGACTTTTATTTTTTGTATGCTGTTGATTGTTGTTCTTTCATGAATTTTTTTCTTTTGCTTCTTCTAGGTTATACTTTTGGAGATGTTGCTTGTTATCTCATTTTTAATCTAATAAAAAATCGACCACCATGAGCTTTATATTGAGTTCCCTTAGTAGTCTTAGGTGCCTTCTCATTGATTGTGTGGTTTTGCTAATTTAGCATTCAATTCGATTTATTTGGTACACTAAGTGAGCCTAATTCTAAACTATCACTTATATTTACTTTATCTCTTGCGTTAGGATTGGCCCAAATTATAAAGTTTCTACCTTCATGGATTATTCACCGCTCACAATTTAATACCTTGTATTGGTTTGTACTACAACCTAGTTCTACCAATTTGGATTTCAAGCCTCCTAGTTCCCAAGTTGACTTCTTTGGAATTTTTATTATCGCCTCATCAAATTGTGTTCTTAAAGTCTCATGTTGTGTGTCTAGGACTTGTATTTAAGGACGTCATCCTAGGTCATTTAGGACCACTAATTTTTGTCACCAGTTATATCAATCTCAATCTTTGTCTCAATTATGTTGTTGTGAACCCCAATCCTAGACCTACACAAACATAGCAAACAAACACAATATTAGATCCATATGCAAGTTAGAACTAAGATTCCGCATGAAATTCATCGACAATGTTCAAAATATGAAAGAAATGAAGAACAAAACAAGAAAAACAATTAAATCCTATTTAAGCATGCAAACTCTCAATCCCATGGGGGAATTGGTGCTAATTTGATATGAAAATTGGCCCTTTCCCAACTCCTTTGCAAGCTTGATGAAGATTGATCCACTTGATGATGATGAACAATGTATTTCCTTCATGAAATCAACAATAACCTAACTAGGATGATAGAAAATGCTATGGAAATGGATAAACTTGCTCCAAATGTGAAAATAGTAACTTTGCTCTAAGTTGTGGATCCAAAATACAAAAGAAAACCTCTTATTTATAGATGAGAATGGTCGAGAATGAGGCAAAATGGATGAATGTGAGATCATTCAACATCCAATGGCCAAGTGCCACTTGTCAAGATGTGAATGGAGGAAGCTTGAGCACATTTTGATGAATGTGCATAATAAATGATATTAGGTGGATTTTGAAATTCATGAAATGACTTATTAGAGAGGGAAATAAATGAAATAAATGCCACTTGGCTCAATGCACAAGGACATGAAAGAGGGTTAAATGCTTTGTTGGAAGGACAAACCCACTTGGAGGGATTTTTCAACTTGGAGGAATATTCCCCTAAAAATGCCATGTTGAAAGAAAATGGAGATTTAATAAATCATTTAAATGCATTTTCATGTGCAAGTGGTAAAATCTAGAGGATTTAGGTGATTAGGATTAAATTAATCAAGATTTGATTAGTTTAATAGGAGATTAGTTGATGTGACAATTTGATTTATATTTTTGGATTGATTTAAATCAAAGTTGAGAGGAATATGATTAAGATTTAATTAAATAAAAAAAATTGATTTATTTAATTAAAGAGGGATGATGTTAGATTAAATTAAATAAGAATTAATTTAATTTAATAGAATGACTTTAGAGATTTAATTAAATGAATTATTTAATTAAATAGAGACTAGAGGGTTAATTAAATAACATTGATTTATTTAATTAACAAGAGATGAAAACTTAATTAGATAAATTTGATTCATTCAATTAAGGGACGAAGGGTGATGATTAGCTAAGAAGATGATTTTGGATGAAATAATTTTAGTAAATCAAGATCAAGTGTGTCGGTACATTTTCTGTGTCTATAGTTGTAGTTTTGAACTTTTCACATTTACGCCATGTCTTGATTAATATATGTTAGGTTGAATAATAAATTGAAGCTACTTGAAACTTGGTGCAAGAAATTAGATAAAATAAAAATTATAGCAATGATAAGAAATCAAAATAATAGAATAGATTTGGTTCCCATAAGTGAATGCAAATGCTTAAGAAGAAAAATAAAATTATGAGATCTCCCAATAGCATAAATGAGTAACAAGATAAAAGAGTGGATATCTATATAAGAGGAAAGAAAGGAAAGACCAACCAATGAGAAAAGTAACCTCACCTACCCAAAAATAGGTAGGAATTATGCTGATAAAAAATCTATCTACTATTATTTGACCCATTCACTACAATTAAGCAAGCTAAACTAAATGTGTAGGAAAATACATAGTATCTTTGACTAAGAAAGTAAAAAACCTACAATAAAACCCATTTCAAGCATAACTTAGGTGGTTTAAATGATGGGTTTTGACAAATGAAGCTTGATGAGGTACCTATGAATGTATAAAGCTCCCTCAAGAGAATAAGCCCCCTAAAGAAGAGATAAAATACACACCCTTAAAGTAGAGAGAGAAAGGAAGGACTAAGTAGCCCCTTAAAGAAGCAACCTCATGTACCCCCAATAAATCTCCTAAATGCAAAAACTTACTTTTTGTGAAAGTTTTGGTGGAGATGTCAATACTTTTCTCAGAAGCTAGGTACTATTGAAGATCAATGATCCCATAGTAGTAGCAACAACACTCCATCAACCCCATAGAGCAAGTGTGGAACAACACCATTGTAATAGGGGCTCGAGTCCTCATTTTCTCCTCCATTACCTAGTGATCTCTTGGTGGAGGTGGTAAGCTTTCTACTCTGCTCCTCTACAATTTGGTTGAGTAGCATAATATTGTTTTGTAGTGCCATTGTGTTCTTTACTTTCATTTCTTCCTTTATCACATTTCTTTCTACAGTTGCTATCTTGGCTGTCTGTGGAGGTGGAAACACCAAAACGGGGGTCTGATTAAGGCAGGCCCCTATACAACCACCCAACAATTTTCCTCTTTCTTGTGTGTAGGTGGACGTGCTTCTTGGAGCTAGCCAATGAACAGGCTCTTTTGTGAGATCATTCTTGTCACCCTAGCTTTAATCTACTTACTTTATCATATTTGTCTATATATTTCTTACTTCATAGTGTTATTTTGTTTCCTTAAAAACCATTAGCTAGGATGTTAGTTCATTTTCTAGTGTTTCACCTTGTATTTTTTGTCCTCTAGTCGTACGGACGCTAGCACACCTGGGAGACACCAGTGCACTGTGTTGTCATCCCAAAATTGCACTTTTGTCCTCAGGTAGAGAGCTACCTAAGGCACAGTGTTGAACTCAAAAACTGGCTCACCTATCCCCATTTTGAGTTTTGGGTTTGCAGAGTGATTGAGGGACTTTATAGTCCTCATCATTCTCGTCCTTCATCACTAAATTCCCCTTTAAGCCAAGGTAAGTTAGGGAAACCTTCCGCTCTTGCCTCTCGATGACCTAGGGCCTTGAACATGGTTGGTCCCCCTCTCTTACATTTTTGGTGAACCCGATGTGAAGCAACATATGTTCATCCGTTGGTGTTGAGGCTTTTCCCTTATACCTTGTGATCATTGTGCCCCTGAGTATTGTGAAGGTTTATGAGCATCACAACCCAGTCCACAACCTCTGGGTATATTGTTAGGAGAAGTATATGACACCTTTCGATGGAGAGGACAATGGTCACCACTGGTTTCTCTATAGGCCTTTTTGTTGGATCCGTCATTGGTCTCATTGTACAAGAGTAGTTGTCAAGGGGCGAGGTCAGGTTCTCTGACAAGACCGATCACATCCCCACTCCTCTTGCATCTCCTACACCATTACCGGTTGACGAGCATGAGGCTGTTCACTTTCCTTTAGAATATGTCTCCGCCCTCAACAAAGGGTTAGGTGACTTGGAACATCATTTGGAAAGAGACTCATAGTTGGCTAGGGCTGCCCAGGTTATCAATGAACTAAAGTACAAGGTGGGAAAAGATTGAACAAGCATATAACTCTTGGCTAGTCTCTCTAGTATGATTGATGCATGTGATCCTCCAAGCAATCCTAATATTATATGAGGAGCCACTTTTGAAGATCATGAGAGATAGCTAGGACTGTCAATGCCTCCTATGTCTATATACATGACTGATACCGTACCATCAATCAACATCCCCTCTACCTCTGAGGGATTTGACACTATCAAAGTGAACAAGATCCCCTTGGGTTTCGGCTTCACCTCTCCTATCACCTCTAGTGGTGGAGGTTTTGGCGGGATGAGTAGTGGGGGCTTTGGGAGTGGCGGTGGCTTCGACAGTGGGGGTGGTGCTAGTGGAAGTGGTTCCGGTGGAGGACATGGTGGTGGCTTTGGAAGTAGGGGTGGCTCCGATAGAGGCCCTATTGGTGGTAGTGGCTCTATTGGTGGTTCCGACGGTGGTCACACTAGTGGTGGCTCTGGTGGAGGCTCTAGAGGAGGTTCCTCTAGCCCTCTATCTTCTAATGACCCTATTTTGAACACTCTTCTTCAAAATATGAGTAAGATGAAGAGCCAGTTAGCAAGTCTCTCCCAAGCCCCTACCTAGCCTATCTTCCAACCCTTCTTCCAACATAGCCCATTGTTGGTCACGATTCTGAACACTCCCTTCCCTCAAGGAATGGAGATCCCTAAATTCAAAAAATATGGCGGCAAAGGGGACCCACAAACACATGTGTTCGCCTTTAATGTCTTATGCACAGATTTATTCCATCATGACGTGTTGATGGAGAACCATTCCCTTGATCTCTCAAGGATACGAGACTTGAGTGGTACTGTTCCTTGTCTGATAATTCCATTTTCTCATTTGACGAACTTGTAAACCAATTTCTATGACAATTTCAACCTAACATTGGGCCGAAGGTGACGTTTTAGGATCTTATCCGATGCAAAAAGGATGATAACGAAAAGATTACTGATTTCATAGCATGGTATCAGGAACTCTTCTCACAAATCGCATATTCGCTGCCCGATTCTGACGTTTAGAAGGTATTCATAGGGAACTTGTAAAGGCCTTGGAAAGAGAAGTTCAGCCTTATGAAATACCCTTCTTTTGCTCATTTGTGTGCAGCCCTACGAGAGTACCAATAGATGGTAGTTTAGTTTGGGGGAGCCTCCTCACACTCCTATTCTAAAGGGAAGTCCATTGTATCGATTTATGGGAAAGGTAAATCCATTGCGAATGTAGTAACCACTGTGGATGAGAACGACCTCAAATAAAACCAAAAGTTCACGAAGTTAGCCGAATCTTATTCTTCCATCTTGCAAAAGTTAGTGAAGGATAAGATCATAACCTTGTCGAACCCTAAGCCTCTTAAGGAACTATACCCTAGTTGGTATGATGCAAGTACTTATTGTTAGTACCATCGAGTTAACATACATGATATCTGTGCAAACCCTTTTCCTAGTACCTGCAAAACAACATGAATAAATGAGTTAGACAAGGAATTACAAGCTAAAACAAGGATTCCCCATGAAATCCATTTGCAAACTCAAAATAGGAAAGAAATTAATGAAAAATACAATACAAAAGATAAAACTAGATTTAATCCTAATTAGAGAAGCAAACACTTGATCCCATGGGGGAATTGGTGCCAATTTTATGTGAAAATTGGCCCTTTCCTAATTCCTATGATGAAATCTTGATATGTTGAAGATGATATTGATCCACTTTTGATGAAAGATGAGAAATCCAAGCCAAATCTACAAAAAGCCTAGCTAAGAATTCAAATGATGGATGAGAATGGCTAAGTATTTTAGCATGGTAACTTTGCAATGTTTGTGGATGATGAAATGAGGAGAGGAGCTCTTCATTTATAGGATTCCAAGATGGATGAATGCCCAAATTTGAGCAATGTGGGACTAACATTCCTCCAATGATATGGTGCCACTTGTCAAGCTATGAATGGATGATGGATGTGCAAGATTTGGGGTTTATGCCAATAAATGCCAATATTTGAAATTCAAATTTGTTGAAATGACATGCAAGAGGGAAGGGAAAATGCAATAAATGCCACTTGGCTCAAGGCAAAGGACATATAAGAGGTTTTAAATGCCTTGTTGGATGTACATGTTGACTTGAAATTTTTGAATTCAAATTGAGAGAATATTCCAAAAGATGCCTTGTGAGGAAAATAGAGATTTAATAAATGAATTAAATCTATTTTCATGTGCAACTTGCATTATCTAGAGGATGTGACATGAGATGAGGTTAAATTAATCAAGGGTTAATTAATTTAATAGGAGATTAGATGATGTGACTTATTTGACTTAGATTTATGGATTTATTTAGATCAAATAAGAGAGGAATATGATAAGAGGCTAATTAAATAAGGATTTTGATTTATTTAATTAGAAGGATGGTGTTAGATTAAATCAAATAAGGTTTTAATTTATTTAATTTAATGGATAGACTTTAGAGATTTAATCAAATAAATTGATTATTTAATTAAATAGGGATAATTAGATTAGATGGATTGATTTAATTAACAAGAAACTGACTTAATTAAACAAAATGATTTATTTAATTAAGAGAGGAATATTGATGAATTTAATCGGATAGGGGAATTTGATTAAACGGTTAGACCGAGGATGATTCAGGAAGAAACAATGTTAGTAAGTTAGGATTGAATGCACAATGTCAATCAGTATATTTTACGTGTCTACATTTTGCCCCTCTTTGAAGCAATGCACTTGTTGCGTTGGTTCAAAGAATAACCGATCTCGATCAAAGCCAAAAATATTCGATACTTAAAACTTGCCCCACTGCTGCCTGGTGAGAGAAATATGCCAATATAATGCCCCCTCGAGAGATTGGACGGAAATTTTAATTTTTTGGGTGATCTCGTGAAAAAAAGTGACAAAGTACCGAACAGGTCCGAAAGGGGTCTGGGAGGTGAAAAACGTGTCTAAATGCAATAAAACGATGAAAAAAAAGCCTCACATGGAGAAAAACAACTTCGAGGGTCCAAAACCCTAGCAGGATAGCCATTTAGGGTTAAAAAACCATAATTTTTAGGCTTAAAAGGGGCCCGAGGGGTCACTTTCAAGTCGTTTTCACACACCTCTACTAGCAAACCTTGAGATTCGAGCTCTGACCCTCTGATGATATGGTGCAACAACAGCTTCCTCTACACATTTCAGACCGAGTTCGGACCTACCAGCGGCCACCTGGCATCGGGGCACCGGTATGTGATCCTTACCGAAGCTTAATTTTTTCATTTTACGCATTTATGAGCCCTTTAAAGATGAGCTCGTCTCTAGTGGCGCTATTATAGTGTTGCTCAACATTTGAATTGCCCCGCGCTAGGCCATTTTGCACCATAGCTGTGCTATTTAGCGCCACAATGGTGTAGTCTGGAGTTTATAAAGTCTGCCGCTGGGCTCGGGCTCAGCGGGCTGGTTTGGTTAAAGTGCACCGCGGCGGCGCCCTTTTCATGAAAATTGTGATGCTAGGGATAAAGTGTGTCGCAGTGGGTCTTTTTGGCTTAATTTAGGGTCTAGCATTAGAGTTTGAGGAAACTCAAACTATGACGCCATCACAAACTGCACCACTAGAAGTGAGCTTGGAGCGTTAGGCTAGGATTTTTCCAAAAATTTTAACATGCTGACTTTCCTTGATGCAGGACGGGCCTAGGGAGCTTTATTCTCGAGAGCACTAGTCGCGGGATTTGGTGAGTGTCCTACAAGACTTGAGCAATAGAGACCAGGACCGGCTGGGAGCCACTGACTTATGGCATATGGCATATGTAGCGCCCTTGCGCACACACCTCAGGATGTTGTCAGCGTTGGCCGAGAGGTGGCACAGCGAGACATCGTCGTTTCATCTTCCCACTGGTGAGGCGACCATCACTTTGGAGGAAATCTAGCACATTCTACGATTTCCCATTCATGGCCACCGAGTGATCTATGATATGGAGGGATGCAAGTGCTGCATCTGAGTCCTCGCCACTTGAGACATTATTTACTGCGAGGGTCAGATCGAGCTGGAGTGGTATAGGGTTATAGCACCTCCCTTCCACTGGGCGATTGCGGTGACCATTTCAGGTCTGGTTGTCCCAGACAGACGAGGGCAGTATTTCAGTTCGGGCTGGGGATACTGTTGGGAGAGGATGGTCTGGGATAGGCCAGTTCATTTTGCATGGGGGTCTGTCCTTCTCGCCTCACTTTATAGAGATTTACATGAGTATGTATACGTTGATGGTAGAGTGCTAGGAGCTAGAATGACACAACTTCATGTTTGGGCATGGGAGCACATTTCTATGCTACGTCCACAGGTGGTTCCGGTTCCAATGGGGGTCGAGGATGCCCTTGTGGCACTATACAGAAGCGGTGTGTCCTTCACACACGCTGGCAAGCATGGGATCCCCTATTGGAGGTGGGTCCTGGATGAGATGCTTTTCTTTACTTGGCGTCCATACCTTGGTCGGCTCGGATGGGCTAACAATGTTACTCAGCTCTTCTACTGGCCCTAAGATCGATACATGCAGGGCTAGGAGCACACAATGATTGAGAGATACCTGCCCGGGCACGTACAACGTCAGTTTGGAGAGCCACAGGATCGACTTGATGACAGTTATGTAGCCATCTTTGTACACAACATGACATAGATAGCATGGAGGCCTGGCATTCCTACTGTAGAGGCAGTTGACTACTTTTGACAGCTGGTAGCTCGACTGTGGGCTTATGATCAGGGCCCAGCAGATCCAGGCACCACACAGGCCTTCAGAGATTGGGTCAGACCTCCCCTATAGTTGACCATTCCAGGTAAGGATCCAGAGGCACACAGGGTCAGAGGCAGGGGGAGAGGACGAGTACAAGGGCAAGGACCGAGGGTCGAGATTCGACAGGATCCACCAGGGGTGCCCCCAGTTCCGCCAGGTCACGGGGACGTCCATATGCAAGATCAGTAGCAGGATCCGCCAGTCCCACCACCACAAGCCGAGGGTGAGGACTAGGTTCACGCATAGCCACGGGTACAACCGGCAGGGTAGGCAGACGCACGGGATGCCTTGATTTTACAGTTGCAGGCCCAGGTCTAGGAAGTGACAATAGAGAGAGACTAGGCATGGGTTGAGAGGGAGCAGCTCAGAGCAGAGAGGAATTAGGTGATGCAGCAGAGATAGGCTGTAGAGTTACAGGCAGCTACAGAGCTAGGCCGCAGGTAGTAGATTGAGAGCATGACAACCTCCTTGTCCCAGGGTATAGTGCCGATGCGATCCTACAGAGATGCTATCCGAGAGATAGAGTACTGCCGTTGGGCCTACCAAGACACTGTACCTAGAGTAGATTGGGTCCCTGAGTACTCAGAGTGGGCTAGCCAGAGACCACCAGAGGGTCATGGTGATAGGGGTGAGGGTAGCATTCACAGAGATTGAGCGTGAGGGTAGTATTCACAGAGATCGAGCGTGATCCAGATGATACACACTTTTTGTGTCTTATGGGATCATTTTTGATAGCTTGATGGGTGTTTTGTACTGATTGACATATATCTACAGTGATCCGATTATTCTTTGTACTATGATAGTTGATGATATGATATATATATGAGCCAATTTTGATGTGATGCAATGTGTTCTTTTATTTATGCATGGATGGTTTATTTCTATATGCTTTGTAGTGATGTTCTATGGATGCATTTATTGCTAATGATGTATGCGTTATGATTATGAGTAACAGATCTATATTATGCTAACCTATGATATGGTGTGCAATGATGTTAACTATATGATGGTTTATTTTATGCCAATGTGATATGTGAAATGATTTGATTTATGGTATATGCAATGATGTGTGGAATATGCTTATATATGAGATGATTTATGAATGGATGTAATATGATGCGATGGTCGTGATATGATGCTAATGCATAATGAAATTGAGATGCTTATAATAATAAATTTTATTATCCTAAATGATGATGTATGTGATGCAGTGATATGTTAATGCAAAGTGATATGCTAATGCGTAATGTAAACCTAATGTGATGATATGATGTCATAATGTTATGCGAGTATGTATGCGTAATGAATTAAATGCTTATATACCTATTGCTTATGATTATGCAAAAATGATTATGGAATGATTTTGTAGATGCTATGTGATGATTTAGATGGTAATATGAAATGAAATTCAAATGAATGTTTATGCAATGATTGATATAATGCCAAGAGATGCAATGTAATGGGTGAAATGCAATGACATGGATGCACCTATTTATGAAGAATGTTTATGATAACTTGTTTTTATAATGATAAGAATGCGATGTTTCCTATATTATATGCTTATGCAATGTGTATGATTCCTATATGATATGCTTATGCAATATGCTAATGATTTTGTGGATGCAGGATCGATGATGATGATGGTGATGATGATCAATTGTCATAGTACCTTGTTAGCGCGGTAATTAAGAAAAAGAAGAAGTCATTTCAACAAGACGCAAGATGACACAAATGCAGATGATGATGATGATGATGATTACTTGACGAGGAATTGGGATTTTCAAAGGGAAATTTTCTTATGTTTGATAACACGTGGTACGATGCATCAAGGTATAGAGAACTAGGATGGCGTTGTACCCAGTGTGATGGACTTTGACTCGACAATCAGATAGGAGTATTCTAGTTCACACCTGACATACGGAAACCTTGCTAGGATGCACTTCAGAAGTTTCAAACACCTCAGACCAAAATAGGGAAAGGTAAACCTGTCCCTATAATAGTCAACAAGTTTCCCTAGACCTCTTCCATACATACCTAACAAAGAAAGTATTCGCTGAGGTTATATTACGAGAACGTCCAACAAGCACAACAGACAAAAGATAATGATCATTGCCCCATTCCTCTTTCTCTAAATCCTCTATTTTTGGATATCATCGAGATGTCCTTGGAATGAGTGCAAAATAAGATAAGTCAAAAGATAAAGACCAAGTAAACAAATAAACTGATGCTCTTCAATACCACTAATGGAAAGAGGATGTGTTTTCTAAGATGATAACCGAAACTTATTGCCAAAAGATAATGCCCATTGTAGGAAGGATTCATCCTAGGACATGCTAGTGGATAGCGGCACATCATTTCATTTATAAGGGATGATTGATATGGGACCTATTTCAGATGATGTGTTACCGATACGAAGAGATAACCGACTTGCTTACTCACTGACTTAGACATAATACTTGACATTGTGAGTTTTCACTTTTAAACCTATTAGACTTGTTTCTGACTGTTTCACCAAAGGTTGATAATAACAATCAGTTTATTATGAGTGGTGTTTATTGCAGGTGTAAGCAAGATGAGATAGATGGATTTTTTCAAATATTTGGATGTTTTTGATGTTTTGAAATGTTTTGAGGCTGTTTTTGGTATATTCAAGATTTTAGGAAATGTTTTGATTTTTAATTTTTCAAATGTTTTTGAGATTTTGAGAGATTTTGACCAAGAGACTAACCTAAAGACCTATCCTAGGGGTCTTAAGGGTTGGTCGATAGAGTAGCCTTGCCTACGTTATACACGCAGAGACCACGTAGTTCGACTGACAACCTGATTGATTTACAGATGGAGATATACATGATGAGATGTTAGTTTATTATGACAAACTCCTATAGGACTGACCTAAATGTGTCGGGGGATGATCAAAGATCAACCTTGCCTACGTTCAAGCTCAGAGATGACGTAGTTCGACAAAATGACCTTGTTTTTGGATTTTGATATGTTTTGATGTTTTTGGATTTTTTTGATTTTCTGATGCTTTTGGATTTTTCGATGTGTCTTTTTTGAATGTTTTTGGATTTTCTGATTTGAGGACTTTAAGAATATATATGAATCTTATCCAATGAGAACCTGCCCCCAGCCTGATGCCATAGACTACTCCGATAAAGGCAGGACAAACTAACCTTGAGGATGGGCCAAGTAGTACTAGGAGGGATCATGATACAAACACATGACCAAGCTATGGTGCAGATGCGAGTGGATGAGTGATGGATGTGATGAATGATGGGAGCGAAATGGATGGATGATGCCGAACAAGCCATGAAGATCCTGGTGGATGGAAAGTGCTTATTTACACAAGGCACCTATTTGCCAGGTTTTCATCGAGGCACTTGCCCAAAGTGCCACCGAAGTAGTTTTCACTAGAGGACTATTTTTCTTTTTACTATTTTTTTTATCCTTTTTTGATTTTTTTTGATTTTTTTGCCTTTTTGATTTTTTTTGTTTGTTACCAAGACTACTGTTTTCCAGGTTTTCACCTAAGTAACCATTTTTTAGGACTTTTTCTAATTTTTTGGATTTTTTGGTTCTATACCTTGAAAGATTTAGGCATAAAACTTTTTGAGATGGGAGCTATTCATGGGCTCCTATAGAGGTTCCCCTTCAGGTGTTGGTAGCTGATATGCCCCCGAATTATAACTTGCTATGATGACGAAAGGTCCTAACCAATTGGGTTCGAACTTAGCCTTGTTGCTGGAGTTTGAGACATTCTTCTGATTTTCTTTTAAGACTAGTTCTTTGACTTGGAAAGTCCTGCTTCTAATTTTTTTTTGGTAGCTTCGTTTGAGTCTATTTTGATAGACTTACAGATGATTCAAATCCCTTATACGTCTCTCATCCAGTAGCTCCAGCTCATTTAATCTTAACATCTAGTAGTCATCAGTGATGAGATTTTGCAATGATATTCTGAGGGATGGGAGCTCGATCTCAATGGGGAGTACGACTTCTGATTTGTAGACCAAGAAGAATGGGGTGGCGCTAGTGGGTGTGCGGATGATGGTTCGATAAGCCTAGAGGGCGGGATTAAGCTGGAAGTGATAGTCACGACCTGCATCATTGACTATTTTCTTAAGGATTTTAAGGATGGTTTTGTTTGTGGCTTCTGCTTGGCCATTGCCTTGGGGATAGTACAGGGTGGAGAAGCGATGCTGGATTTTGAATTTCTCGCACAAGTCACGAACCTCCTGGTTCTTGAATGGTGTCCCATTATATGAGATAATGGCTTGTGGGACACCGTAACGACAGATGAGATAGTTCAAGATAAATTTTGAGATCTGCTTCCCAGTGATATACGTCATGGGTATGGCTTCCACCCACTTTGTGAAGTACTCAGTTGTAGTTATGATGAACTTATGGCCATTGGATGAGGTGGGTGAGATTTTTCCAATGAGATCGAGTCCCCACTGCGAAAAGGGCCATGGTGTGATGATCGGGTGAAGCTCTTGAGCTGGAGCATGGATGAGGTCCCCATGCTACTAACATTATAAACACCTTTTAGCATGATCATGCCCTTCTCTTTCCATTGTGAGCCAATAATACCTCATCCTCAGCAGTTTCTTAGCGATGGTCATTCCACTCGAGTGTGAGCCACATATATCATTATGAACCTCAGTTAGAGCGGTTAATGCCTCCTCAACATTTAGACAACGCAACAAGGTACCTTCTATGCTTCTATGGTATAAGGTATCACCTAGGATCACAAATCTAGATGCCTTTTTGATAAAGGTTCGTTTTAGGCTCGATGGGAGGTCAGCGGGTATGACTCCTATGCAAATATATGTGTAGATGTCATGGTACCAAGGATTGCCAGGACCAATGATTTCACACACAAATTCTGATTCCGGTACCTCGAATGTGGGAACAAGAAACTGTTCAATCATAAATTCATATTTCAGCATGTTATGAGGGATGTCTAATAAAGACCCAATTGTATCCATGGCGTTTGTTGCTCTGTTGTTGGTTCTTGGAATCTGCTCAAATGTTATGTCAATGAAAGATTCTTTGAGAGTCTCCACCAATTTCTTGTATGGAGTGAGCTTATCATCCTTAGTCTGATATTCATTATTGACCTAATTTATGATCAACTGAGAGTCCCCATACACCTTGATAGCTATGATATTCCATTGCACTGCTATCCTGAGGCCTATAGTCAAATCCTCATATTTTGCTATGTTGTTAGTGCATGGAAACGCCAGTTTGTATGACTTCGGTATACAAGCCCCTTGTGGGGTGATGAAGAAGATACCAACTCCTGATCCATGTTGTGTGTATGAACCATCAAAGTATAGTTTCCAATGATCAGCTACGTTGATGTTGAAAATAGATTCATCTAGAAATTTTGAGACAAGAGGATTCTCAGAATACATAGGTGCTTATGCTAGTTGATCTATAATAACCTATCCCTTAATGGCTTTTCGCTCCACATACTCGATGTCATACTCTAATAATATCATTACCCATTTTTCCATTCTTCCCGTGAGCATTGCCTTTGATAGGAGATATTTGAGGGGATCAATTTTGGCAATAAGCTTTATCTTGTGTGCCAACATGTAATGTCTAAATTTTTGGGATGAAAACACTATTGCAAGGCAAGCTTTCTCGATGAATGAGTAATTTAGCTCATGACCAACCATTGTCCTACTGATATAGTAGATGGCCCTCTCCATTCCGTTTTCATCATGCTGAGCTAGGAGAGCTCCAAGGGCTGCTGCTGTTGCTAACACATATAAGATCAATGGCTTCTTTGGGATGGGTGGCATTAAGATTGGCAGTGTCAGTAGATATTCCTTGATTTTGTTGAATGCCTCTTCACATTTTGTATCCCATTTGTACGCTACCCCCTTGTGGAGTAAGTGCGAATATGGGTTCTGCTTGTCTTCCAGTTGTGTTATGAACTGTCGAATGCATTGAAGTTGGCCTTGGAGGCCTCTTAGTTGTTTTAATGTCTTTGGTGCTTCCATCTCAAGGATTGCCTTCACTTTTGATGGATCTACCTCGATACCCCTCATGGAGACTATGTATCCTAGCAGTTTACTTGATTGTACACCGAAGACGCACTTCTTGGGATTTAGTCTAACTTTGTATTCCTCCAGTCTGTCAAAGATAGCACTTAGGGTTGCTATATGATCTTGTCTTTTTCTTGACTTAGCTAGAATGTCATCGACATAGTCTTTGACTATTTTATGAATCATGTCGTGGAATATTAATGTCATGGCCCTTTGATAGGTTGCTCTAGTGTTCTTTAGGCCAAATGGCATCATGTTCCAGCAGTAGGTCCCCCATGGACAAGTGAAAGCCATCGTATGTTGATCTTCTTTTGCTCTCATGATCTGGTTGTATCTTGAGAATCTGTCCATTAGTGATAGCATCTCATGCCTTGCTGTCATGTCTACTATCATGTCAATGTTAGGAAGTGGGAAATCATCCTTGGGACATGCCTTGTTCAAGTCTCTGAAGTCCGTACAGATTCTGATGGCTCCGTCAGGTTTTGAAACGGGTACCAAATTTGACACCCATTCTGGATAATCAATTGGTCGGATAAATCCTACATCTAACAACTTTTTGAGCTCCATTTTGACTAACAGAGTGATTTGAGGATGCATTTTCTGAAGCTTTTGTTTAACCAACTTTGCTTCTGGATATACTACTAAATGTTGAACCACAGTCTCTGGATCTAGCCCTGGCATGTCAGCATAACTCCATGCGAAGTTTATTTGTCTTTCCCTTAGGAATGCTGCTAGGAGTTCTTGCTCTTTTGATAATAGTGATTCTACATAAAATGTGATATTTGGGGTCTCCTCTGTTCCTAGGTTGACTGGATTGCATTTTTCGGCCAAGACTGTTGACTTCTCTTGATGAATAGCTCTTAGAGGAAGATTGAATCCTTCATCCTCGGGTGCCTCAGAGAGGTTTTCACCGTTGGATATGTCCTTTCTTTTTACTATTTTCTTGTCAGAGAGTGCCACAGTGTGGTTTTCACTCAAGGACTTGGATATGATTCTTAGTTTCTCACTTTTGCGACTAAAGGATTCAATCATTTCCCCATAATAGGCATGTGTGTCCAACTCCATTATAAACCCTGCCTTGTGATCTCCATTTGGAATGTTATCCCTCAATCCCATGAATTCTGAGAGCACCTCATCATTTTCAAATGTATCGAGAACTGGTGGTCCTTGTTGGTCATAGTCGATTAGTTGGGGGTACACTAAACAGATCTCATGATTTTGAAGATCGAATTCAAAGGAGAGGGTGCTAATCATACACAGGGTGGTGTCCTTGAATAACCTAGGTAGATTGGTCAAGGTATCTTCGTCATCACTACTAATATAGGGCTCAGTTATAAAATTATGTGTGTTCCTACCTGTGACTATTGGTGAGTGTACTTGTACTAGTACTGGCTGAGGAGAAACATTAGCCATTCTAACCAGAGGACTTTAGCCATGTATGGTTATGCTCGGAGGGGTATGTCCAAGACCAAGATTTGTTATGGGTCGCATCTCTGGCATGATAGGTATTATGAGCCCATTGTCACTTTGTTCCAGTCTTTGATTTCTATTGTAGCCCATTGCAAGCATCATTTGTAGGCCCTTGCTTCTTTCGTCCATTGGTAAATTAGCTGCCGGTCTATCATCTTGATACAACATGTGAGATGGATCTACTTCTATAACCTCATGACCAAGGTCTCCCCATCTTGTGAATTCGGGATAGTTTTGAGGATGGGTTTGTGATGTGGAAGCTTGATTTTCTTGTGGGCGTCCCCATGATCTAGGAGATTGTCGTAACTCTCCTATCACAAAAGCATTTTTAGGGAGTTTGTAGCTTCCACAACTGTCCTCCTAGATGATGAGCTTGATATCAGAGATGGTGGGGATGGCGGGGATGGTGGGTGTCTTTATCGCAAAAGTGGACTTGAGAGTGGCGGGGTCAATATATGATGTGGATGGGCCCTCATCATTCTTTAACACTTGGGGGATTTTGTAATACTTGGCTTCAATATTTTTGCAATATGAGAACGGTTTGGGATCTTCGTGGATGGTAACCTCTTTTCCATTAAGTGTAAATTTCACACATTGGTGGATGGTTAATACTACGGCTTTCATTGCATGGATCCATGGGCATCCTAGGAGGATATTATATGGCAATTCGAGGTCCAAGACCTGACAGGTAGTTTCCATGAGCATTGGCCCTACTTGAATAGGGAGTTTAATCATGCCCTAAGACACTCTTTCTTGGTCATCATATGCTCTTATCATGATGCCCTTACCTTTGTCAATGGAGTCTTCTGATATTTTCGTTTGCTTGATGAGGCTGAGAGAACAAATGTTCAAACCTGCACCTCCATCTACCAGGACCCTTTTGATTTTGCTCTTGTTTAAAATGTCTTCCAAGTGAAGTGCACAGTTGTGAGATGGTTGAGTGGGGAAATCTTGGTCAGAGAATGTAAGGAGATTAGGCGTTATGATATTTCTAACCATAGCTTGGAATTGGTCTGCATTGAGATCTACGGGGATAGTGGATGAGGCTAATGCTTCCTCGAGAATCTTTTTATGCGCTGATGAGATTTTTAACAACTCCATGATGGAGATGTGTGCTGGCATTCTCTTGAGTTGTTCTACAACATTGTAGCTATGCAGAATGGCTCTAAATGAAGGGATTCTATTAGGTTGGGATGATCCTGCAATGGTGACTTTGCCGCCTCTTGTGGTGACTCCACAATCTTGGATGTGGGCGCCCTTGATGGTGATGACCATGCAGTCTTCATTTAGTGAGACAACGACGGATTCATAGACATGATTTACATTTCCTTTCCCTTTATCATTTTTATTGCCTTTGTTACCATGATTCGACATCGGATTCGTATATATCTTAAGATCCTGATTTTCATATAGGTTGTTCCATGTTTATGATTTTCTTGTCAATGAGATCTTGGAAGATATTTTTGAGTCTCATGCAACTATTTGTGGTGTGGCCTTTGATTTTATGAAATTCGCAAAGTTGATTTTCGTTATACCAAGGGGGTTTGACATCAGGTTCTTGGTAATTCTCAAATGTAGGAGGCTTGATGAGTTTTTCGTCTATCAACTTTTTCATTATGTCTTCCAATGGTTCCCCCAAGATAGTGTATTTTCATTTGGGATAAGTTTTGCATTGGGGTGGTCCTCTTTGATCATTGAGGTTTTGATGGTTGGATTGTTGTTGGGTTGGTATGTTGTGTGATGAGTGTTTTGGCTTTGATTTTGGATTTGCAGTGTGGGTGTGTTTTGGCGAGGACCACTAATGACCACCTTGGCATCTATGACACCATCATTAGTAACATTCTTGTTCCTTACCCATGTGCGAGGTTTATCATTGTAATTGGATGATGGGCGATTGTTTTGTTGTTTGTGATATGATGTTGATTTCGTGGGTTGAGTCACAAGGGCTCTTTCGATGCTGAGCGCCTTGGATATCAATTGCTCATATGTGGTGATGCCCTGAACCTTGAGATGAAATGCCAGGCGGCTTTCAAGGTTGGCTATGATGGTACAGACTTGTTCTTCTGGCATGGTCCACTTGCTCCAATTGGCCTTGGATCACCATTGTTGAAGGAATGAGGCAAAAGAATAATTCTTTCCTTGTTTTAGAGCATATAGTTCTTCGAGACTGACATCCATTGCAATGTTACATGTGTAGTTCCTAATGAATGCATCCCTGATTTCTTGGAATGTTCTAATTCCTGAAGGTAAGCGAGAGAACCATTCTATAGCGGGACCTGCCAAGCTCGTAGGAAATAACCACATCAGATAAGTATTGTCATATGCGACCTCTATGCAATGAACCTGGAATTCCCTGATGTGATCTTCAAGGTTTCCCATCCCTCGATATTTGTTAAATTTGGGGATTTCAAATCCCTTGGCGAATGGTTTCATCTCTAAGCTCCTATCGAATGGATAGGGACACAAGTTGCTTGATTTTTTGGTTGTTTTCCCTGATTGAAGGTCGGGCACTTGTTGCGAAAGCAACCTGAGTTGTGTCATCACATCACTTTGCAGATTAGGGGGTGGGATGAAAGTGTTTTGGGGTGTTTGAATTATGGGTTGGATGGGTGGATTGTTTGGTGTGTTGTTTGATGATATATGTATGTTCTGGTGGGTGAAGTAGGCTTCTACTTGCTTTTGTATGAACAACGCTTGTTGTTGATCTTGATGTTGTTGCGCTAAGATTTGTGCTTGTTGTTACACTTGTTGCTATTCCAACAATGCTTGTTGTTGTTCCCACAAGGCTTGTTGTTGGGCTACCAATTCTGTTGCTTCTTGTTGCTCTTGGTATTGCTTTAGTGCTTGTTGATATGCTTGCACTTGCACTGCTTGTGCTTGTGCTTGATATTGAGCTTGTGCTTGGGCTTGTGCTTGTGCTGCTTGTGCTTGTGTGGCTTGTTGCTGCAACAAAATTTGTGCTTGAGCAACCCTTTGTGATTGCAATGCTTGTGCGGCTTGGGCGACTTGTTGATGTTGTTGTTGCAATAAAGATTGGGCTTGTTATGCTTGTTGCACTTGTAATGCGGCTTGTGCAGCTTGGGTAGCTTGTGCGGCTTGAGCAGTTTGTTGCACGGATTTTTGTTTTTGAACTTGTTGGTATCCTCTTTGAAAAGCAGCTTGCAATGCTGCGTCGTATTGGCTTGATGTGGTGAACGTTGGTGGTGGTGGAGGTGGTGGTGGATTTGGAATGGTGGTAGATGATGTTGTGTTGATGTTTTGGGTGTTGGATAGTGGTATTTATGTGATTGGTCCTTGAGAGACCATGCTTTGTGATGTTAGGGGTGTGTTTGATGATGTTGCCATTCCTTTCGCATTTATTGTTTGTTGTTGCAATATCAATGATAAATTTTGTGTGTTTGGTACAATGCTTTGATTGATAGTTGGGATGTAGGTTTGATTGATACTTGGTGTGGGAGGAAGCCCTAAACCAAGGAGTGGTGCAGATGATAATGGCAATGGTGGAAGAGGTGGAAAGGTGAGGGGCATGAGTTGTTGTGAAAACATCGTGGTGTCGAATAAGCCCCCTAGTCCAAACGTATCTCCCTCTTCATGTGAATTTGTGAGAAGAGGTGTTTGAGGAGTTGTGTGAAAGAATGATGATGATGGATCGTGATGGAATGTGAGGAACATTTTTGTGTAATGGGTTTTCGGGTATGTTTTGTTCCAATGTAGTGTTTGCGTCCAAGTTTTGATTATTAACAAGGGGATGTGATTGAAGAGCATTGAGAAATGTGTTTCCCTTGTTGACATTGGGTTGGGTTGGAGCAAACGATGTTGTGATTTGCGGAATGTTTTGTGTGATGTTTTGGGATGGAGGTGTAGATGAAATAGGGATGGTGGATATAGGTGGAAAGGATGTCTCCACTATAGTACTTACATCAACATCCGAAGGCAACTTGGCCCCTTTTTTTGCTTGTTCAAGCATGTATAACGAAGGGTTGAGTCTCATCATGATGTTGATGATTTTATGATTCTCTGGATTTTGAAGCATTTCAGTCATTTCCTCATGAGACATTCCAAAGGTAAGATCCTCTCCTTGATTTTCTTCTTGTGGATTTTGTGATGATGAGAGGGTCAATGGATTGCTTGATTCAGCTGGATTCATTTTTGCGTTTGTTTGGCTAAGATCGCTTGAAGTGGGTGTTTCTTTGTTGGCTTCCATACTCTTCTTGTATTGAGATCTGGTTTGAACCATAAAACAAGGATCAATCTTCGAGAATATGGGAGATGAATCTCTTGATTCTTTGGATCAATCGTTATTTTATGTCCCAAAGTAGAAGGTTTTAGGATGTCTTGAGGATCAAAGGTGATGATATGATGATGATGTTAGGGATGGATGATATGGATGTTCTTGGCTTTTGATAAATCTTGAATGAGACACTAGGCTTTTAGGACTTGTGGATTTTGATTTTGATTTTTGATTTTGAGATTTGAGATTTTGTCCTTGATTTTGATTTTTGATTTTGATTTTGATTTTGAACAAAAAGACCCTAAGATGTTTGATGATGATCTAAGGGATAGCTTTGTTCAAAGGATGATAATTTGAATATGTGTGAGGAGAAGGATGCATCTACCCACACCTATTCAAACAAGATGATTGTTTCACTAAGCATATGAAGAAGGATTCATCTACATACACTAAGCTAGACAAGATGATTTTGATAACTTTGACTAAGTACATGCAAAAGGATGCATCTACACATACCTAGCCAAAGGTGTTTTTGCTAATGTTTTCAAGGATTTTGGTCTCAATGATATTGATGATTTTGATTTTTCCACAAAGCCTAGTATCAAGGATGATTTCAATATTTTTCAAAAGGTGATGATAAGATGAAATTTGTTTTGATGTTTTGAAGGATGGATGAAAAAGAGATTTTGATATGTTTTGATCTTAAGATGAACCTAAAAGGGTACACTTTGTTGCCTAGACCTAGGTATTGAAGAGCATGCAAATGCTTCCTAATGACCTTTGTAACCAAGAAATGATTTCATTTGAACATTCATTTTTCGGACTTCCAATCAATGATTTTGTGCTTTGGGATTTGGAGTCTTCAACACATATGAAAATTCATTTGGCTTAGCTTTGCTGAATGTCTTTATTTTACCAAAAAACACTTTCTTCAATTAGGTTTTCAAACTAAGATGTCCAATGTCTTAATTTCCTCAAACGCCACAAGATATGTTAAGTGGAAATTTAATGAATTTAAGGCAAGGGTTTCCTATTGTTTACTTAAGAAGACAAATTGAGATATAATCCAATGCTTAGAAACCTCTAAGGATGTGAATCCCAAGGGAAAAAAATAACATATGGATTGAGTCAATTGTATTTGTCCTCAAAAGGGTTTGAAATTTGGATGATGTTAAGTGTTTGTTTTTGAGATGTTTTCGATCAAGCAATGCATTTTGTAACTCAAGAATAAGTACAATCCTATGGATGTGTAAGACAATATTTGTTGGATTCCCACTTGGACAAGTCTAGCTACGCTTATCTCTAGCGAATGGTTAGATGCTTGACTCCACTAGCTCCCCTCCATGACACTAACTTATACAGGGCAGCCGAGCATCAACACCCATGAAACTCCCATGGCATGTTTTCCATTTCTACTAGAAGACCGTAAAAGTGTGGGGTGGCTTGAGAATGACCGTTCTTGCACCAACAGATAGATAAAAAGATTTTGGAAAATTCTAGCACATGGGTTTTAGTAAGGAATTTCCGTTCGTAGGAGTTGACCCAACGTGGCAAGAGTCCCCTTTCGGATCCATCTTATTGGAGTCAATCGCATGATATTGGCGTTTCTTCCAATATCCACATTTATATCCCGGTTGGAAATACTCTTGGCTTTAGAGTGTTACCGGTTGAGTCATTCCCTTGGGTGACTACTTTTTCCCCCAGGCAAGCCCTCTAAGATAAACAAAAGTGAATGAAGAATAATATTTGTAACTCGATCAATCCTTGTTGGCAACAAGGAGAGAGAATATATGCAACAAAGTCCCCACTCACACTCGCACAAGATTTTGTTCAATTTTTAAGCCCAAATCGAAGTGTGGAGGTGATTGCTTTGCTTAACCCAAAGTCATGAAAAACATCTTTTGATTCTCAAGATCGCTATAAAGTGCAAGAGAAGTGCATACGTCCTTTTTCGATGGTTTTAGTCTAAGTAAGCCCTCACAAGAACAAAGCTACACTTGTTCTTTTTAGATCCATAAAGCAATATGTGAGTTCATTTTAAAGCACCAAATCACAAGTGAAAGACATTTGTTCAATTTGTTAATCCCATAAACAAAATCTAATAAGTTGTTGATCCTAAGATTCTTTTTAATCCTTTTGCAAGAAATAAACAAAAAAGAACTCTTTTTAAACCCAAATGAAAGCTAGTGTTCTAAGAAAGAAGAAGATGAAAAATTATTAGAGAAGTGTTAAACAAACACTTTGTTAGGACAAAGTATCATCACCATGCTCCCCCTTCCTTTGTTTTCAATTTCCAACGTACAAAGAAGAAAAAATAGTCAGATTCTAAAAAAAACACAGAAGTTAAAAACTAGAAAAAAGAAGGTAAATAAATCATAAATCAAAAGCACATGCTAAAAATTAAATTCTCCCTTTTACTGTCTCCTAGTGTCGGAACTTGTGAAGGCATTGCTGTTTGTTCTCCCAGCATCGCTCTCACAGCGCCACTTACCAATCAGCAGCGCTCTGTGTCGAGATAGAGAGCTCGATTGCGTCGCAATTTTTCCCAACGTCGAAGTTTGTGAAAGCGTAGCTGTTTTCAAAAATTTCAAAAATCCTGCAAGTCAACGAGTCCAGTGGTGGAGTTAAAAATTTTAAAATTTTTGGCGGGATATGTCCAGTGGTGTAGTTTGGGTTTCACGCGGTGCCATATAGCGACGCGGACGAGCCCGCGGTGCTAAAATAGCGACGCTGACGAGCCCGCATTGGAATTTCCTGTGTGTGAAGAAAAATGCAGAAATTTCAAGAAAATGTTAGAATTAATGATATCTAGCCTTCCTTCTAGCGCCAAACGTGCGAACCCTTTTCCTAGTACTTACAAAACAACATGAATAAATGAGCTAGACAAGGAATTACAAGCTAAAACAAGGATTCCCCATGAAATCCATTTGCAAACTCAAAATAGGAAAGAAATTGATGAAGAACACAATACAAAAGATAAAACTAGAGTTAATCCTAATTAGAGAAGCAAACACTTGATCCCATGGGGGAATTGGTGCCAATTTGATGTGAAAATTGGCCCTTTCCCAATTCCTATGATGAAATCTTGATATATTGAAGATGATATTGATCCACTTTTGATGAAAGATGAGAACTCCAAGCCAAATCTAAAAAAATCCTAGCTAAGAATTCAAATGATGGATGAGAATGGCTAAGTATTTTAGCATGGTAACTTTGCAATGTTTGTGGATGATGAAACGAGGAGAGGAGCTCTTCATTTATAGGATTCCAAGATGGATGAATGCCCAAATTTGAGCAATGTGGGACTAACATTCCTCCAATGATATGGTGCCACTTGTCAAGCTATGAATGGATGATGGATATGCAAGATTTGGGGTTTGTGTCAATAAATACCAATATTTGAAATTCAAATTTGTTGAAATGACATGCAAGAGGGAAGGAAAAATACAATAAATTCCACTTGGCTCAAGGAAAAGGACATGTAAGAGGTTTTAAATGCCTTGTTGGATGTACATATTGACTTGAAATTTTTGAATTCAAATTGAGGGAATATTCCAAAAGATGCCTTGTGAGGAAAATAGAGATTTAATAAATGAATTAAATCTATTTTCATGTGCAACTTGCATTATCTAGAGGATGTGACATGAGATGAGGTTAAATTAATCAAGGGTTAATTAATTTAATAGGAGATTAGATGATGTGAATTATTTGACTTAGATTTATGGATTTATTTAGATCAAATAAGAGAGGAATATGATAAGAGGCTAATTAAATAAGGATTTTGATTTATTTAATTAGAAGGGATGGTGTTAGATTAAATCAAATAAGGTTTTAATTTATTTAATTTAATGGATAGACTTTAGAGATTTAATCAAATAAATTGATTATTTAATTAAATAGGGATAATTAGATTAGATGGACTGATTTAATTAACAAGAGAAACTGACTTAATTAGACAAAATGATTCATTTAATTAAGAGAGGAATATTGATGAATTTAATCAGATAGGGGAATTTGATTAAACAGTTAGACCGAGGGATGATTCAAGAAGAAATGATGTTAGTAAGTCAGGATCGAATACACGATGTCAATCAATATATTTTACGTGTCTACAATATCGAATGTTGTATGCACCTGCATCATGAGATACAAGACCGCATTGTGGACAGTACTATTCATCTCAATGAAAGCAAAAAAATACAAATAAACCAGTGGCGAAAGTGAATAGTGAATCACAGATATACACAGGCCCATTTTCGTCGCATTCTTCTAACATGATTGTCGATCCCACTGATTCTATTACTTAGCCCGAGGCCTATGTTAACATGGTCACGGTTACTTCTACCGCACAACCTATGACTAATTTGCTAGATGTGACATTCACTTCATAGGACTTACCCTTAAATAACGAGCCCTCACCTCTATACATTCTTGCTCATCTGAATGGTAACATTGTGATAGGAGTCCTAGTAGACCCCACGAGTTGAGTGAATGTTATTACAGAAGATACGTTGTGGCTTAATTCACTACACATGAAAGAATACAAAGAAACAAATCCACCATCTATACACACGATGGTCTTTGTCTGAAACCTTATGGATCAATAAATTTGTTTGTCCTAGTTGGACCAAGGGTTGTTGACACAATTTTTGATGTCATTCTAGAGTTGGATTTGTTCAGGATGAAGTTAGGCATACCTTGGCTAGCTTCCATGAATGGAATCACCTCTATTATTCATAAATGTCTAAAGTTCTGCCATGAAGGTGTTGTGCATGACATTGGATACTAGCCTTTGGTGTCCCGTGGGGGGTATTCATTAGACCATTTTTGGTCTACCCCAGTTGGTCTGCTTCCTCCAAGGATGAACCTAATTTACAAAAACTATGTGAAGTATAAGACCTAGGGCAAGGGAAAACCAAAATTGGATCTTCCTATAGCACAACAATTGGCTGCCTCCTCTTCCTAAAAAGGGAAGTAGAAGCTTGCCCCCTCTCAAGATGACTTGTCTGCTCCCCTCTTCTAGGAGTATTGGATGAGCAAGCCTATCTTTTACCCATTGAGTCCGATGATCCCTCCTTGGCATAGATCCAAGATTAGGATATAAAACCTCCCTACTAAACCACCTGGACCTTGGTACTACCTGTATGGTAGAGCAAAATGTCCCCATGGAGAGTCCTCTTTGTCTCAACCTCTATGGCCTCCTACCATTTTTGATTCAAAAGCAGTGAATGGGAAGAGGCCCACTGCCAAGGAACTTGAGTTGCCTCCCCCCTCTGCTTCTCAACTTGCTCCTCCTGCTCCTATTCAAGAGTCTATTCCTCCATCATAAATGGATGTAGTAGACACTCCCATGGCTAAGCAGGAGCCTTCCATTCTTTCACAACTTTCGACCTTTGGTTCAAAGAGTCACAGAAACTGCCTTGCATGCGAGCACAAGTGTCAGTTAAAGGCTCTCATGGCCAAGTAGGCCACCTTACAGAGGAAGGAAGAGGAGATGACCACCCCTGTATTAAGGCCTCTTGTTATGTGCTCCTCTCTCCTCCGCTCTGCTTCCATTCAAACCAGCTATGTATCGCTTCTGGTTTTCATTGTGAGTGTGAATGTGCTTGACCCTAAAAAGGTGTAGGTGTTCATTGCTCCTTTGGTGGAGTCACCTTTGTTGATGTCCCTTCTAGATGTCCTACCTTTCCCAAAACCCATAGATATGACTAACACCTTGATCATATCTACTGCGGTTCTCTCCTCCTCCTCTTCCTTCGCACTTCTTGCCTTGTCTATGGGGAGTTAAAATCCTTCGATGAAGCAAAAGGTAGAGAGAGGTCCTTCCAACAATGGAGGATGTAAGAGGATCCCACCTTCTCTGAAAGGTGGTCTTGCGCTAACTTGTTCTATCCTAGTGATAGAACCAGTCCTGACTTCCCTTGAGTTCGTCACTGCTCCTGAATCACTTGGTGAGCCTAGCGATGAATCTTGGGCGCAACCTTCTCTGTCCATTGAGGTAAAACATAACACTCCCATTAAGTGCATGTTTAACTCTCTAGACAGGGTTTTAGCCTTGTTGGAAATCTCCATGAAATCACTGACCTTAGCTCCACAAGAGCTCAATGGAGAGGACCTTGTAGGGCCCTCTTCCTTAGCCCTTATTGTGGGAGGATCAGATGCTCCTCCTCTTAACATTCCACCACTGTAGGTTCATTCTCCTTCCCCCTATGATGATCTAGAGTGGGAAGTGGACAACCTCTTGGTCGATCAGTGTCAAGAGGAGGCCTCTTCTTTATCTTTATATTAGATGTGTGTGTGTGTTTTGATGTGTTCCCCCATGATCGTGCTATGTGTACCTAGATGACCCTCATCACCCCTATTGGTGCTTGGATATAGGCATGGTTTTTGTGTGATAAACCTTCTTCTATTTGTATCATCATTCTTCCATGTTTGTGACTTGACTTTCAATAAATTGGGGATGATGCAAAGTGTTGGAGGCATTTAGGCTTCCCTTGTATGTTGACCCAATTTTTTTATTTTTACTTTATCTTCTTGTGCATTCTTCACATGGTCTGATATAAAAGGGGGTTGATGACAGTTCATTTTATATACTATTACTACACACACACACACACACACACATATATATTTATGAGTAGTTCTGACCCTGAAATATTAGGCTACCCCTATGCCCTTTATTTGTGTTTCCTTTGATCTTTTTCTTTTCTTTTATCTTTCTCTCTTCTTTACTTGAGTTGTCCCTCTCATGTGTGACAATGCCACTTCTATAACACTTTGATTTTTAGAAAACATATTCGTTGTCAACGAATTTTTTCTTGAGAATCTTCACAAACTTCTTTTCAAAGAATTGTATTCTTGAATTGATACCCTAATGAAACATGTTTCCTTCATCATGGGTTTGTAAAGAAAGAATTTGAGAACCTTCCTCTGAAGTGGGAACAACTTTGATCTTCCCCTCGCGTGGGGGCATATTTTTCCTTTCAAATTCCTTGATGAAGTGAACATCTTTCAAAAGGATTCCTTGATGATGAATCAATTCGAGAAAGAAATATCTCTTTTGTACTTTTGAATAGTGCATCCCTTGAGTGGACCCTTTCTTCATGCTAGGGTTTCCAAGGGACTCCTTTGAAAATTTTCCAACTTGTTGATGGTCTACAAGACTGTCGACTTACTTGCTTGCATGGCCACTTTTTGACTTTGTAGAGTCCACTTTCCTTGGGTTTCCTCTTTTGGTTTCCTCCATGTGAGAGACCTTGGGGGATACCTCCTTATAGGACTTCAGGCCTGTAGGGCACTTCTTCTGAGCTTCTTCCATGTGAGAGATCTGGGGGGTGGCTCCCCTGCAGGTCTGCAGATTTGTAAGGCACTTTTTCTTAGGTTTCCTTCATGTGAGAGATCTTGAAGGACACCTTCCTTTTAGGTCTGGGGGTATATATGACGCTTTCCTGGCTTCTTCCATGTGGGAGATCTTAGGGGATGCTTCCTTGCAAATCTAAGGGTCTCTAAGGTGCTCTTCTAGGTATCCTCCATGTGAGAGATCTTGGGGGACACCTTCCTTGTAGGTCTGTAGGCCTGTGATGTGCTTACTTCTTGGGGCTTCCTTCATGTGAGAAATCTTAGGGGTTGCCTCCTTGTAGGTCTACGAGCCTGTAAGACACTTTCATTCTACAACTTCATAGTTCTATGGGGCTATGGAGTCCTTTACTTGTCTTGCGCTTTTGAGTTCACTAAATCATGGTATACTTCCTTGATAGTTCAGGTATACTTTTCTAACTCTACTACTTCATCGATCTACTTTACCAAAGCATTCATCAGTATTCATGCTCGCTAAAGTGGGGGAAATATGTATAGGAGTGAATTTGCACCCCTTATGCAAATTCCCCTTTTACACTCCCTCACCTTAGAAAACCAAATTCAAAAGTGAAAATCCACATCAGCCCGTTGCCTTCATTCCACTTGGCATTTGTTTTGCGTATCGACAAAAAAATAACTATCAGGGACACCCGCGTGGTGTGTAGACATCCACACGGTGCGCTTACGTCCCTAATGAATTCTTGCATTTGAAGCCTGCAGAGGTGTTACACTTCACATTGGGGTTGATTTGTAACACCCCTCTTCGATCAACCGACCCGAATATGGCCATTTTTCTCATTCACCCTTCAAATTCACCCTTCATTCCTTCATTTCATCCTTCTAAGATTTCAATCTATCTTCTTCACAAGCTCAAGCAACCTTCTAGCATTCACTTCTTACACTCTCAGCCTTCAAGCAACACTTTGCACTCCATAGCAGTAGCAACAACACTCCATCAACTCTGTAGAGCAAGTGTGGAACAAAACCATTGCAGCACGGGCTTGAGTCCTCTCATTTTCTCCTCCATTAGCTAGTGAGATTTTGGTGGAGGTGGTAAGATTTCTACTTCTCTCCTATACGATTTGGTTGAGTAGCATAATAATGTTTAGTAGTGCCATTGTGTTCTTTGCTTTCATTTCTTCCTTTATCAAATTTCTTTCTAGAGTTGCTATCTTGGCTATCCGTGAAGGTGGAAACACCAAAATGGGGGTTTGACTAAGGCAGACTCCTATACATGCATGCAACAATTTTCTTCTTTCTTGTGTGTAGGTGGATGTGCTTCTTGGAGCTAGCTAGAAAACAAGATCTTTTGTGAGATCATTCTTGTCACCCTAGCTTTAATCTACTTACTTTATCATAGTCATCTATGAATTTCTTTCTTCATAGTGTTATTTTGTTCCCTTAAAAACCATTAGCTAGGTTGTTAGTCCATTTTCTAGCGGTTCGCCTTGTCTTTTTAGTCCTCTAGTCGTATGGACCCCAACACACTTGGGAGACGCCAACATGTCATGTTGTCATCCCGAAACCACACTTTCATTCTCAGGTAGAGAGCTACCTGAGGCACAGTGTTGAACCCAAAAAACTGCTCACCTAGCCCCATTCTGAGTTTCAGGTCTATAGAGTGATTGAGGGACCTTATAGTCCTCATCATTCTCGTCCTTCATCACTAAACAACCCTTTAAGCTAAGTTAAGTTAGGGAAGCCTTCCACTCTTGGCTCTTTGTGACCTAGGGCCTTGAACATGGTTGGTCGCCCTCTCTTCCATATACATTAGTGTGAAAAGGGTCTATCCAAGTAGTTATTTTTTATCTAGTTACTACACCTAGTAGTCCTATTCCCACTAGCTTAAGTTCACCTAGTGGTTTAATTTTCTCATCTCACATACACTTGACATATGCACTCACAATTGTCCCAAGTGTTCTACATATGTCACATCTCTTGGAGGGTTACTCAATATTTCTATTTCACCTTCCTAATTCCTCCTTCTCCTATATATACAAGGAGAGTTAATTGTACATTCATACATTTTATGATAGTTCATTTGGCTAATCTATTTTGATTTATTCTTATTATGGAAGTTTAGAATTTTGTGTTTATTATTTGTTGCTCCAACATGGTATTAGAGCATTGAATCACAATTTACTTCTTATTTTTTTGTGAATCCAACAATAATACCTATGAATGAGGCATCATGGAGCCAATAAAAAAATTGTTGTTGCATCTAGAAGGCCCAATAAATGAAATTTAATTTTTTGTAATTTTTTTGTGTGTACCCTTGTTGTACGGTATGATACTATAAAAATTTGTAAGGTAGTATTTTTTGTAATTTTTTCTTTTTTTTGTAGTGGGAAATCTTTCCCCTACAAATTTCATCCCTTGAGTCAACATTTTTGTTGCACAAGCAATTTTTTTTGCAAGTTTGGGCAAATTCCTATAGTCTTTTTGTAGGAGATTAGAAGGATTATTTCTCTAGTTCATGGGGTTTTACTGGTGTTGATAGATTTATGCATGGTTTTTTTGAAGACACATTCCTACTCATGACATCTTTGTACATTTTAGTTTCTTGTTTCTACATGCACTAAGACATCTAGACAAAGGGGAAACCAAAAGGCGAGTCATGAAATTGCCTATGCCAAATATTAACGATGTTTTCCTTCAAATTACTAGAACATTAAATGAACACTCAAAATCATTCATTTTCACAATAAGTAGAGGTTTCATTATGGGATGATTTTTATTTCATATCATTGAAATGAGGAATACCTTGCATCTCCTTTTAGCCTACACATTACATACAAAGAAGGCACTATTGAAGTGGCACCATGTGCTATTCTTGGTGTTTTTTCCTTGGAGTTTATGAACCAATGCTCTATTCAATTAATTACATATCTTTAGAACTATTAGAATATATTGAATCATTTTCTATTGCTTGATGATAGAGTATTCAAGTGGGAAAAGGAAACTTATAGACACAAGAACCTATTGTGACTTTCACACAACCTATTAAATTGAGGACCTCCTCTTTTAATTTTTGCTTAGTTTTCTCACCTTTTTGATTTTACGTTAGTGTGATTTAGGTTAGTTTCCTTTTTGGTGCTTTATTTATTTGGTTTCCAATCCTAATTATCTTTTGAGTTCAAGTTTTGTGAAGTTTGCAAAGATTTGAGGCTTGGTCAAATGGCCCTTATTTTTTCGTAAGGTTGATTAGCCTCTATTTCTCCATAAAGTTGAAGGACCTTTATTTTTCCACAAAAAACATCCTATTGCGTGAATTTAATCTCAACTCGATAAAAGGTTGAGTAGCCCTCACTTTTTTGCAAGGTTTTCTAGGGAGTCTATTTTCCCATAAAATTAGGCACATATCAAACTTTCTCAAACTAGTGCTTGTCGCCCTATATGGTAAATAATTTATGGTCATTGGTGATTGAGGGTATATAAGATTTTGGGCTTGATTTTTTAATCATTTTATAATTATTTAAGATGAATTGATGTTGTGGATATTATTGGTGACCTAGCTTCTTCCATTGTTGTAATTCAAAGAGCTTCCTTACCGTTTACCATCAACTTCACTTTGTATTTCCAAATTTTCTCTACCTCTCCATTCTAATCTAAAACATGTTTGCATAGTTAAATGGTTAAGTTGGTGAATTTAAAGTTAATTTAATGATCATTTACTATTGGTTTTGTTGTAAATTTTATTGGAGTATGTCAACCTTCCCTTAAAGTATTGTATAATTAGTATAAATTGAGAGTTTAGGTTGTATTTCCTTAGCTCTACTTTCCCAATCTAGTGGTGAGGTACCCTATGATATAAGTTTTAACCTTTTGCCATAGTTTGGTTTCTTAGAATATGTGGAATATGTTTGGTGAAAGATAACTTTGGATATATTTTGGAAATATGTTTTGGTATTGCAAGAGGTTCTCATCTTTTAATTCCTAGTTTGTAGAGATATTTGGGGTAATTTCCCTGCAATAGGCCACCCTTGTATTTTGTTAAGTTTTCAAGATTCATTTTCTTGCAAGGTGCATTAATTCATTGTTTTAAAGTTGTGGAATTTCTTATAATTCACCCAAGGTTGAGTCACCGATGGTTTCTTTCATAAGTGAGAAGTTTCATGTTAGAAAAGTTTTATCGTTGTGTAAATTTAATGGTTGTTCAACCTCATATGTATTCTCCATGATTTTTTGCATTGGTCTTAACTTTGGTTTTCCCTATAAACATGGATCTTGTGAAACTTTAATAGTCATACGATGGGTATGTGCACCAAGATGGGGCACAAAAAGGTGCCCAAATGCCCAAAAATGAGAAAAACATGCTCACATTTTGAAGAAATTCTAATAACGTGCACATATTATTATGAAAAAAAAACATGTACATGTTATTATCTAAACATAACAAATATGAATTTTTATGAAAGAAAAATGCATACACATTTTTATGAAAGAAAAACACACATTTTTTGCTCAATAAAGTTATAAAAAGGAAAAGACTACCTAGTTTGCTCACCCATGGCCTACATTTTCTGCAATTGTTTTTCTTCCCTAAACTCTACATAATGTGAATGTGTTTTGGCCTTTGCAACCTTGCTTCACAATGCCATGCCAGAGAAGAGGTAAGTATATTTTTTGCATTTGATTTAAATTTTTCTTTCATTAGGAAAAATTGACTATTTTTGATCAATTTCATGTTTTTTTGAATGATATATAATAGATCATGTAAACCCTAAGCCACAATCAAATTTAAATGATGAATTTCTTGAGGAAAACCCCAGGATGCTTGACCCTTCTGCTATCCTTCCAAAAAACTATGGACAAAGCCAAGATGAATTGCTAGGGCATCTAGAGAAAAAAAAATTTACAATTCAAGAATTAGTTTCAAAATTGAGGGGTTTAATATCAAACAAGCATAACCAATCCCTTGGCTCAACATTGGAAGGCATGTTGACAAATGTTGACACCATCACAAATCAAATATACCAATTTTTAACACTTATAGAGATTCATGTCATCAATATTATGCAACAAAATTGTCCTATGATGTGAAAAATAAATACATAAGAAAAGAAACCACATGCCTTCTTTTTATGGATCCTAAAACCAATCAACCTATTCCTTTTAATTCAAAAAGGTTTCCAATAAATTGGTGTAATCATGAGGATATAAGAAACAGGTTTTGGGATAGGTGGTGGAAGGTCTTTGACCAACCTCCATGTAATAATTATGAGGTGCTGCTATATTTTCTAAGAAAACTATATTGTGAGTTTATCCTTCATCAAATACCCAATTAATTTGATATGAGGGTATTTCAAGGTAGAGGTGGAGGCTCTGTACAAAATAGACTAGGAGCTCGTCAGGTAGATAACTATGCACATCAAAGAATACTAGCACAAATACCTATTTATCATGCGACGGTTCTAGTAGCTATCATGGAGAGTATGGAGGTGCAGAATATCCATGCAATAGCTAGCCTTAAAAACATGATTGTAGAGCATGGAAAAAAAATATCCTAGCCTTTTTCCTTACAGGATGATACAATAGCTCAACCATCTAGCTCTAGTGCCCCTAGCTCTCATATATACGCAAACTATTGTAATATATGTTTTGGGAGAGATAGTGATGCAGAGGGTGTAGATGGTTCCACCTCTCATGTGTGTTCTCATTGCCCATATAGATGTCATGGGAGTAGTTAGGGTCAACAAGGTGGTGTGTTAGATAGTGTAGTGATGACATATGAGTTGTTGAATGAGGTGTATTCTAGTCAAATGCTGGTATGCTGATTTGAATTTATAATATTTTATCTATTAAATACTTCAAATTGTAAATGTAAATATATATTTAATTATAGAATTGAATTAAAATGATGCAAACATTATGCATTTCAGGTTGTAATTCTAGAGTTTGGTATATCATCGAGCATTCCTACAATAACTTGTATAGTTACATCTTTATCCAAGATAAAATTTGTATAATACGTCACAATAAAATAATACTTTCTATTAAAAATAATGTTTAATAATTTAAAATACAATTTTTTATTGAATAGGTGGGCATGTAATCACCATCTAATACACATGCTACCATAGATGGTTATGATATTGGATTTTCTCAGGTACACTATAACACATTTAAGTTTGTTTTTTGTAAATTTCAAATTTGTTGCTTATATATATATTTGTGAAATTTTGAGTTTGTTCTATTATTGTTTGTTTAGTTGACAAATTAATTAGAGACACCTCCTGGGATAAGAGAAAATTTGGAATGGAAGTTGTTGTTAGTACAACAATTTCATCCTCCATGAGCTTAAGTCAAGTATGAGTATAAATATATGTGTTTAATATTGTTTATATTGTGTGAATTGATATTAATAGACCTATCAAAAATAATTGATAAATATGTTTTTTTCATGTTATAGATGGATTTAAACAACCCAATGCAAGGATACACATCTCTTGATGATGTCAAGTGTCGTAACCAAGAAGAATCAGACTACCAGTATGCTATAAGTTTGTTTATAATATATGCATCATTTTAAATAATTTTTATAATTTTTTACTTTGGAATAGTATCTAATTTTATATTTTGTATGTATAGGTTAAGGTACAAAATATTGAGGAGTGCAGGAGATAAGAATGATGCAAGACACTGACTGCTAATATTGATCAAAGTTCAATTAGTTGGGCTAAAAGAGGCCCAATGTTTCAATATTAGTGCTCAATTTTCATAGATGAACATATTGTGTATGACTATAGATGGCACATAGATAAATATTTTAGTGTGGCTATATGTATTAATGGTATTTTCTAGACTAAGAGGAAATACATTGGCCTCATGGAATTGTATGACATTTTGATGATATTTTGTGCACCGTCATGATGGTATTGTATCACATTTTGATCATATTTTGTGTGCCCCCATGATGGAATTATATGAAAATTTGATGATGTTTTGTACAAACTCATGGCCTTATGGAGATCAATTTATATAAATTTTTTATGTGTAAATTGGTAGCTTAAATGGTTTAAAATGTTCTCATAATTTACTCAGCTTGAGCGGTGTATTATGAATCATATCCCATATCTAAATTTTAATTTTTGAATCTAATTTGTTATGATGTGACAAAAACTTAACTACAACATCAAATTCATTGCCTTATCAATTTTTTTTTTAATATACTAAAATATCTCCCAACAAACATTGATCTAAAATTTATATTTATAGAGTGTAATGCAACAAAGACAATTATGAATAAGTTAACAATAATGTATTTAAATTTTAAATATTATTTACCAACCAATAGATGATGACAATATCATACATTCAATTGTCTTACAGGGCCATGTAGGATAAATCCATAATAACCTCTCTCACTTTTTCAAGACTCCAATCCATTTGATTGTGGTAGAAAGTTTTCAAATGTTACAAAAATTATCAAATGAATTCATTGAAAAGTTGCAATGTCGCATAAATTTTGTTTCGTCCATCTTGCAGCTAAATTGACAGTTCCAACACATCCATGTGGGAAGGTTTATGCTAGGAAGGGTCATATTTCACACCCCAACATGCCTGACCATTCCAAGATACATCATATCAGTGCTTTAAATTAAGCTCCCTAAATGCCAAAAAGTGACAAACTTTGACGAGCTATTTCATGGAAATCGTGGCACTTAAAAAAGTTTTTTTCTGAAGGTACATGGAGGTGTAGGGTTCCTCTACAATACCCTCTCTCATTTTTTAATATCTCCAATCCATTTGGCCATGGTGAAATTTTTTCTTGCTACCCCAAAATTGTCAAATACATTCAATGAAAAGTTGCAACATTGCATAACTTTTGTTCTATCCATTGTGTGGCCAAATCGACAGTTCCAACACATCTGAGTGGGTAGTTTTATGCTAATAAAGGCCTTATTTTTCACCCCATCATGCTGGATTGTTCCAAGCTATGTTGATGTATCATACTAATGCTTTCTCTTAAGAGCCCTAAATGCCAAAAAGTGACAAAATTTTGATGAATTTTTTCTCAGAAAACATGGCACTTAAAATTTTTTTGTATGAAGGTACATAGAGGTATAGGGTACCTCTAACATACCCTCTCTTAGTTTTTCATATATCCAATCCATTTGGCCATGGTGAAAATTTTTCTTGTTGCCCCAAAACTGTCAAATGCATTCAATGAAAAGTTGTAATGTTGCATAAATTTTGTTTTGTCCATTATGTGGCCATATTGATAGTGAATTTTTTTTTTGTACCTCTAACATACCCTCTCTTAGTTTTTCATATACCCCAACATGCTTGATTGTTCCAGGCTACATCATACCAACACTTTCTCTTAAGATCCCTAAATGCCAAAAAGTGACAAACTTTGGCGAGCTGCTTCTTAGAAAATGTGGCACTAATTTTTTTTTTATTTGAAGGTACATGGAGGTGTGGGGTCCCTCTACAATAACCTCTCTCATTTTTTATATCTCCAATCCATTTGGCTGTGGTGAAAGTTTTTCTTACTGCCCCAAAATCGTCAAATGCATTCAATGAAAAGTTGTAATGTTGTGTAACTTTTGTTTTGTCCATTGTGAGGCCAAATTGACAGTTCCAACATGTTGGGGTGGGAAGGTTTATGCTAAGAAAGGTCCTATTTCACACCTGAATCATTCCAGGGTACAAAAATTGGAGTCTGTTGTAGTGGGACATTCAACACGACAAAAAAGTGATTTTTGGTCATTACAAATGCATATAAACTAAAAAAATGTGTACATGTTATGTTTCCATAACATGTACATGTTATTGGTCCATAAACTTAAGTTTTTACACTTTGGACTCCATCTAGAAGTGACTATAGTGTCAAAAACATGTATGCACTTTTAGCTCAACAAAAAATGTATGTTCTTTTAACTTTTCAAAACACACACATACTTTGCTTAGTTTCATTTTTGTAGGATGGATTTAGCTTTAAAAAATAAACAAAACATGTACATTTTTTGTTTAGTTTTGGAATTGAGTGATGGGTTTACCTTTACAAGACACGTACGTGATTTTAACTAAACAAAAATATGTACATGTTTTGTTTAGGTTTTGGTTTATCATGGATTTAACTTACCAAAAATTTATGCACTTAAGCCTAACACCTGTACACTTAACTCTAAACTCTATACCCATAACCTTAAGCTCTATACCTACAACATATACCATTAGTTCCCTAACCTTATCCCTCAACCTTAGGAACTAAAGCCAATAGGTTAAACCATTAATCATATAGTCAACCCTATATCCTAAACCCTTGACCCTAAATCCTTTATCCTCAACCCTAAACACATAAACCATAGGCCCTATACCTTGTTGGTTCTAAAAAGTGAAGGTTTTTAAACTATAAGAGGGTGCCATTCTCTGAATGCACCTTTGGCCCACGAACAAGGTAAACAAGGCTAATTACCTCCTACTCTTTAGGCTCTGCCAGACCTAGGCAAGTATACCTGAACAATAAGGTAGACTTATAGTTGGATGTGGTTCCTAGATTGAAAAATCTACTCACTATGGCACATAAGGGTGGAGTAGATGCAAAACTTTGATGGCTAATTCCTATTGAAAGTAGTTGAGAATTCAAGATTGTGAATTGTATTTTGTATTGTAATATCCTAAGTATGACTAGTGCCTACTCCTATTGGGTGAGTGGAGTGGATGAGTCAATGATGATCTATGGAATGGATATAGAGTTGTAAGATAGGTAATCCTATTGTTCAACTTAACTCAAATTATTGGGCACTTGAGATGTCTGCACCTTTTGCAAGTGTGCAAGTATGTTTATCACAATGTTATTTAATAATCCTTGTGATATCTCCTCAAGTTATTGTGAAAGTATGGAAGGATATTTAATTCTTAAATTAATGGAAACCAACCAGAAAGGATTTTAGTTCACATCAACTTAGAAACCAATCAACTCTTTCACAAAGTAGCATCAAATGTGCTCTAATAAATCATGCAGATTTAAATAACTAGAAAATACCACTTTGGAGACAACAAAGTAATAAATGAGCATGAAAATCAACACAATAATTGAACACTAAAAATAAATTACGATTTATAAAAGGTCTGCTCTATTGTATTACTTTAAAATATAAGCATTATAACAAAAGTCTTCGAAATATGGTATGGATGGGAGAATTTCACAATCTATCTTCTTACTAATGCCTACTCTAATGGAATGGAATGTGATGATAAAGATGTGATGATATCAAAATTGGGCCTTGGTTTCCCTATTTGTATGGGAAGCAACAAGCTTGAGGCCCATTGCAAAAAGTCACATTGGTTCATAACAAAACATAACTAACATAAACATGAAACTATTAAGAGTTTGTTAATGGATGCATTGCAGTCCGTTAATCTCCAACAAGCACTTGTGGTCATCTAAAACCTATTCAAGGCTCATGAACCATGATTGTGTATCCAAAACTATCAAACTCTAGCCCCTATCACTCCTCTCTTACTTGGCCCATGAAATGAACAAGTTGATCTTTGACAAATGCTCCATATACCCACTTTTAACATGAGTATCTGCATTATGTATAATATCTTTCATGGCATATTCCAAATCAAATATTCTCCCAAGTGTTTGATGCATCCTCTTAAACACTTACTCTTCATCATTAATTGCATCAAGAATAATTGGTAGATAGTTGGCTATTTTGTCCTTCCATGTATCCTAATCTTTCAATTTTGTTTCTTCAAAGAGATTGGGTAAAGCCATACTCAGTGGTTGACTGAAATCACTCAATTCTTGTGCCAGGATATTGTGGAATTCCTTATGAGATTTCATGAGTTCCTAGTATTCTTGTAGCATAGTAGAATTATCCTCTTTCTTTGCAATGATAGGAGATTCTACCTCCTTCATTCTATCACTCAATCTGGTGTTTTCCAATAATGTTGCATATGTTTTATCATGAATATTCCAAACTTGTTCAACATGTTTCTACATGTCTTTGAATCGCATGTAGACAATTTTTTATACCATTTCAAAGGTATTAGTTTTGAGCTTTCCCTTTAACTCTTCCTGTTCCTTCTGCACTTTCTCATGCCTTTGTTTTTGTTTCCAATATCTAGTTTTTGATATTACCTCAAGTAGTTTCCTTTCATGTTCAACTAATGGAGAATAGAGGCCTGAAGAAGAAGGTAGTCTATCCCTATAGTTGATTAGCTCTTGCTTCAACCTTTCATTTTCTTCTATCAACCACTTACTATCCCTTACCAATTTTTGGATCTAAGCCTTTTTGAATTTGGCCAAATTCACATTCAAATCAGCAGTTTCCATGGGATCTGTTTCTCCTACTCGTTGCACTAAAAGATGTCCAAAAATCTAATCATGATCAACTAGGGAAGACCTTTTCACTAGTGGATAGAGTGCCCATATCAGCAAAGTAGCAATATTAGGATTAAATCCTGATCCAGTGTAGATATTGTCACCAAATTCATCTATTAACTACAAAGTTTTATTTTTTCTCTTTAGAAAACTATCAAATACAATGGCCAAGCTGATATCTTGTCCTCGAAGGAGCATAACCCCATCCTATTTTAACAATTCTCTTCCCCTCTCAACAATCATATGTTTCATCTCTCTATCAACTTCATGTTGAAGTCCATTTAAAGGATATGCTTCCTTCTCAGGGTCAATGTTCTTCAACCTCTCCCTTACCAACTTTCCTTTATATTCATATATGAAAGGTTTAAATTCAGGAGTCTGGACAAAGGCATCATCTATAGTGAACTCTTGACTAGCCTAATGTCTCACATCATAAGACAACTCATCAAAAGCTTAAAAGTTAACTACACTCCTTTATAATGGAATTTCATATGGGGGAATGACAGGAGCGTTGATCTGTGTCACTTCTTCTCCCTCTTTAGCATCATCTTCAACTGTGATTGGGGAATTAACTTAGAAGCTTACCTCTGGAGTAGGCTGTGGTAACAAATGGCCTAGTGGTGTTACTTTTTTTGCTTGCCTCTAAGAGCCAACATTTCTTCTTCTCTCATATGCCACTAGAGGTACATCCTTTATTATCTCTTCTTCATGCAGAAACAGTTGTTCAACTCTCTCCATGGGGTCCTAAATTTTATGAAAAGCTTCTACATAAAATGGGTTAGTTTTCAATCTCCCAACCTCAACCATAACAATCCTATTGTATGCATTTGATATTATTATTGCTTGACTATCCTCAGAATTTTTGATAACATCATTAAAAGAAAACCCATGCTCATATCCTTTCAATTTATGAGAGCATCATTTAGAAAGTGCTCAGGACCAAAATTATTCCTCTTATTTTCACCAACAAGCCATAATAATTTAACTTGCTTCCAACCAAGTCATACCTTGAATCAACAATAATGGTGAAATCACCAAAGCACAAAGTAGAAGGCATGAAGGTCTGCCTTCCATAGCTTTTAAAATGCATAAAGGCTGAATACGACAATTGTCTTATAATCTCAAGATAAGAAACTCTATCTGGTATAGTCTTAGGCAATAAATATGGTGTTGCCTCAAATCCATATACCCTAATGACAGTACAATCTACAAATGCGTACTAATCTCCCCAATTGTGGTTTATGTTTCCATCATGGCCTTTCTCCTTTGGTAGGAGAAACCTCTATACTTGAGGGGACAAATTATAATCATATTTATGGCCAAACAATTTATACAAGTGTTTGACAAAATGCTCCTGAGAGTATAAGTAGTGGGATATCCTATATGTACTATCCTAGACTGATGTGCACATTTGCACTAGTCTTGAATTACTATCACCATCTAGATCTTTTACTCTCAATTATTTTCCCTAGATTTCCATCTCTTATCCCTCATACAGTATCATATGCATAAGAAGTGAATAGTGCTTGAAATTGATGGCTTCACTGTTGTGCTTAATAGCATTAAGAGCACTATTGATGGATTATGATAGGTACTCTACATAATCATAGGGCCTGGCATCTTGAATCTGAATGTCTGCGGTCAGAACCATGGGAGCTATAGTCATATTAGTAGGGAACTCAACTCCCATAACTTGGCTAGCTGAATAGTATGTATACTGGTAGTATTCTTCAAAGAAATCTATATAAAATAGTGGTTTTTCATTGCTAGAAAACCTCATAGGTTGATTTCTTGGACCTTGTGGTCTGTGCAGAGGCAACTTCCACATCTTGTAGCTCATATCCATAGAGCGATACTCCTCCAACGAGTCTCTCAGCTATAATTTCATTTTTAGGGAAGTGTCCAATTGGAATACCATACAAATATAATCCTTCGTTATGATCATAAACTGTGACCCATCGTGCAAATGAATGACCCTTGTTTTGGGATTCTAGTTCTTTTCTAGTGCATTAATTGGTTCTATGTTCACAAAAAAATTGGCATTATGAGTTTTCCTAAATTCAGATTCCATGGGTTCGAGATTGGGCTATATTTGTACTTATTTCTATAATGATATATGAATAAATCATAGCCTCTGTGTGGAGTCCATAAATCTCCTAGATTCTTATGTTATATTCTAGGGTCTCACATGATGGGTTTAACTGAGCTATTCTTTGTGCTTTTGGCCCAGATGCAGGATACTGTTCTATTAAATCTTGATTGAGAGGCATACTTTTAGTTTTTTGTCTCTTCGTTGTTGCCTTCTCTAGGGTTTTATCCATTTTAACCCTAACAATGCTATGCTTCAAGCTATATTTGAAAAATTACATTGAACTGAGCCAAGGTGTACTTGAGTGAATGCCATAATTTTTGAACTACTTGCTTTTGTCCCACTCTGTCCTCTAGATGCTTAGCCACAATGTGTAGTGAATTTTCATTTCTTAGAAGCTAAATTTATTGACTTTTAGCATGTTTGAGCCAACTCTGGTTCATAAATGGTGTTCATGCCACCTTCCTATCAACTTGTGTATTAATGGAAATAGTCTGTATGATGAATTAATCTATCAAATCAATCCAATGACAATTATTTCATATATTGTCACTGAGATCCTAATCACATCTATATCTCTCTTCGATATCCTTGGCCATCTTTTGAGAAATGTCTAAGAGACATTCAGGTTTCTTTCATTGATATTATAATGTCTTATTAATATTTACTTCTTATTTTTCTCCCTCACGCTCCTCCTTTTTGTCGATGAGACCGATGGATTTCTCTTGGCGACAAGCCTATGTCTCCTCGACATGCCCTTATCTCTTCCCTCGGTGGTGATACCAAGAGATGATGTCTATGTGACTTTTTTTATGTCAGGGAGACCCATGGCCACCTCTCTTCGACATCCCTTAGTCTAATCGATAATTTTTTCCAGAATGTCGGGGAGACTTTTGATAATGTCTTCTCGATATTTTTGTCTCCTTGGCATATCATTGTTAGGATGTTGATGAGATCTTATCCAATTTCTGTGCGATATCTCTATCTTGCTGATACTTTACTCCTTGAGTGTTAAAGATACTTCTTTGCTTCTCTCCTCGACATGTTGATGTCTCTTTGACATTGTTGTTTTTCCAGTGATTTAGTATTTATTTTATGATAATCTCTCAATATCTGAGAGATTTTTTTCTATTTCCTGAATGTTGACACTCGTATGATTTGTCGGTGAGACATGTTAGACTCTCTCCTCAACATATCCAAGTCTCTTATAAATATCATTCTTTAGGCTGGAGGGAAGGTATTTGAATATGTCTCTTAGACATCTAGGAGTCTCATCTACATTTTTTACTAGCTCTTTCTGCTTGTGTCGAATGGACTATGGTGAGACTCTCTCTGATATGGCATTGTCTTGGTGAAATTCCATGAGCTTCTAGGAGAATATTTTAGGTAGGGACTTCACTTTATTGTAATGATCAAGGGCCTTATTTTGATACTTTAAATTAATGTCCATTATTATGAAATGGATATGGAGCATATGGTGGATGTGGGAGGATGAGTGAAAATGGAGGTGTGCAAGATAATCAATGTGGATTTTTTTAGCTCCAACACACCCTAAATAATGAATAATTTAGAGATATTGAAGGGAGAGAGGAGAGAGAGACATGGGAGGGAGATAAAGATAGTTGATATACAAAGAAGAGAGGCAAAGAAAGAGATATGTGAGAGAGATAAAAGAGATATCTACATAGGGAGGGAGGGAGAGGTAGATAGTGGAGAGAGAGAAGTTAGATAGAGAGGTAGATCTAGAGTAGAGAGAGAAGTGGGATAGAGAACAATAGAGATGGGGAGGAGAGTAGAGAGAGGTAGATGTGAGACTTAACCATAAATTGTAGACTCATAACCCGAAACCCTATACCCTATACTATCAATTCCCTAAACCTGTCCCTCAACCTTAGGAACTAAAGCCAATAGGGTTTTAATCCCTTAACCATATACTCAACCCTATACCCTATATCCTCTTCCCTAAACCCTATACCCTCAACCCTCAACCTTAGATGTCCCAACCCTCAGGTGATCTATATAGCTTTACAAAACATGTACATGCTTTTAATTTAACAAAACACGTTTATGTATTTTGCTTAGTTTTGGGCTTACAATGGATTTAACTTACCAAAACTCTATGTACTTAATCCTAACACCTATACACTTAACCCTAAACTCTATACACATAACCCTAAGTTCTATAACTATAACCCTAAACCTTAGATACCTTATAAAATCAACCCTAAACCCTATCTGTCAACCCTAGACCATAGAGAGAGGTTAGATAGAAAGAGGTAGTTCTCTAGGGAACTAAATTCTATACCTTATACCCTATACCGTTAGTTCCCCAAACCTTATCTCTCAACTCTAGAAGCTAAAGACAATAGGTTAAACCCTTAACCATATACTCAACCCTATACCCTATACCCTATACCCTCAACCCTAAAACCTAAACCCTACACCCTCAACTTTAAACCATATATGTCAACCCTAGGCCTTAAAGCCTATAGGTTAAACCCTCAATCCTCAACCCTATACCATGTACCTCTTGACCCTAAACCCTATCCCTCAACCTTGGGCCCTAAGGTCTATATAATAAACCCTCAATGATATATACTCAACCCTAAACCATATATCATATACCCTTGACCCTAGGCCCTAATATGATGAATCCTTGATCCCCAATACACTCAATCCTAAATGTTATACCCTCAACCTATGTGTTTGTTGTGTCAGACCTATGCATGTGATACACAACCACCTTGGTTCCTCATGCCTTGGTGTATAGTATCAGATGCATTATCAAATTAAGTTCTCTATATATTGTAGTTCAATTATTTTATTCCAAATGTACACATAATTATATTTTTTATTCTAAGCATCTTCTCATCATTTCATTTTCATCTTAAGTGTTTAGATTTGTTATTCTAAGCATTTATCATCATTTCATTTTAGTCTTAACTATTTATATTTTTTATTTGAAGCATCTTGTCAATCCTAAACCATATCCCTCAACCCTAGGCCTTAAAGACTAGGGAATGAACCCTTGAACCTATACACTCAGTCCTAAACAATATACCCTCAATCCTATACACTATATTGTATTCCCTCAACTCTAAACCCTACATTAAACCCTAGGCCATAAAACCTATACACTCTACCCTAAACCTTATAACTTCAAACCTAGGCCTTAAAGCCTATAGGATAAAACCTCAATTGGGTAAGTGCAGAAAGATGGGGGACTAAAAAGTGGTCTTAAGTGGCCACTTTTTTTCTAAAATCAAGAAATATTAACCTTGGATGAGAAATTGAGGATAGTTACACTCAGAATTTTAAGCAACAAAAAAATTGTTCGTATTGATCCGAGTCTACTTTCTAAACTACTAATTCTTTTTGAAAATGGTAGAGGTTAAGGGGTTCAAAAAAGGGAGCCATAGAAATTGGTGTTGTTTTTGTCGAAAAAACACAATATTGCATCTTTTTTGGCTTCCTCAAAAGGTTAACTTTTTTTTTGGTATTTCTAAAATCACTTCAGTGAGAACTTAGCTCACATCATGTAGTTTATGCCCAAATCTTCTAATAATTTTTTAATCAATATTTGATTTTTTTACTAATTTTCAAAGTGGACACATCCTGAAAAATAAAATTTTGGTCATGATAGCCCTATAATTTTTGAAAACTAATCAAAAATTATTTTTTTAATATGTGTAGAATGGAGTCTAGTTTATAAAAGTGTAATTTATTTGAAATTTTAATGAACAGTTAAAAAATAAAATAAAAAATACCAAACACTAGTATTTGATAAAAAAAATGACACACAAACAAAATAAATTAAAGATGAAAGCCTTAACATTGTCAAAATGTGAAAAAAATTACATCTTTAAATAGCTGAGAGAGATTTGAAATTACCTAGGTGTTCAATTTAATTGACCTTGAAACATGTACAAACTTGATGGTTAGCACAAACGAGATTATGTGAAATCTTGTAAAATATGTAAAAACATGTCTTTGGATGTTAGGAAGGCACTCCAAGCCTTTGGGTTGGAAATCCAAAGAAAATCCCAAGCCTAAGGATTGGGGATTCCCAAAGTAATATATAACATGAGCACATTATGATGTGCTCACATTATGTCCTATTTTGTATTTTTCTCCTTTTTTGCAAAAAGTTGTAATTTTTTCAAGCTTGACATAATGTGAGCGTGTTATAACGTGCTCGCATTATGTCTTGCTTTGAATTGTTTTTTTGCAAGTTTGTTAATTATGTTTCATGTATGTATGTATGTATTTATGTATGTATGTATTCCTAAATGCATGTATGCATGTATGCCTATATGTATGTATGTATGTATGTATGTATGTATGTATGCTTGTATGCATATATGCAAGTATGCCTGTATGTATATATTCCTATATGTATGTATGCCTATATGTATGCATGCATGTATGCTTATATGTATGTATGTATGTATTTATTTATGTATGCTTGTATGTATGTATGTATGTATGGCTATATGTATGTATTTAAGGGTTTTGGGTTTAGAGTATATAAGGGTGAGGGTATAGGTTATAGGAATGAGGGTTGAGGTTTTTGGGTTTAGGGTTTAAGGTATAGGGTTGAGGGTCGAGGGATTAGGGATTAAGTAATAGGTTGGGCATATAGGGTAGAGGGTTGACAGCTTACAATCAAGGGATAATATTTATCTTGTTGAGTGTACAAGATTAAGTGTGTAAGGTATATGGATTAGGGTTTAGGATATTGGGTTTAGGGTTTATGATATGGATTGAGGGTATAGGGAATAGGGTGACTTGGATTGAGAGTGTATGGTTTAGGTTTTAAGTATATGGTTGAGGGAAAATATTCATGGTTCAGGGTATAAGGGTGATGTTATAGGGTATAAGGATGAGGGTTTTTGGGTGTAAGGTTCAAGGTTTAAGGTATAGAGTTGAAGATTGAGGGATTAGGGCCTAAGTATATGGTTGAGGGATAATTTTCAAGGCTAAGTGTCTAAGATATAAGGTTTAGGGTTTAAGGTTGAGGGTATAAGGCATATGGATGGGGGTTGAGGGTTTAGGGCATAAGTATAGGGTTGAGGGTATAGGGTATAGGTTAGAGGTTTGAGGGTTGATGAATAATGTTCTAGGTTGAGTGTCTAAGGTTAAGTGTATAGGGTATAGGTTTATTAGGGTTTAAGATATTGGGTTGATAGATTAGGGCTTAAGTATAGGGTTGAGGGTTGAGGTTGTAGGTTGTAGGGTTTAGGAATTAAGGTTGAGGGTTTAAGGGTTGAGGGATTAGGGGTTGAGGGTTTAGGGTTTAAGGGTTTAAGGGTTGAGGGATTATGGTTTAAAGGTAAAGGGATTAGGGTTTAAGGGTTGAGGGTTAAGGGATTATGGTTTAAGGTATAATGTTGAGGGTTGAGGGTTTAGAGTCTAAGGTTTAAGGGTTGAGGGTTGAGTGTTAAGGGATTAGGGTTTAAGGGTTGAGGGTTTAAGTTTGTAGGGTTTAAGGCTCAAGGGTTTAGGGTTCAAAGGTTGAGGGTTTAAGGGATTAGGGTTTAAGGGTAGATGGTTAAGATATTAGGGTTTAAGGTATAGGGTTGATGTGTTAGGGTTAAGGGTTTAATGTATAGGGTAGAGGGGTTGAGGTTTGAGGGTTTAAGGGTTGAGGGTTGAAGGATTTGGGTCGAGGGTTTAACATATAGGGTTGAGGGATTAAGGTTTATGATTTAAGGTATAAGGTTGAGGGATTATGGTTGAGTGTCTAATGTATAGAGTAGAGGGTTAAGAGTTGAGGGTTTAGGGTCTAAGTGTTGAGGTTTTAGGGATTAGGATTGAGTGTATAATGTATAGGGTAGAGGGTTTAGAGTTGAGGGTTTAGGGTTGATGTATTAAGGGTTGAGGTTCCAATGTATAGGGTAGAGGTTTGAGAATTGAGGGTTGAGGGTTTAAGGGTTGGGTTTGAGGGTATAGGGTTGAGGTATTAGGATTGAGGGTCCAATGTATGGGGTAGAGGTTTGAGAATTTAGGGTTGAGGGTTTAATGTATATGGTAAAGGGTTGAAAAATTAAGGGTTTAATGGTTGAGGGTTTAAGGGTTTAAGGGTTGAGGGTTTAAGGGTTGAGGGTTTAAGGGTTGAGGGATTAAGGGCTTAAGGGTTTAGGGATTAGGGTTGAGGGTTGAGGGATTAGGGTATAGGGTTAAGGGATTAATGGTTGAGGGTTTAAGGGTTTAAGGGTTGAGGGATTATGGTTGAGGGTATAGGGTTGAGGGATTAGGGTTAAGGGTTGAGGGATTATAGTTTATAGATTAGGGTTGAGGGATTAGGGTTGAGAGTTGAGGTTATAGGGTTGACGCTATAGGGTTGAGGGATTAGATTTGAGGGATTAGGGTTTAGGTTCTAATGTATAGGGTAGAGGGTTGATAATTGAGGGTTGAGGGTTTAATGTATAGGTTAGAGGGTTGAGGGATTAAGGGGTTGAGGGTTGAAAGGTTGAGAGTATAGGATTTAGGGATTAGAGTTGAAGGTCCAATGTATAGGGTAGAGGTTTGAAAATTGGGGGTTGAAGGTTTAATGTTTAGGGTAGAGGGTTGAGATATTAAGGGTTTAAGGGTTGAGGGTTTAAGGGTTGAGGGATTAAGGGTTGAGGGATTAAGGGCTTAAGGGTTGAGGGATTAGGGTTGAAGGTTGAGGGATTAGGGTAGAGGTTTGAGGGATTAAGGGTTTAAGAGTTGGGAGTTTAAACATTGAGGGATTAAGTGTTTAAGGGTTGAGGAATTAAGGGCTTAAGGGTTGAGGGATCAAGGTAGAGGTTTGAGAGATTAAGGGTTTAAGGGTTGAGAGTTTAAATGTTGAGGGATTAAGGGTTCAAGGGTTGAGGGATTAGGGTTGAGGGTTGTGGTTATAGGGTTCATGGTATAGGGTTGAGGGATTAGGGTATAGGGATTATGGTTTAGGGTCCAATGTATAGGGTAGAGGGTTTATAATTGAGGGTTGAGGGTTTAATGTATAGTGTATAGGGTTGAGGGATTGAGGGGTTGAGGGTTTAAGGGTTGAGGGTTGAGGGTATACAGTTGAGTGTCCAATATAATGGGTAGAAGTTTGATAATTGAGGGTTGAGGGTTTAATGTATAGGGTAGAGGGTAGAGGGATTAAGGTTTTAAGGGTTGATGGTTTAATGGTTGAGAGATTAGGGTAGAGGGTTGAGGGATGAAGGGTTTAAGGGTTGAGGGATTAGGGTTGAGGGTTGAGGATATTAGGGTTCAGGGATTAAGGTTTTAGGGTTTAGGGTTGAGGGTTTAAAAGTTTAAGGGTTAAGGGTATAGGGTTGAGGGATTAGGGTTGACGGTTTAGGGTATTGGGTTGAGGGTAGAGGGTTTAAGGGTTTAAGGATTGAGGGTTGAGGGTTTAGGGTTGAGGGTTTAATGGTTTAATGGTTTAAGGGTTTAAGGGTTGAGGGTATAGGGTTGATGGATTAAGGTTGAGGGATTAGGGTCGAGGGTATAAGGTTGAGGGTCGAGGGTATAAGGTTGAGGATCCAATGTAAGGGTAGAGGGTAGTGGGTTGAGGGTTTAAGGGTTGAGGGTTTAGGGTTGAGGGATTAGGATTGAGGGTATAGAGTTTAGTGTTGAGGGTTGAGGGTTGAGGGTTGAGGGTTTAGGGTTAAGGGTTTAAGTAGTTGAGGGTATAGTGGTTGAGGGTTTAAGGGATTAAGGGTTTAATGGTTGAGGGTATATGGTTGAGGGTCCAATGTATAGGGTAGATGGTTGAGAATTGAGGGTTGATGTTTGAGGGTATACGGGTTGAGGTTTTAAGGGTCGAGGGTTTAGGGTTTAGGGTTGAGTGTTTAAGAATTGAGGGTTGAGGGTTTAGGATTGATGATTTAAGGGTTGAGGGTATAGGGTTGATGAATTAGGGTATAGGGTTGATAGTGTAGGGGTTGAGGGATTAGGGTTGAGGGTTTAATATAGAGGGTAGAGGGTTGATGGTTTAAGGGATTAAGGGATTAAGGGTTGAAGGTATAGGGTTGAGATATTTGGGTTGAGGGTATAGGGTTGAGGGATTAGGGTTGAGGGTATAGGATTGAGGATCTAATTTATAGGGTAGAGGGTTTAATGCATAGAGTATAGGGTTGAGGGATTAAGGGTTTAAGGGTTAAGGGGTTAAGGGTTGTGGGGTTAAGGGTTGAGGGATGAGGGTTGAGGGTTTAAGGGTTTAGGGTCGAGGGATTAGGGTTGAAAGTTCACTAGTATAGAAACAACAATAAAATACTAAAAAAACCTACTAAAATCTGCTTATAAATGACTTCATTTGGTCACATGACCACTACTAGTTTATTGCTAGTCATACATAACACGATTAGATTGGTGACTAAACCATTTTTTTTCATTTATTGGTTGTTTTGATTGATCAATTTGGTAGTATATTTAGTCCTCGATTTAGTCATTCATTGCTATGATCTGGTCACTTATTTAGTCATTTTTTTTCCACTGATATATTTAGTCGTTGATTTAGTCATTGATTGCTGTAATTTGGTCACTTATTTAGCCATTTTTTATTCATTGATATATTTAACTAGTCACTGATTTAGTTGTTGATTTAGTCATTGATTGGTGTAAGGTGGTCACTTATTTAGTCATTTTTACTCACTAATTTTTGTGCATTGGTAGTGTATTTAGTCATTAATTTTAATCATCATTTTGATCAATTTGGTAGTATATTTATTCATTTTTATTCATTGATTTCACTAGTAATATATCTAGTCACATTTATTCAATGTTAACACTGATTTTTGTCAATTAGTAGTTTGTTTGGTCAATTTAATTATTAATTGATGTCATTTAGTAGTATATTTAGTCATTTTAATTGACTTATATTTAAGGATTTAAGCATAAAACACATAAATACATACCAATCATCAATTGCACATAAATATAAGACAACCATTGAGAAGGAAAAATTGGTGAACTTTATTAATAAAAGAAAGGTGTTCTAGTTACAACTTAGAAATAGAGTATTACAATTGTTATTTTCAGTCACAAGATTGAAAATATGAGTTACAATATTGTAGAAAAATAACTGCAAGAAAGAAACTTCTCCAAAAGACTTCTGCGATGATGGAAACACATGTTTGAAGCCCTAGTTCAATGCAAGCACATGCCCCTAATTTCATCTCTTAAAACTTCTACAACATGGGCAATCTTCTTGGAGCAAGTTGTAACTTGTAGAATCCAAGAAGATTGTTGATTGTGTCCCATATATGAAGCTCTCTCCTTTAATGTAGTCAACAATAACGCAACTAGAGTATTTCCTCCTTTATATGCAATGTGTCATCTAATATGAGTAACGTTAGGGTGCTTCCTTTTCTACCATGAATAAAGTTGTGCCTCAATACAACCAAAAAAATTAATATTAGTCTCAATTCAAAAAGAATAAAAGTGTATTGTATATTGCAATTTTACAAAAGAAATTCCAAACACAATAGAAAGATAAATCAATTAAAAAATTGTAGCCTTGTCAACAAATTCCTTAAACAGAATGTTCAACATAGGCCTGAAATATGCATATTGAACCCTTGATTTTAGAACCTTGTTCAAAATTTAAGAAAGGTGATACACTCATATTATAGAATGAAGACACACTATAGAATGAAGGCTATCAACACTAACCAGATTGGAACAACATTATGAACATAAATTTTCTGGAAACGAAGCCCAAGAATGCCATCAGACTTGGATAGCAAAAATGTCAACCTTGGTTCATGTGTTGTCTCAGTAAAGACTTGCACCATTAAAGAATCCATTTATACATAAATTACAAATTAAGTTGATGAGAAAAGATCTTTGATATCCAATTGGGAAGCCTTAACATACAAAAATTACTAACCTGATGTTTCACAAATTTTTTCCCAATTGTGACATCATCTTCTCCATTCACTTTACAAGCACCACCCAATTCAACTTTTGAAGGCACAAACACATAAGGTACTTTTTGCAATGGTAATTTTCAAACTAATGATTAATAACAAAACTTAAGGCATCTATTAAACTTGCAAGAAAACAAGTACTTGAACAAATACACAGAAGCATCACCAAATGGTTCAAAACACATTGTTAGTATAAGTCCAAAAATTTGATGTTACTATGCAAGTATTTAGGTTTATTCTCTTACAATTCATCAAAATTAGAAAAAAGGGTAGCAAGTCAGGGGGTTTGATCATTGGAAAACTTTGTAGTTAAAATGGTTTTGTACTATGTTAAACATGATTTCATTAGTTTCAATCTCACCATTTTACCCATGAGATTAATGCCGTATACAATAAGAATCAAACTGTGTTTATTTTATTGGTTTTGATCCCTTCAATCCACCTTTGCAACATCTACATGATATAAAGATTTCAAGTGAATGGTTGAAACATATCAGAGGTTATTGAAGGAAATCCTTTCACAAATTAAGGAATGATTTAGGTATTGCATGGCACATGGAGTTAACCTAAAAATGTTGCAATGTCCATCTGACATCTTAAAAGGTTGCAATAATGTTGAAATTCAAAATGGTACAAGGAGAGAGAAAAAATCAATACCTTATCTTTTGGCTAATGAAATCAAATGATCAAGAATGGCAGGAGGATCTGTATCAGCCACCATAACTATAAACTCTAATGTTTTAAAGTTAACGTCTTAGTTGCTACAACACCCTAAACTCATTCAGTATTAGCAAAAAAGAAGTTGGATATTGATCCATTGCCATATTGGATCTCACAGGATTATCCTTCACAAACAAAAAATGATATATATTAATTGTTTAACAACTTCCTTAATATCCCCATGTAAGTAGATTGAAGTAAGTGAGGTTGAGGGTTTGAAGTAGAGTACCATCTTCTTGGTATATGCTTGACTTTGATCATGACTTGTATCTTGAATGAAAAGAGCAAGCTATTTGCACTGTAAAATCATTGTTAGAAAAATAACCACGAAATCCTCTTTAATTAAAATAATCCTTCTAGATATTTAGAGACAAGATATTTTAGTTAATTTCTAAGAGAGCTAATTTCACTATCCAAACATCCATCAATCTATTTACTATATATAAATTCCTAGAATTGAGAATTTGAATGTAATGAAACTAACCATAATTACCAAAGATTTGACACCAAAATGTAGTACAAAATGAATTGTTTGACAACAAATGTGTTTTGATAAACCAAATATACCCTTGATATATTTATTTAAATAACAATGAAAGATTAAACTAGAGACAATAAGATAAAATTCATTAATTCACTTCAACAAACAATTGAAACCAAAATTCAACCACCAATTATAACTTCATTCTATTTATCTTCAAGAAGATTTTACAATACGTTTCAATTTTTTTTCTTGATTGACATGTCAAAAAGAGTCTTGTCAGTCACCCACTTTTAATATAAATAAAAAAATATTAATTATCATTGTTTACATAAAACTTTAAAAGAAATGAAAGATGAGAAGTGAAGAAAATTTATCAGATGTTGAAGTCCACAACACTCACAAGATATGTAAGTCCATTACTCATCATAAAGTACCCGTGATCATTCAAATCTAGAAAATTCCTCTCTCCATGATGGTATCTACAAGGCTTGGTACTTCACTGCAAGGCCTATTCTTCTGTAGGAGCTAGATATGTCTGCTCCCACTGGTACACTGTGTAATAATGAGGCCATTTCTACTCCTGGATTTTTTGTGTGTTGGCCATGTGACTCTTCCATTTGCTGTCCAATAATCCTTTAGTATCCGTGATAAATTTTGAGTACCCAACATCTAGTGCAATTATTCCATCCAAGGTTAAATTTAGGCGGTGAATATTTATGTCACCATCCTTCTGTATATTAGTGAGGTAGTTGGGAACAATTTTTCTAAACTCATCTATCCAATCCTTGGACCCTTTCAATTGATCATCATCCCTTAGTATCTTAGGCACGAACCACTGCTTTAGCATGTGAAATGAATCTATTCTTTCCAGATCATCATCTCTGACAACATCTAGTGCAATTATTCCATCCAAGGTTAAATTGAGGTGGTGAATATTTATGTCACCATCCTTCTGTATATTAGTGAGGTAGTTGGGAACAATTTTTCTAAACTCATCTATCCAATCCTTGGACCCTTTCAATTGATCATCATCCCTTAGTATTTTAGGCACAAACCACTGCTTTAGTATCTTTTGGTCTTTTGTAGACATGTATTGAAATTCATCTCTGACCATTCAGACCATTTGCTTAGTAGGATTTAAAGCTATGGGGCCCTCAACACTCCTTTGTAAAATTATACACAAAGTCGTTAAGATGTGATGTACAAGTTTCCATTTCTTGTCTAAGGGGTCCAATATAGGTACATGGGCCTTTATCTAATCAACTGCTTGTGACAAGGAAATATAACATTCATAAACATTTTCCAATTTGTCCATAATTAGTTTAACCCTATGCTCCAAGATATATTCCAATACCTCAAGGGTTTCTCTCTTTTCTTTTTCCTTTGTTTCTTCATTACTCTTTTTCACCTTCTCAATTTCTTGTTTTAGCACATTAACTCGTTTAACAGTGATTTAACTTGTGACTAGTCTGGATGGTAGGGGGCTGGTATACTATTAGTTATGTGCTTTGGGAAGGACCTACTTTCTTCAATTGTTGTTTCAATTTCACATTTTCTATGAATAACCTATTCACTTCATCATTCAGATCAGTCTGTGCTAAATCTCATATTTTGCCAATATAAGCTCCATAGCTTTAACTGCATCCCTAATAAACATTGTTGAGTGCATTTTCATAGTAGTTGCCTCCAATGCTGGTGTGTCTTGAAGTGTCTTTACCATGGCAGTCCCTCTCATTTATTTTACAACATCAAGCAATCTTGGTTTTTCTATTCTTTTTTGCTTTGTCCAAAAGGCTAGGGTTTCAAGTCTTGGATTATAACCTATGCCACTCATTCCCTCATCTGAATTGAATTCAGAAACCAACATGGGATCTTCTTGGCTTCTTACTTGATCCAATAAGAATATCTTTTTTAACTCCATCCCAAGAATAATTAGTATATTGCTTTCTAAGACCAAATTTCATCAATCTCGAGTTCTTCAAGAGTTTAGGCAACAATTTGGTCATGTTGTGGCTCCTTAGTGCCCATATTATTAATTTGGAATCTCTCCTCAAATTCTTTCATTTTCATCTTAAACCAAAAATCCTTAAATTCAAGAGTTTGAATAAATTCATCATCTTCAATAAATCTAAGGGCAGTAATCACCCTTTCATCATCATGCACTTCTTGAACATTATGCCCATGGAAATCTACTCTTTCTTCTAGTTTGTGAGCAGTAGTTGTAAGCTTAGGAAGTGGTGGGTCAACTTCATTATCTTTAAAATTCAAAAGTACATCGGCTACCTCTTCACTATTCCCTACTGCTTCACTTATTTCATATGCCACTAAGGGGGCCACTCCATGTGTCTTCTTCTTTTTAGGACTTGGTTGCTTAGGGGATACTTTTGATTGTATTGTGCTAGTTTTTGGTAGGGGATTTGTGATTACAATACCTCTTGGTTCGATGGCCAACTTGGAGGGTTTCAAAGACTCACCCTCTAGTTTCCTTTTTGGTTGAACATATAATCTTTCAAAGTTGTCAATTATTACGTTCATCCTTTTGATAGGATCCTTTTCTTCAACATAGAATCCTTGGAATCCAATGTCCCTTTTCTTCTCCTCCTCAAGACTCTTTATGATTTCCCACTTCCTCTTCCTCTGAAAAACTTCATTAGGTGTAAAGAATTTTCTTATTACTTCTTCTTCATAATCTATTACATGGGTAATCCTAGCTTTAGTGAGAAGTGTCTGCTTTATAAAATTGATATGCCCTTTAGGATCAAAGAGCCTTTCTCCTTGTGACTTCAATGAATACCACATATTCAAATAGTTTTGCAGTTCTTCAAGAGTGTCGGACTCTATGGATAGCCCCACATTCAGTTAGGTCAAGGAGGAATGTCCCCTTTTTTGTCTTTTCATAACATCCTACTCCATCCATAACATTTTCCACATAAATTCTAAAAATAAAATTCAAATAGAAACAAATTTAGGTAAAAAAATGGGGCTTTAGGACACCCATAGACCCTTATTACTAGTTGGTCTGCTAAGAAGAACCAGTCACTAAAATTGTGAGTGTGTCCCTGTTTTGGCTTCAATGCTAAAGGTATTAATACTTGCATGATTTTATTAGGAAATATTGGTGAAATATGACCAAGATCGGCCATGACCTTTACTACGAAATCATCATGAAATATTACATAATTAGTATATTTACATCTACTATCCTAGATGTAACACCAGTTTTGTACTGGCAACCTATTCCCATCATCATCAATCATTCGCAAACACATTCTTTTAGTCCATCTGTTTCTATTTTGGTATAGTATTAAATGACACAGTAGAGATTATTTCCTAAAAGTGATGGGAGCTAAGTTCTCTCTTACTTGCAAAAATCTCTCATGTAGCCCTTTCTCAATTTCAGCTGAAAAGTCATACTCAATGTTGACTTCAAGATTTTGTATCCTTATTGCCATCATCATGAGATATGTTGGCATCCTCTCTTCAACATCTATTCCAAGCACTTGGTACAAATCAAAATAAGTTATTTTGATATATAATTGGAAGTATTCCATGCAAAATGACTCATTTTGGGAGGGGGAGATAGGTATCCTCCTATTGTTTACACCCTTTTTCATGTGTAAAGGAAGTTCATCACTCATGTAGGTTTTTCTCAATCTCCTATAATCCTCCTTACTTTTTTCCAAGTCGATCTTAGTGATAGCTTGCTTGCTTAACATAAAACACTCTATAATTGCTTCTTTAGTTAGCACCACTAATGGTGAAAAATTTTGCATTCTTATAGTCTTGGTAGCCAAGTGATAATATTGTGCCAATACTTTAATAAACTCAACATCTACGTAGACATTTGTGACTATCAATTTGACCAAATATAAGGTCTAAGGATTCAAAATTGGTATCTTCTCAACCCTTTTTTCATAGAAGTACCAAAACAAATCCCACCCTAAGAGAGGGATAATTGGGTCTCTACATCCTTGGGCTATATCTTTAAACACCTTTTTAGATCCTTTGTCTATAGAATTAGGTAACATATCTAAAATGCATTGTTGTAGGGACCTCTTCTTTGATTTAGAAACTATGGACTCTTCCTTTTTATTTACAAGTTGAATTATTTTGGGTGGCATGATGAAGAATTTACTCCTACTTGATTTTTTAAGTGTCTACTTGTAGAAGCAAATTCAGTTCTTATACACTTGCTATAGAGGGTTTCTGTGAACTTATCGGTGAAATAATAGTTGCAAAGTTTTCCTGCTTGAACTCCCTTGCCTCTGGTATTCTGATCCTTGTGAATGATTTCCAAAATTTCATCGAATCCCAAGTAATATTTGTTTCTCAGCTCGGTCACCTCACTATTAATGTCAATTCATGCAAAATATTTCAAAATCTACCCATATTTTGAGTTTGAATACATGGGGTTGATCTTGCGAATTTGAATGATGTAATCATTTAATGCTTTGACAACTTGTACCACACTACAACTAGGTCATTTAAAGACTACTGTGGGGTAGCGTTAGTAGTATTTCCACCCCACACACACCGTTTTGGACTCCCATGAAATAATGGGTTAATTCTAGCGGTTGAGTGACTGTTCACCGCCATACCGCTCTGTCATCTCAAGACCACTGCGAGGTAGAGGTAGATGTATCACCACCTTGCACACACCCCTTTGGACTCCCATGGGATAGAGGGTTAATTGTAATAGTTGAGTGATTGTTCACCACCATACCGTAGTGTCACTATTTACCCCTTGCGGGGTTGCAGTTTACTTTAGTAGTTAACATGTTATCATCGCCAACCTGCGGTATTCATATTTGGTTGTCATGGTATTGTAGTAGGCATTTGTAAATTGACCTATATGTCCTACCATCCCATGCATACCTCTATTGACTACTGCGGTAGTGCGGTATTGGATTTATTATGAATGCAGTATTTTAGATATCATTTTATTGAAAAGATTGAACAATTTTCTAATTTTCTAGTCCCTCAATTTTAGTTTTTAGTGTCAGTCAGACCTAAGAGATCATTTCTTTGTTTTTAATAAGGAGGCTTAGTTCACCTAATGTTAAGATATCTATATGTATTATTAAATCACAGATGTTCATTATATGTTTGCATCTAGAAAACATATAGGACATAGAAGAAATTATATTCTAACTAAAACAAATTAATTTCGAAATTTCAACCAAAGTAAGAAAACTAAGAAAAATGATTGAACCTAACTTTAAATGCACTTCAAATGAGCAATGAAAATATCAAGTTTTGTACATAATGTACTAGTAGAATAGTGATGATTATATTTAGAAATGTATCAATAAAACAACAATGAATAAGCATACGTATACTCAGATCTTTATTACATTCAATAATAAATTATGCCTTATATATAACCAAAGTTTAGGTGATAAGCGAACCTCTTAAGGTGAAAAAAAATCATCATAATCATCTATATTGCTAGCAAGATCACAATCCTGATCATTCACGTCTGCATCTGTTTGATTTTCTTCCTCATCCTCATCTGCAACATGCAATGCATTCTCTCTCCCAATCTCTTCATTGGTCATCAAAATGTCTTCTTCAAACACTCCATCATAGTCTTCATCCACTTCTTCAAATGTTTCTTATGAATTAACATATTGGCCATCAAGCATTATATCAACAACTTCCATGGATTTTTCATTTTGAACGAGACTCTGTTTGAATGACATATGACAATCCTAGGCTTCTTACATTATCAATAAAATATGATTGGTTAATTTGAAGAGGGGAAACATACAACTCATCTGTCTCTAATAAAAAATGTCTTCTATTTGCGCGTACAAATGCATACTCATCATATTGTACTATAGATGGTCGGATCCACTTACATTTTAATAATATAGGACTATTTTCACCATAGTTCACTATAATAGTTTGTTGGATGAATCCAACATAAAATTTCTTCCCAGTTTCATGAAGAGATTCAAAACTAACAACACAATCACAATTTATCTTTCCTTTTTCTTTTTCTTCCACTCTTAAATGATTACAATAGGCCCACATTCCACTAAAACAAATAGCCCATAAATGTGGAGATTGTGAAAGCTCACTTTCCTCCATTGTTATATCTTGACATTCTTCTTTTGCATCACTGACTGCATTAGCAATCCATTTTTCAAATTTTGGAAAAGAATCACCTTAAATCAAATTAGCATGATGTCCATGCCTTTGTAGTCGGTGTTGCATCCAAGCTTGATTGTCTTCTTCATATTTTCTTCATAGAATATTAACATAAAAAATAGTAAGATTAATAATATTAATGTGTAAATGCAATTGAGTAAATAAATTATTGTGTAGAATATTTTTTACCTGTGCCACTTATCGAACAAAGATGTGTTTTGAAGAATATAGGTATGTGTCACTTTTCTTTCTTGATTTGATAGCTTGAAGTGACATCCATTTCCTTCTAATAATTCACCTACAACCGTGTCTTCTTTGTCATCATCACATACATGCCGATTGACATTTTTTAAATCTTTCATATATTCTGTGCAAAATACCATGGCCTCTTGCATTGAATATCCCTCAGACAAGCTGCCTTCCAATTTTTCCCAAGTATGAACATTTTTTTTCAAAACTTTTATATATCATTCTATAGGATACATCCATCTTGTTCTTATCAGGCCACAATGCTTTAGTTCATATTGTAGATGTATCAAAAGATGCATAGAAATGTTAAAGATTGTTGGTGGAAATTCCCATTCTAATAGACAAAGGACTTCAACAACCTCCTCCCTCAACCTATTAAAGTTTGAAGGATCTAATACATGTAAACTCATTCTCTTTAATATTAGGCCCAACCTTATAACTGCCAATCTTGGCCCCTTTGGGAAACTTAATATATTTACCACAATAGGTAAAATATTCTCCATTATGACATGATAGTCATGGGTCTTGAGGCCTCCTAAGCCATTAATATCAGTTTGGCTTTTAATACTACTGCTTACATATCCAATGGGAAAGCAAGTCTAAGACATCAATTGTAAGAATTGTGCACGTTGTTCCTTTTTCCAAACAAAACGAGCACTAGGTTTTCTATATTTTTCAACCCAAAGATTTAAATGAATCTTTAGTTGTTGAAAGTCTTCATGTGATGAAATAGTATCAAAAGCACCAAAAAGATTTTCTATAATAGCATAGGCTATATTTTCTCAATATGCATAAAGTCAATAGTATGCCTAATGGATATATCCTTAAAGATGGCAACTTATAGAATATGCACAACCTTTTTACACCAATTTCATTACATGGATCATATCTACTACCAGAAATCCCATAATTTTCAATAAATGACATTCTTTTTTGTCCATTCTCAATAATGTAATCACCTGTTATTAGAAATGGTGCTTCACAATTCTCTTCTTGGCCATTGAACCATGTTTTTTGTTTAAGATATGGATGATCCATTTTAAGGTAAGTACAATTTCCACAATAAATACACTTATGAAAACTTCTTGAGCGCCTCACAAAATCCTTAAAGTTGCAAGTAGGACATCCATGGTATCCATGAACATTGAGACCAAACAATGTGCCATATATAGGATGATCATGAATCATAAACAATAAGGAAGCTCTTAAAGTGAATTTGATTGAATGACCATCTCTTAAAGATTGAATTGATTTAATTCCTTTCCACAATTCCATTAGCTCATCATATAATGGCTCTAGATAAGCCTCAATTGTATTTGAAGTCAAACTTTTTTTTCCTGGTCTAATCAATGATAACATTAAGAAAAATGGTTTTGTTGCTAACCATGGAGGAAAGTTATAATTTATTAAAAACACTAGCCAAGTTGACCATTTAGTACTTTGATCTGAGAATGGGTTCACCACATCTAGATCCAAACCCAACCTTATATCACGAGGATCTTGAGAAAAATCGGGCTATCTAATATCAAATTGCATCCACATCTTACAATTAGGAACATGTTTTCCATTAGTGCTCTTATTTTGGGCATGCCATTACATAATTTTAGCAATGTATCTACAATTATACATTCAGAGTAATCGTGGGATTACAAAAAAGTGGCAAAGAACCTTTCTAAGAACCATAGTTGATTTCAACTGTTCTTTATACCTCGTTTCATGACATTTCAGACACTCACTCTCACTTGCAAGATTCTTGCGAAATAATACACAACCATTCACAATGTGTGGATGTTTTCATACCCTAAGCCTAGCTTAGTGATTTCCTTTCTACATTGACTTTGTTTTGTTGGCAATGTGGATTGAGATGGTAACAACGAACTTAATAATGCCAATAACTGATCTACACTCTCATTTGTCCAACCAAACACCACTTGCAAGTTAAGAATTTGAAGGATTGTTGTCAAATGACTTAACTTGCAATTAACATACAAAGGATTTGAAGTATCTTCCATCAACTTGGCCTAATCATTGTTGAGACCCTCATTCAACATTCTATCAACTTCAAACCCTTGTCTAACATTGTTGCCTCTTCATCTATGTTTGGTGCCACTTCATCTATGTTTGGTTCCACTTCATATATCTTTGTTGCCTCTTCAACTCTCACACTTTTCCATTCTATCATATCTTCATAATAATTGACATTCCAAGGGCTTATACCACTATGCCCGTATCTTATCATATGTTGATAAATGTCATTTCTTTTTTTCACCTTTCCACCAATAAAATAATTACATGGACATGGATATTTTTCCATGTCCCTCTCATCAACTATTCTCTCATCAAATGCATGGTATTGATCCCTAGTCAAACTTCAATGTTGATCCATCTATAATGTTCTACACAGCAACAAAAAAATGTAGACTAAGAGACAAAAACCTTTTTTTTTTAATTGAAAGGCATTTCTATAGCAATAGAGTTATAGAGAGAAAATAAATTAGAGATTTTAACTAATGAATTGCAAACAAAATATTTTTGTAGTTTATATTCAAATTGTTGATTACATTGCATAGCACATCTTTCAAACTCAAAGCATTACTTCACATTGCATAACTAATAACTAGATGCTAATAGATGACAAAATTTCAATTACAATATAGTTTTTAGAAAGTCAACCTAAGTAGTTATGAAATTACTTCACATTGCTTAACTAATAACTAGGAACAACTGCCAATTGCATTTTCTTGTCATGGCATTCCATGAGACCACATTTTTCATACATGTTTACCAAAGAATTTTATCAAATAGTTCATTTCCTTGTTGCTAAGGCTAAAAGCCTAAAAAAAGTGCTTTCAAACAAGCTAAGGATGCTTGGAACAAATATATCAAAGCATAATAGTAAGCAATAACATAGACAAGATAGTGAACTGGTTGAAAAAATGCCTCAAAGAAATGTGGTATCATGGTGATGGAATGCCATGAAAATCCATAAAAATTCACTTTCATGGCATTCGTCGTGGTGTTCCATCACCATGAGACCATATTTCTTTTAGGCATTTTTTCCAAAGTTCATTGTCTTTTATATGCTACCACATTTTTCATACATGTCTACCAAATCATTTTATCAAATAGTTCACTGCCTTGTTGCTATGGCTAAAAGCATAAAAAAGGTGATTTCAAAAGAGATATGGCTGCTTGAAAAAAAACTATCAAAGCATAATAGTAAGCAGCAAGCTATGGTCTCATTTTTTTTTTGGGCACAAAAATCAACTTGATTTTATTTGCATTTTTTTGTAGGTTTTAAGCACATTTTTTCGGCAATTTTGCTATTTGAAATGGGGAAAAATCTTTGTGGTTAGTTTTGCACAGTTTTTAATTATAGGATTCTCACAATTAGTGAAAAAGGTAGTGTTCATGAAGAAATGGAAAAGATGCATAGATCCTTTGAATTATACCCATACTTTACAATGACATTGAATCATTTAGCAAACCATTTTTCTTCATAGGGAAACATTTTCTTGTGGAACAGCTGATTGAGATAGCTCTTGTTTCAACTAACCACCCTCTCATGAAATCTCATTCATATTATAATCTTGCATGATCTTATCATAGTAAAGGTGATTATGAGGCTAGGTTGAATTGAGGCTAGGAGATCTTAAGAGTTCTCTCTCAAATTTTGAAAAGGTTTTGGAGGTCCACCCTGAGAACTGTGAGAGCTTAAAAGTTGTAGGCCATATATATGCTCAGCAAGGGTAGGTAGAGAATGCTTTGGAAATTTTAAGAAAGTCAACTCACATAGATCCACATGATACCCATGCATTTATCAAGATGGGTGAGTTATTAATATCGCCAGACCCTAGTGCAACCTTAGACTCTCTTAAGATGCCGAAGTCTATTCTAAAGAAGAGCAGAGAAGGAGCACCCATTCAATTGTTAAACAACATTGGGGTTCTTCATTTTGAGCTTGATAAACTAGAGTTGACTCAACAAAATTTTATGGGGCCATTAGGAAATGATGTTCTACCTCTACATAAATCTCTGTGGTCATTTTTGTACATTTTTTACGTGTAGGATTCTCACAATTAGTGAAAAGGGTAGTGTTCATGAAATGGAAAGGATGTGTAGAGCCTTTGAATTATACCTATACTTTGCAATGGCATTGAATCATTTAACAAACCATTTTTTCTTCACTGCAGGGCAACATTTTCTAGTGGAACAGTTAACTGAGACAACTCTTATTTCAACTGACCGCCCTCTCTTGAAATATCATTCATATTATAATATTGCATGATCTTATCATAGTAAAGGTGATTATGACACCACTGGCTGCTACTACATGACATCAATCAAGGAAAGCTAGAGACCACAGGATTTTGTGCATAGGTTTAATTGAAGCTAGGAGATCTTAAGAGTTCTCTCTCAAATTTTGAAAAGGTTTTGGAGGTCCACCCTAAGAACTATAAGAGCTTAAAAGTTGGAGGCCATATATATGCTCAAGAAGGGTAGGAAAAGAAGGATTTGGAAATTTTAATTAAGGAAACTCACATAGATCCACATGATGCCCATACATTTATCAAGATGGGTGAGTTATTAATATCATCAGACCCTAGTGCAACCTTAGATTCTCTTAAGATTCCAAAGTCTCTTCTAAAGAAGAGTAGAGAAGAAGTACCCATTCAATTGTTAAACAACATTGGGGTTCTTCATTTTGAGTGTGATAAACTAGAGTTGGCTCAACAAACTATTACGGAGCTATTAGGAAATGTTCTACCTCTACATAAATCTCTATGGTCAATTTTGTGCATTTTTTACTTGTAGGATTCTCACAGTTAGTGAAAAAGGTAGTGTTCATGAAGGAATGGAAAAGATGCGTAGAGCCTTTGAATTATACCTATACTTTTCAATGGAATTGAATCATTTAGTAAACCATTTTTTCTTCACTGCAAGGAAGCATTTTCTTTTGGAACAGTTTCCTAAGATAACTCTTATTTCAATTGACCACCCTCTCATGAAATATCATTCATATTATAATCTTGCACGATCTTATCATAGAAAAGGTGATTATGACACCAGTTGCTGCTACTACATGACATTAGTCAAGGAAAGTCAGAGGCCATAGGATTTTGTGGATAGGTTCAATTGAAGCTAGGAGATCTTAAGAGTTCTCTCTAAATTTTTGAAAGGTTTTGGAGGTCCACCCTGAGAACTGTGAGAGCTTACAAGCTGTAGGCCATATATATGCTCAACAAGGGCTAGCAGAGAAGGCATTGGAAATTTTAAGAAAGAAAACTTGCATAAATCCACCTAATGCCCATACATTTATCAAGATGGGTGAGTTAATAATATCATCAAAACCCAATGCAACCTTAGATATCTTAAGACAACAAAGTCTCTTCTGAAGAAGAAGAGAGAAGTACCCATTCAGTTGTTAAACAACATTGGGGTTTTTCATTTTGAGTGTGATGAAATAGAGTTGGCTCAACAAACTTTTATGGAGGCATTAGGAAATGGCATTTGAGTTGAATTCATAAATAAAATCCCTAGTGCTAATTCTATAGTTTTTCTTGTGCTCTTTAAGGATATGAAATTATTCCAGTGACTAGAAGAAGGTGGTGTTTCACTTGAGTTACCATGGGATAAAGTCACAACACTATTTAATCTTGATAAGTTGTTTGAATTGCAACATGATACTAAAAAATAAAATCTTTTAAATAGGCTAATATTGTTCAAGTTTCTTGATTATGTGGATACATATCTACATCTTGCGACCATTCCTCAAGCTCAAAATGAGATCCAACAAATCCTAGAATTGATTGGGGATGCACTTAAGGTGGATAAAACTCATCAAATTCTTTATCTATGCATGTAAAAATGGAACTAAAAACAAATGACTGACTTAAAGCAAAGAAATAATTAAAGCTACACAAAGTGAATCAGATGCAAAGAATTCTTTTGTTAGCATTTCACTTGGAAATTGAAATTATTTTGTAGCTTTTCACAATGAGAGGAGGGATCCAAAGGTGGAGGCACAACATCTTGAGAAGGCTAGAGAACTATATTGTAAAGTTTTGGCATAGAGACTAGGAAATGTTTATGCTACAAATGAGGCAGCCATTTCCCTAGTTGAAAGGGGTCAATTTGATATTGCAAAGGAAATTTTTACATAGCTACAAGAAGCTACAACAGGAAACATCTTTGTTCAGATCCCTGATGTGTGGGTAAATCTAGCACATGTTTACTTTGCACAAGGACAATTTGTGCTTGCAGTGAAAATGTATCAAAAATGTTTGAGGAAATTCTAATTTGGCATTGACACCTAAATTTTATTATATTTAGCTTGAGCACATTATGAAGTAGAACAATGGCAAGATTGTAAAATAAAATTATTAAGAGCAATAGATTGTAATGAGAATTTCAAATTTGTGTTTAATGTAATGAGGGTTTTGAATTACCTATAAATTCACTGCAAAGGGCATCCCCAAATCCAATTTTGCTACAGAGGGACTCAAAAAATTCAAATTCATAGCAGAAAACTCTGAATTCCTTGCCCTTGCCTACCTTTTCAGAAGTATCTAGGTCCTCTTTGAATCCCTATCATCCATGCAAGTAGCTGCTATAATTGATGAAAACGCCTCATGCCAGGCTAATTGATGAAGTGAGGTCTACAATGAACGAATGAAGTGAGGTCAAGTGAACAAAGCGAGGTCAAGCAAGATGAATGAATCTACAATGAAAGTGAATAATCATGCCAATACATCACGCCAAAAAATTGGCTGAATTGTTTTTTAAAATTTTTGTCTACTTTGGATTTGATGACTAAATCTTTTGTCATTTTTATTTCTATGACTGAATAAATTTTTAGTCAATGACCAAATTAGTCATTTATTTACTCATTTATAGTCGAGTTGCAAAAAATGAGTAGAATTTAGTCATTTTTATTTTTTGTGACTAAAAGTTTTAGTCACCTAGTAATTATTTTTCCAAATTCTACTGGTGGTTGAGGGTATAGGGTTGAGGGATTAGGGTTGAGGATCTAATTTATAGGGTAGAGGGTTGATAATTGAGGATTGAAGGTTTAATGTATAGGATAGAGGATAAAGGGTTGAGGGTTTAAGGGTTGAGGGATTAGGGTTTATGGGTTGAGGATTGAGGGATTAGGGTTGACGGATTGAGGGTTGAGGGTTTAGGGATTGAGGGTTGAGGAATTATGGGTTAATGGTTTAGGGTTTAGGGATTAGGGTTGAGGGTTTAGGGTATTGGGTTGAGGGATTAGGATTGAGGGTTGAGGGTATAGGTGTTGAGGGTTGAGGGTTTAAGGGTTGAGGGTTGAGGGATTAGGGTTGAGAGTTTAAGGTTTGAGGGTTGAGGGTTTATGGTTGAGGGTTTAGGTTTGAAGGTTTAGGGTTGATGGTTTAGGGTATAGGGTTGAGGGATTGGGGTTGAGGGTCCATTGTAATGGTAGAGGGTATACAGTTGAGGGATTAGGGTTGAGGGTTGAGGGTTAAGGGATTAGTTTTGAGGTTTTATGGTATTTTGTTGAGGGTTGAGGGTTGAGGGTATAGGGTTGAGGGATTAGGGTTGAGGGTTGAGAATTGAGGGTTGTGAGTTTAATGTACAGGGTAGACATTAGAGGGTTTAAGGGTTGAGGGATTAGGGTATAGAATTGAGGGTATAGGCTTGAGGGATTAGGGTTGAGAGATTAGGGTTTAAAGATTTAGGGTTTAGGGTTGATGGTTAAGGGTTGAGGGTTTAAGGGTTGAGGGTTTAAGGGTTGAGGGTTTAAAGGTTTAGGGTTTAGGGTTGATGGTTAAGGGATTAGGGTTTAAGGGTTGAGGGATTATGGTTTTAGGGTTTATGGTTTAAGGTATAGGGTAGAGGGTTGGGGTTGTAGGGTATATGGTAAAGTGTTTAGGGTTTAGGATTTAAGATATATGATTTTGGATTAGTGTATAGGCTTGAGTGTATAGGGAATTATGGTGAAACTTCATGTCACACACAAAACAAGACATACATAGCACTTAGAAGATGTCATAATTGGTCAAAGATAGGTCTCATTGATGTACCTTAACACAAGCTCCTATTGCCACATGATAATAGTTAAGAAACCTTTACAAAATCAACTTTTTCAAAATGTGAGTGCATTTTGGAAAATTTTACACATGGCCATTTTTAGAGAAATCTAAAACAAACTCATGCTATAATGCAAGTGCATTTTGTCTTTCTCTAAAAATGAGAAAATAGGCTAGACGACCATGATCCAAGCCCACATGCTTTGTTATTCTCCTACTTTCGTGCATGATTAGATAAAAAAATGCTTTTTGATTCTATTGGAAGGAGCACATACAATTTTTACACATTCCACCACCTTTGCATCGACTTTCCACCACCTTTTTTTGGTTTTCCAACTTAGGCAGGAGGAAATAAAAGAGTGTTTGCATCAAATTTGATTATATCAATTGAAGTTTCAATGTTTGTAGTGTTGCAATGCTAAGAATGATTGAATTGTTATAATTTAACAATATACATTGGTTAATTGTATAGTTTTTAGTAATTCTATTATATTTATATACAATTGAACATTGAAAAGGAAGCAAGTTTGTGAAAAGATCAAATTGTTGAAGAGTTTTATGTGCAAGAAGAAAAAAAGACTACATGCATAATTGGGTAGTTTCTCCAATCAAATATCTAATTTTAAGGTATGTTAAGTCTTTAAACATGCTCTTTACATTTTCCTTCATTCTCTTATGGGATTAGATTTTTCCAAGTATTCAAAATTATGACTACTCAACATACATATCCTTAATGAAATGCATTAGATTTTGCAAATGGATTAGATTATATTTTGTTGAAATGCATATTCCATGTTCATCATTGTTTGGTTTTACTTTTTGACATCTATGAGCATTCAAGGGGGGTTCAGTTGAAAATTATCATTTTAACCTTAGCCCCTCTTGGCACATTTAACCTAGACAAAGACCACAAAAACACTTTTTAACCTCCATTGGAATAGTAAAAAAAAAAATCTTGTCTTGGTTGTTTTATTCCCTTGCCAAAATCTCTTGCTTAATCTTCAATTTCTCTAATTATAGTTTTAAGTTTTGTATCTCAACATTTTATTCTTTCTCATTTTGTGATGCTCTAATTTCAAGTAGAAATCCAAACAAAAACCAATTTACCCTTTTTTTCTCTAAAGTAATCGCTGAAAACTTGTTGTCAAACCCTCTAAGGCTAGGAAGCAACTTCAACTTCACCCCAACTAGCAAAATTAACTTATATATAGCAAGGATTCCAAATGAAAAATGCTGGTTAAGGTTTGATATGGTGAATATCTAGATATTTTGGTGGCTAGAGATGAAAGGAAATATGCCATGAAGGCTCCACAATGTGCCTAATGTTCTTATACATTAAAGGATTGATGATATTAACTATGCATAATTGATTATTAGGTTTTTATGTCAATCATCCAATACCATGCATGCTATTTAGTCTTATGGTGTATCCTAGTGCACTTATGCATTAGGAATAATGACATTACTTATATGGCTAATAAACGTGAAACTATTATGTCATGCCTAGTGTGCTTGCACATTTACCATGGTTGAGTGACATCAACTCTAGTGTGTAATGGATCAAATTTGATATGCCACATATGGTGTGCATTAAGGTTGAATGACATAGTATCCTTTTATTTTCATGCCTTTTGAGTGAAGCTTCCATCATGAATATAGTGCATCAAACTCCTACATTATGTGTCTAGTGTTCTTAACCATGCATCATGGTTAGCAATATTTATGATAGTGTGTTTTTATTGCATTAGTTTTATTTTAATTTTTAATGGTGTATATTTCATTGAGTTTTATAGGTTTTATTTGAGTTTCTAGTGATATTGTATATTTCATAGAGATTGTATGGGTTTTGTTTGAAGGTTGCATCAAAATTCTACCATGTGTTCTTAGTGCACTTGTTTATTCATCATGGTTAAGTGACATTTACTCTTCTACATGATAATTGTATGGATTTTGTATGAAGGGTTGAATGACATACATTTCATTTAATTGTATGGATTTTTTTGAATTTTATAATGAAACATGTGTCATTGAGTTGAATGGATTTTGATGTAGTTTTTTGCTTCCCTCTTCATGCCCTTTGTTGCCCCTCCTCATGCCTCTTTTGGACTGTCATATATTGTGTGTATTGTAATCTCATGAATTTTTTTATATAACTTGTATAAGTTATTTATTTACTCTATAGTACTACGGTGGAAGTAATAATTATCTCTTTTTCATGCTATAGATAAAATTCTTCATCATGCTAAGGAAACGATCAAGGATTAAACCAACATAGGAAGAGAAGGAAGCTAAGAATGCAAAGAAATAAAAAAATATGATGAAACTTCGCGAGAAGATGAAATTGGACATGATAGTCAAAGACATGCAAATTGAAGAGGAACCTCAAGCTTCAATGAGAGCTGTGGTAATGATGAGACAAAGGGAATAAATAGAAAGCCTTTGTGCAATGACATATTTGAACACCATAGTTGGAGACATGTCCTCTACCAAAAGTATGTTGAACAAGAAAAAATAGAAGGGGGTGAATCAATCGTAACAAATTTATCCTTTAAAAACTTCCACTAGAGATTAGATCTATCATAATTCACAAATCCTTTACTCTGCTAGTGTGATTAATCATTAAGTGTAAAAACAAAAACTAAAAGAAGAAAAAACATATACATAATAACACCAGATTTACATGGAAACCCAATAAGGGAAAAACCATGGTGAGGATTAGTTCACAATATAGATAATATCAAAACTGAATACAAAGGCTCACTACCAAAACATGACTTACTGTTTGGAACATGACTCGCTATCCAACAAGGGTTAACCACTTGGAGGGCTCATGTCCATAGAATTAAAAAGAAGATAGAAGAGATTTTTTATAGAGAAAACAATTTCAATGCAACAGATATTTCCACCACAATTCACTCACACACCTACATACATGCTTGAATGATAAATTACACCTTCAGCTCACTGCCTCCAGATACTCACAATTAGATTTCACACTAATCTTATCAAAATCACATCACACACACACTATTTCACATCTATCTCACATATATCTTGCTTGCATTCATCTTTCAAAAACATCTCAACTTGTATTAATACCATTTTCAACTTTGAAACTCATCCAAAGTCAACCACACACCATTTTCAGTTACAAATTCAAATTAGGTCAACGCCAAAACATTCTATGATGGAATTAGAATGAGGGTGAAAAGAATATACTCTTAATGAGGACCTAATTAAGTACCAACATATTCAACACACTTTCATGAAATTTATAAGTAGTTTTAAACACAAGGTTAGACAATACCTATGTAAAACACATAAACAATTAAGCACACACAACCTTGACATGATCCAATCTCTCTAGATAACAAAATTAACTAGAAAATTATCTTATTAGCTTATTTCTAGAACCACAAGTCCTGAAGCCACAAATCAAAGAAATTTGGGGCAACTACATTTCTCTTAGACCACAACCAGATACACAAAAAATCATAGTACACATACTGGTGAACATAACTCATATCATACAATGATCCAAATCTAGATATAGCAACTTCTAGAAACCATGAACAATACCTCAAATCATTACTAGCATAGTAACAAATCTTGGAGCAAAACCCAGAGCAAACAATGAATACTTGCACCCTTTCTTTATTACAATTTTCTCAATATCCTCAACATATACAACCATAACCATCATTCATGACATTAATGACAATAGAAACTAGTCAACAACCAATTAACTAGTTGACATCAATGAAAATACCTTCATACTTGCAACAATATCCCCCTTTGTCATTGATTGAAACACATGATGTGAAAAACCATCAAAGAAAACACAACTTTGAACCATCAATCTCCGAAAATGCTTTCTCCCCCTTTATATCTTTTTCACATGATACCTTCTCCCCCTTTGATATCAATGGCAAAGGAAAAATATGTTTTACATTGATTTCCTCATTGACATTAAGAACATTTATCAGTACAAAATACTCCTTCAATGAAAACATGTGACACTTCCTACTCTCTCTAAGAGGTAGCCACCAAACATTAGTCTAGAAGAAAGATATATCCACACACCCACTATATTGATGCATATCTATATGCATCTAGTTGAAGAAAGGAGGGGTAATAACCCCTAACTTCTCTCAGAGATACTCAAAAGTATCTTTAGGAAGAACCTTAGTAAATATATCAGCAACCTGATCCTTTATAAGTACATACTCAACCTTTACTTCATTCTCCACAACCTTCTCTCTCAAAAAGTGATACCTTATTGATATATGCTTTATCCTTGAGTGCATCATTGGATTCTTTGAAATGTTAGTTGCACTTGTATTATTACAAAAGATAGAAATGGGATCATCATACATTAATTTGATATCTTTTAATGTCTATCTCATCCACAAAACTTCTATACAACAAGATGTTGCAATAATATACTCAGCCTTTGCAGTGAATAAGGAAACTAAATCTTGCTTTTTACTCAACCATGACACCAATCTGCAACCAAGAAAGAATGCACCATCACTTGTAATTTTTCAATCATCAACACAACCTGCCCAATCTGTATTTGTATAATCACTTAGTGTAAAATCAGTATCCCTAGGATACCACAAGCCATAATCTGGACTACCATTCAAATATCTGAATATCCTCTTAACAGTAGCAACACGTGTTTCTTTAGGGTCTTCTTTAAATGTAGCCACAAGACAAACGACATGCATGATATCTGGTCTAGTAGCAGTTAAATACAACATTCCTCTAATCATAGATCTGTATTTGCTTTGATCAGCTTTAGGTGAATCATCATCTTTACTATTTTTGCAGCCAATCACCATAGGAGTGCATACCGATTTGGAACCATCCATCCCAAACTTCTTCAACATTTCTTTTACATACTTTAATTGTGAAATAAAAATCCATTTCTTTGTTTGATTTCTATGTATCCCAAGAAAGAAATTCATCTCACAAAACATATACACCCCAAATTCTTTTTGCATCTCTTTAGTAAACATCTTGCACCTTGTTTCATTTCCTCCAAAGATAATATCACCAACATATACAACCACTATCAAGATTCTGTCATTTTCAATTTTGAAGTATAAATTACTATCTGTCACACCTTTATTGAAACCTTGTTGAATTAGATATTTGTCTAACCTTGCATACCAGGATCTAGGAGCTTGCTTCAATCCATATAAATCCTTATTGAATATGTAGGCCATATCTAGTTGATCTGACAATTGAAATCCTTCTGATTGTTCCATGTAGACTTCTTCCAATTCACCATTTAGAAATACATACTTTACATCCATCTAATAAACTTTAAAATATTTATGTGCAAAAAATGTTAAAAGAATTATAATAGCTTCCATCCTTGCCACCAAAGCAAAGGTATCCTAAAAATCAATACCTTCTACTTGTGAGTAATCGTTACACACAAGCCTTGGTTTATTTCTAACCACTTCTCCATTCTCATTCAACTTGTTTATGAATACCCATTTTGATCTAATTATGGTTTTTTTTAAGCAAAAGGCTTGAAAGCCTATATATATATTATAAAATATGATTTACATGGATGAAGAAAGTTCCAGATCTGAAAGTATATGAAAAGAAGTTGATAAAATATCAAAATTCAGCTTCAAGTGTGTAGAAAACTACTACTTAAAACCCTTTACAACACCCTTATAACATCCCTAGAAGTTGATAATATATCAAAATTCAGCTTCAATTATGCATAAAACTACTAATTAAACAACACCCTTATAACCTCTAAGCAGCTAATACCTAAAGCTTCAAGGAGCAAAACCCAAAAACTTAAAAAAAAACACACTATTCTTCCATAAAATCTCCATGGACTGAATTTTCATCTTCAATTTCCAGCCTCTGAGTCAGCTGAAAACCTCTTTCAAACAAGCTTCAATGACTCGCAAAGAAGGTCAGATGCTGTATAGGATGAGGAATTCAAACATTGACATGGGATAAATGAGTTGGGCCATTGCTTGGTGAGCGAAGAGGAACGCTGTTTGGAGCATGAAAATGGCGAGCATGGTGATCTTGATGACAATCCTGAACTGGCAAGGGAACCCCAAGCTGTAAATCCAAACGTATACCAGAAGTTGGCACTGGAGGAATATGCACCCTCAAAAATTTTAGACATAGAATTTTTCCCTTATGTCCACCTCCATAATAGAGCATATGCAATGACGATGCTTCCATAGAGCCCGTAGAAGAATGGTATCATTCTAAAACTACACTGCCAATTTGATAGCATCGTACACTTCTTCAAACCATTGTCGTTGCTATACAAAATCCCTAGGAAATAGACCAACAATGTATCCATCTCCACTAAAAATAATATAACCTTGCACTTCCTTAAGAATAGATTTGTCCAAGATATACTAAAAATTCACATATTTTCTTGCCAAATCCTCAAGTTTTGTCAATGACTGAATCAAATCCATAGCATTAGATAAGAAAATTGAAATCACCTGGGATGGAAAGAGAAAATATTGAGCCCTCAGACCAATTCCCAAGTTTGATTCTTCTTAATCTGAATAAGTTCTTCCATTTCTCTCATCCAATGCTCATATTCACATGCTTCACTCACCGTGTTTAGTTCAACTTCAGAAAGTAAACACAAATTTATTTCAACAACAACTTTGCTTCTTGTCAATACTCCTTTTCTCTTGTCTCCAATGATTTGATTTTCTAAATGATTTTTTCTGTACATATTTAGGTGTCTTTGGGGACAGCACCAAAGCTTCTTCTTCTTCATTCTTCTTTTCCTGTTCTTCCACAACTTCTTCTACTTCTATGCAATCAGGTTCATCAAATGCATATCCATCAACTTCAATTGAATTCTTCAATGCTTCATCCACCTTGACATTTGTGCTCTCTACAATCTTTCTTAAATTTTTATTGAAACATATGTAAGCTTTTCTTCTAGTAGAGTATCCAAGGAAGATACCCTCATCACATCTAGCATCAAACTTTCCTAAATTTTCTTCATCCCTTTTGATATAACATTTTCTTCCAAATACCTTGAAATATTTGACAGTAGAAATTCTTCCACACCATAGCTCATAGAGGGGTTTAGTACTATTAGCTTTTGCTTGAATTTGATTGAACACATAAAAATAGTGTGAATAGATTCTCTCCAGTAAACTTCCAGTAGACCATCCTCTATAATCATTGATCTAGTAGCTTCTTGAATTGTTCATTTCTTTCTTTCAACAACTCCATTTTGCTGAGGAGTTCTAGGAGTAGATAATTTTCTTTTTATTTCATGAACTTCACAAAACATATTAAAATCATTGGAGGTGAATTCACCATCTCTTTTAAACCTCAAGAATTTTATTCTCAAATTTGCTTCATTCTCAACCATAGCTTTAAATACCTTGAATCTATCTAATGCATTAGATTTCTCTCTAAGAAAAGTAACCCTTGCATATCTAGAGTAATAATCAATTAGAAGCATAAAATACCTATCACCTTGTAGACTTCTCACTCTTGTAGGACCACAAAGATCTATTTGAATCAAATCCAGTAGTTCGGTTGTAGATTGTTTCTTCAACCCAAAGCAATTTCTAGCTTGCTTTCCAAACTCACAATTTTTGTAAATAACATTAATAGGATTTTTAATCCTCACTAAATTTCTCATAGCTTGTACAGTGCTGATTCTCGCCATATTATCAAAATTCAGGTGGCACATCTTTCGGTTCCATAACCAACTATCATTAATCTAAGACATAAAGCAATGACCATCAACACCCTTAAGTCGATAAATATTTCCTTCAAACTTCTTTCCAACATCAATCACTATTTCAGATCCTTTCCTGATTTCACATCTCTCATCCTTGAATACAATATTATATCCTTTACTATACAACTATCCAACACGCAAGAGATTATGCCGTAAACCCTTAACATAATAGAGATCATCAATATTATGCTTGCCATCAAAACTTATTGAACCTATCCCACAAATCTTAGCACCAGTATCATCTCCAAACTTAACGAAACCTCTATCATATTTTTTAATTTTAAAAAACTTACTCTTATCACTAGTCATGTGATGTGCATAGCCACTGTCAACAACCGAACAATTCTTTTCTTATTTAGCATGAAGGGTAGAGATCACAGTATCTTCAACTTTCTCTAGATCACTTTCCTTCAACTTTCCTTTAGTATTAGCAGGAGTGGTCTCATCTTTTATAGCCAAGAACAAGCATTCATTATCATAAAAATCTCCATAATCATACTCTTCATTAGAAATACCAATATCTTCATTTACATAATATTCTCTCTTAATCATCTTTCCTTTGTTCTCTTTTCTTAATGTATGTTTATTCTTCTTAGTTCTTTCTAGACATCTCAAAGCATAATGATCAATTCCTCCACAACTAAATCATTTAGAGGGTAACTTACCTTTATACTTATTGGAGCCCTTTTTCATTCTTCTTACAAAGTTATCTTCTACTTCATCAAATTTTTCTTCATTTGGATCTTCAACATTTGCAACTCTAATAGTAGTTTATGAATTTGATCTATTTCTCAAGCTAGGATTTCTCATTTCAAATGATGTTAGAGTACCTAATAGCTGATCTTTAGTATAAGTCTTATAATCTAAAAATTCCTTAATAGCAGATACCTTTTCATTGTATGCATCAGGGAGAGTTCTGAGAATCTTCTTCACAATCCTAGGTTCTTCCACTATAGCACCAATTCCTTGCATTCCACCTACCAACTCATCCACTCTCTGTACATATTATTTAATGTTCTCATCTTTAGACATATGCAGGATCTCAACTTGTGCCTCCAAATTCTACAACTTTTCTTCTTTAACCCTTTCATCTGCTTCATGAATCTTTTCCAATGTATCCCAGACCTCTTTAGCAGTCTTCATATTTTAGACTTTATTTAATTTAGAATGTGAAAGACTATTCTTCAGAATGAAATTTTCCTTGTTTGCTTCATGTGCCTTGATCTCATCAGTTGTACTCGGACCATTAGGTGGAGAAATATATGTAGTCTTATAATCTTTCTCAACATCATATCCACAATATTCAAGATATCCTTCCATTTTTTTCTTCTAAAAGTCATAGTCAGTCCCATCGAACCTAGGACACTCAATAGTGATCTTGCTCACCATTTTGGACCTTCCTTAAGTGGTTAAGGTCTTCTCCAAGGAACCAAGATTTGATATCAATTGTTGACAAGACAACTGAGAGGGGGGGTTAATCAATTGTAACAAATTTAACCTTTAAAAACTTCCACTATAGATTATATCTATCATCACTCAAAAATCCTTTACTTTGCTAGTGTGATCAATCATTAAGTGTAAAAGAAAAAATTGAAAGAAGCAAAACCATACACACAATAACACCAGATTTACATAGAAAACCTAAAGAGGGAAAAACTATGGCGATGATTAGCTCACAATATAGAGAATATCAAAACTAAATACAATGGCTCACTGCTAGAGAAGGATCACTTCCAAAACATGCCTAATTTTTGGAATATGACTCATTATTGAATAGGGGTTAACCACCCAAAGGGATAATTTCCACATAATTACAAAGAAGATAGAAGAGATTTGGTACAAAGAGAAAGCAATTTCAATGAAATGGAAATTTCCACCACAATTCACTCACAAACTTGTAGACATGCTTGAATGATAGAGTACACCTTCAGATCATTGCCTCAAGATACTCATAATTAGATTTCACAATGACTTGCTCAAAATTGCATCACGCACACACATAGTTTTGCATCTATCTCACATTTATCTTTCTTCCATTCATATTTCACAAAAATCTCAACTTGTATTTATACCATCTTCAACTTTGAAACTCATCCAAAGTTGACACACACAATTTGCATTTATAAATTAAAATTATGTCAGTGCCAAAACATTCTACAGTGGAATTAGAATGAGGGTGACCAAAACACACTCTTAGTAAGGACCTAATTAAGTCCCAACATGCTTCAACACGCTTTAATGAACTTTATAAGTAGTGTTAAATACAAGGTCAACCAATACTTGTGTAAAACACATAAAAAATTGAGCGCACACAACCTTAACATGATCCAATCTCTCTAGATAACAAAATTAACTAGAACATGATCATATAAGATTATTTCTAGTTTCACAAGTGCTAAAGCCACAAATTAGAGAAATGTAGAGCAACTACATTTCTCCCATACCACAACCAGATACAGAGAAAATTATAGTACACATACTAATGAACATAACTCATACTGTACAACGATCCAAAAACCCAAAATATGGATATATCAACTTCTAGCAACCATGAACAATACCTCAAATCCTTACTAGCATATCAAAAAATCCTAGAGAAAAATCTAGAGAAAACAGTGAATACCTACAACCTTTCTTTATTACAATTTTGTGAATATTCTCAACATATACAACCAATAACCATCATTCATGACATTCATGGCAACAAAAACTAGTCGACAACTAGTTAACTAGTTGACATCAATGAAAATACCTTCATACTATTTTTTGAAATGATGCAAAGTATAAAGTATAGGTCCATCTTGAAGATTCTTGGGTTCAAAACATCAAAGGTTTCAAATGAAAAATCTATTGTGAAGAATCTCATGAGTGCATTTGAGAGTGTGGGTAAGACCTCACACACAAAAGATAGTAGTGTAACATGACATGCCATTGCATCAACAATATTAATTAATCAAATGAAGAAATATTGTCTCATTAGAAAGACAAGTCAAGCATTGAGAATAAATAGAAAAAAATTATCAAGAGCCATTGGAATGTGCCAAAGAATCGAGGACACTGATGACAATGAATTATGGGAATTCTTGGGGAGACTAACATGAAAAGATAAACCAATTGTTGAAGCATTAAGATCACTAATTGAATAATTTTGGAAGAATTACACAAGGGTATCTCTAAATCAAAGGAATGTGTTAAGAAGGAGAATTGATAGTCAAAATCATGAGCCACATTCAAAGCATTTTTTGGATACAACTCACACACAATTTTTGGTAAATTTTTAGAGATGTATTGTCAAGTTAAAATTTGTCAAATATTTTTTGAAATGATAAATCCTTTCTATTTCAAAATAAATCACACATGCACTACTTGTTGTTGTAGAGTGTATATTGAGTTTTCTAATGATTTTGATGTTTATCAATGTATATGTTTAGATTTTCATACTAACAATGTTTTGTAGGACTATGGCATACATGCTCTACATATTCAAGAGATTTCATATCAAAAAAATTATGTGAAAGAGAGGAAGGTCAATTATTCTAGAAGGAATTATTATTGGATAGCACATGTCAACACTATTTCACCTAAATCATCAACCATTTCCATCAAATCCATCCAAAATATATCATCTTTCCCTCATCTTAGCATTTTCATCCATTATCATAAGATATTCATCACAACCATCATCAAATCCTTGTTATCAAAATCCCCATCAAATCCTTTCTTAGGTGATTATCCAAGCCTAAGTAAGAATATTCAAGCCTTTTCTAAGTGATTATCAAAGCTTAGGTTGTTACATTGGTGGTTTTCATTGCACCAAAATATCAACCAGTAATGCTTGATACAACTACCAAATTTATACAAGATCCACAAGAGGCAGTTAAGCCATGTCACAAACCCAAGTGCCATGTTGCATAGAGAAGACCAAGGGACACACCATCTTGCAACAACCCCCTAGTGCAAGCGAGGGGTTCAAACCTGTGACCTTAGCTCTAATACCATTTTTTACATTGGTGGTTGTTGTTGCACTAAAAGATCGACCAATTAATTCCTGACACAACCACCAGATTTAGAGAAAATCCATACGAGGTGGTTAAGCCATGTCACAAACCCAAGTGTTGTGCTACACAAAGATGAATAAGGGACACACCATCTTGCAACATAGGTAAGAGAAATCATCCTCTATCCAAGCATTATTCAAGTGATTATCCAAACTTTCATGAGAAACTCCAAGCCTTGCCTAGATGATTATAAAAGAATATTGTAAGAAAACACCATTATCATCAATCAATGATCTAGTTTAGCTTGAGAAAATATTGGTCTTATATCTCCATTTTCATCATTATCCCCTTTTCCATCCATTTTATCATTATCCATTTTCCATCCATTCTATCATTATCCCCTTTACATCCATCATCTAAAATCCAAGGTCTACCCAATCATCCTTAATCATCCTCATTCCATTTCATCATTCCTAGGTCTCTCTCTCTTGGATGCTTATCGAAAGGTCCCAAGCATGAAAGAAAATTATGGCATCCTAATATTCTTGACCATTATATCCCTTTTCCTCATATCTCAACATCTATCCCATTTAACCCATCATATCAGCTCCAAACTTCTAATCCCATCCCATATACCCATAAACACCTCCAATATTCTAATCCCATTTCTCCCTCTTATCAATACCAACACATATCATCCTCACAAACTCCCATATACAATTATCAATAAATAACGACCCTTCAACTTCACAAGTACTTTGGCCCAATATGAGCAACAAATAAAGGATACCCTTAAGGGACTTCAACTAGGACATCGCCATCCTTTGTTGTGTTTCACTATCAAGTCAAAATGCATATTTATGTGATAAATGAAATTCACCATCTTTTGTTGTGTTTCACTATTCAAGGATAAATGCATATTTATGTGATACAAATTAAATTCACCATATTTTGTTGATAAAAATATAGTGTTCTTTAGGATTTTTTAGGTTTTAGCTTGAAATGTATATGCATCATCCACATTCCAAAACTAGAGGTACTAGGTACTAGAGTGTATGAAATGAAAAAGGAATCAGTTGGAAAAATAGTTGAATGGAAAAATGGCAATGGAGAAGTGGATAAACTCAAGAGGTTTTGTATTTCATAATATTTTTTCTAAAAATATCAGATGTAAGTGTAAAATAGAGAATCAGTGTGGTGGACACATAAGAGTCTTATCTATAAAGGTAGAAAAGTTTTGTAAAGAACTTGTTGAAAGAAGCATTTGCATTCTATAATCAGAAAGACACTTCTAAAGATGAAAAAAAAATGGATACAAAGCTAAATAAAAGTATTGAAGACATTGAAAATTCTATCATACAAAGGGAGGCTTTTTTCCTAAGCACCGATGAGAAAGCAACTAATATAAAGCTTAAAGTAAAAGATATGAAAAAGAAGTTAGAAGACCATGAAAAGGAATACCAAGGGGTGTTAATAGGTAAGAGTAGTGGAGATGAGGAAAATGTGTGGATAGTAAAGTTGTAGATGCAAAAGCAATAGTTGGAAGTGTTCAAATTGAAGAAAAACAACTAAAGACTAAAATTAACCACTTAGAAAAGGAATTCAAAGATAAGAAGAAGATTTTATCGTCAAAGAAAAGGAGATTAATATTGTTGAAAGAGAGTTGCAATCTAAAAAAAAGGAAGTTGAGAAAATAAAGACAACAATGGAAGGTGTTCCTTATGAAGGAGAGTGCATGGAGAGATTAAAAATGAGAATTTGTAAGAATCTGAAGTAATTCAAAATTTGAAGGCGTACATTAGCACCTATGGGATCAATTAGGAAATGTTCAATTTAGAAATAGTGATCTTGTAAAGCATATTTAAAGATCTAAAGTTGAGGAAGGTGCATGTGTAGATTCTTCTCTATTCATCATGTGACCAAACCGATAGTTACAATGCATCCAGATGGGTAGGTTTACACTAGACAAGCTCCTATTTCACACCCTTGCATGTCAAAAAATTCTAAGATACATTGCACTGGTGATATCTCTTAAGAGACCAAAGTGAAAAAAGGTATCAAAATTTGAATAGGTATTACTCGTAAGTTGTGGAACTTAGAAACATTTCATCTAAAGATACAAGATCATGTAGGGCCCCTCTATAATAACCTCTCTTGGTTTTCTGTATCTCCAAGCAGTTTTCTTGTGGTGTCCATTTTTTAGTGGATGGAAAAAGTGTCAAATGCATGTAGTGTAAAGTTGCAAGGTGGTGTAATTTTTGTTTTGTTCATTGTGCAACCAAATAAAAAGGTCCTATTTTGTACCCAAACATGTGCCAAAACATTTTGAGCTACATTGCATCAATAATATGTCTTAAGAGACCAAAGTGCAAAAAGGCAACAAAATTTGATGAGGTGTTACTACTAAAAAATCATGGCACTTAGAAACAATCTATTTGAAGGTACGAGATCAAATAGGGCCCTTGTATAATAACCTCTCTCAGTTTAAAGTGTCAAATGCATGTAGTGTAAAGCTGCAAGGTTGTTTAATTTTCATTATGTTTGTCATGTGACCAAATCAAAAGTTCCAACACATATAGATGGGTGGGTTTATGCTAGGAAAGGTCGTGTTTTGCACCCAAACATGCCAGAACATTTTGAGCTACATTGCATTGATGATATCTCTTAAGAGACCAAGTGCAAAAAGATAAAAAACTTTAACAAGGTGTTACTTGGAAACTGTGGAACTTAGAAATATTCTATCTAAAGGTACTAGATCATGTAGGGCCTCTCTACAATAACCACTCTCAGTTTTTGATATCTCCAAGCCTCTTTCCCGTGGTGTCCAATTTTCAGTTGATGGATAAAGTCTCAAATGCATGTAGTGTAAATTTTCAAGGTGGTGTAATTTTTGTTCTATTCGTCACGTGACCAAACCGATAGTTTCAACATGTCCAGATGGGTAGGTTTACACTAGTTGAGGTTCCTTCTTGTACCCAAACATGGTGGAGCAGTCCAAGCTACATTGCATCGACGATATCTCTTTAGAGACCAAAGTGCAAAAAGGTAGCAAAATTGGACTAGGTGTTACTCAGAAACAATGACACTTAGAAAAATTCAGTCTAAAGGTATGAGATCACATAGGTCCCATTTATAATATCGTCTCTCATTTTTTGATATCTTTGAGCCATTTTCCCATGGTGTCTCATTTTTAGTTGATGGAAAAAGTGTCAAATTCATGTAGTGTAAAGTTGTAAGGTGGTGTAATTTTTATTATGTTTGTTGTGTGACCAAAATGACAGTTCCAATGCATTAATATGGGTAGGTTTATGCTAAGAAAGGTCTTGTTTCGCACCCAAACATACTATAATAGTTCGAGCTACATTGCATAGATGATATCTCTTAAGAGACCAAAGTAAAAAAAGGAAACAAACTTTGATGAGATATTACTCAAAAACCATGGCACTTAGAAACATTTTTTCTAAAGATACAAGATCAAATAGGGCTCCTCTATAATAACCTCTCATAATTTTTAATATCTTCAAGTCATTTTCCTGTGGTGTCCAATTTTTATGTGATGGAAAAAGTGTCAAATGCAAGCAGTGTAAAGTTGCAAGTGGTGTAATTCTTGTTTTCTTTTCTCGAGCAACCAATCTAACAATTCCAACACATTTAGATGGGTAGGTTTACACTAGGAAAGGTCCTATTTCAAACCCAAACATGCTGAAATAGTCTGAGCTACATTGCATCAACTGTATCTCTTAAGAGACCAAAGTGCAAAAAGGTAGAAATTTTTTGTTGAGGTGTTACTCAAAAATCATGGCACTTAGAAACATATCATGTAAAGGTACGAGATCAAATAGGGACCCTCTACAATAACCTCTTCATTTTTGATATATTTGAGCCATTTTCCCACAGTGTCCATGTTGGCAACACAAGGGTAGACAACTGAGAGGGGGGGTGAATCAGTTGTCTCAAAAATTTAAGCTTATCAAAATTATTAACCCTATTCTCAAATCTGATAAATAACCATGAAAGCATAAACCATCAACACATCAGAAATACACATAACACCAAGATTTTTTACATGGAAACCCTGTTAGGGGAAAAACCACAATGGAGGTTAGTCCACAAGATTATACCTTGTTAAAAGTATAAAGAGAAATAAATGGGGAATGCACTTGCATTCAAACACATTGCCTAGAGCTCACTACTCAAATATAGAAAGGGTTATTTCCCAAAAGAAGACACACTATTTTACAAAAACATTCAGATTACATCCACAAGATTTTGAACTAAGAAAATAGCATCTTCTAATGCCTGATTATAGTTCTGGTTAAGCACATGAACACTTTTTCACATTCTGCTCACTCTTCTTCACACTCTACTTCTGCCTTCGAATGATTAGGAAATTATTCGCACATATCATACACGCATGCCTTGAAGAATAACCAATCGCTTATATATATCCACAACAAGAGATTACAACACTACATGTTGGCCTCAACAAAATAATAAAACATATGCAATCTATTGGCCAAAAAAAAAAAAAAAATTTCAATGCAAATCGACCAATGTCAGCCACAACATAATGAAGACCCAAAAAAAAATCTTCGAACATGAAACAACTTCAAAAATTATAACTCAAAGATCCACAACATGCTACAACACCCTATCCGCCAAGAACATGAAAAACATGAACACATAAGAGCAAATCTCTAATCGCAAGCACAACAATCAATGCAGACATGCAACACAGATAGAGCATGATCTAGAAACATCGACAAACAACATGAATCACCAGAGAAGCATCCGTAACAAGTAAACTTATTAGAATCACATCATCTTCATTTAGGAACACCAACTGAAGCAACAAAATGATTGTCAGAACAAAACTACTCATAACTTGATTAGATCTTCATCCAGATCTCTAAAACTTAACGTGGATAAACTAGATATACTTGAAAACAAACACTTTAATCCACAACCTTTGATCATCAACATATTGAGCTAACCAACAAAATGAACTTCACTTCACCATTGACAACCTGCAACTTATTTTATTACAATTTTTTCAATATCCTTGACATATACAACCTTGAAGACATTAATGCCAATAGTATTGACATCAATGACAACCACATATCAGCAACATCCAACAATCTCCCCCTTTGGAATTAATGGCAACACATGATGTGAAAAACACCATCAACACAACTATCTTTAGCACTTACTCCCCCTTAGGTTCTAACTCTTTTCTCCTCAACTCTTTCACACAACTCTTCTCCTCACATGAATCTTCTCCCCAAATAATTCACGGTTCTTCACATGAATCTTCTCCCCAAATAATTCATAGTTCTTCACATGAATCTTCTCCCCCTTTGACATCAATGACAAATATCTATTTTCTCCACACAAGCTCTGAACCACATATCTGAACATCTGACTACTCCCCTTGAGTAGTAGCCACCACAACATCAATTTGGATGAAGATATGACTATGAAATGCATGAAATGATGCAAGTCAATGCATCTTAGTTTTGATTAGGAGGGGTAATCACCCATAGCTTCCCTTTGAGATACTCAAAAGTATCCTTAGGAAACAGTTTGGTAAAGATATCTGCAATATGTTCCTTAGTAGGCACATACTCCAATATAACTTCCTTTTCACTCACCTTCTCTCTCAAAAAGTGAAACTTGATAGATATATGCTTGGTCTTTGAATGCAGCACTAGATTCTTATAAATGTTAATTGCACTTGAATAATCATAGAATATAGCAATAGGCTCATCATACACAACTCTAATATCTTTCAACATCTACTTCATCCACAATAATTGAATACAATTATTAGTAGCAACAATGTATTATGCCTCTTCAGTAGATAAAGAAATGACATTCTACTTCTTACTTAACCATGAAATCATCTAATTACCCAATAAAAATGCACCACCACTAGTACTCTTTCTGCCGTTCACATCACCTACCCAATCAACATCAGTAAAAGAACTCAAAGTAAGATCATCATTTTTAGGATACCACAGCCCAAAATCAATAGTCCTATTCAAGTATCTGAGAAATCTCTTCACAATAGTCACATGAGATTCCTTAGGATTGGCTTGAAATCTTGCAACAATGCATACAACATTCATGATAACAAGTCTAGTTTGAGTCAAATAGAGAAATCCACCAATCATTGATTTGTATCTAGTCTGATTTTCTTTCAAAGAATCATCATCTTGTGTCAACTTGCATCTGGTCACCATAGGTGTACCAACTGGATTTGTATCTTCCATACCAAACTTCTTTAACAATTCTTTCACATACTTGGACTGAGATATAAAGATCCCTTTATCTAGCTAAGTAATTTGTAATCCTAAAAAGAATTTCGTCTCACCAATTATAGACATCTCAAACTCATTCTGCATCTCATCAACAAACTTCATGCACAAAGTATTGTATCCTCCAAAAATGATATCATCAACAAAGACTTCAACAATCAAATATTTATCATCATCAATATTGAAATATAGGTTACTATCAACAGTACCCTTATTAAATCCAAGCTTCAATAAATACTTATCCAATTTGGCATACCATGCTCTTAGGGCTTGTTTAAGTCCATACAATGCTTTCTTCAACCGGAAAACTATATCTCCCTGATTAGTCAATTGAAATCCATCAAGTTGCTCAACATACACTTCTTCCAATTCACCATTTAGAAATGCTGACTTGACATCCATCTGATAAACCTTGTAGTTTTTGTAAGTAGCATAACCAAGAAATAGTCTCACAACTTCAATCCTAGCAACAGGGGAAAAAGTTTCTTCAAAGTCAATTCCTTCCATTTGAAAATATCCTTTGCACACAAGTCTTGCTTTGTTTCTAACAACTTCACCTTGCTCATTCAGTTTGTTTCTAAAGACCCATTTAGTTCCAATTACATTTTTGTTCTTAGGTCTAGGAACAAGAGTCCATGTATTATTCTTCTCAATCTGTTGTAGTTCTTCTTTCATTGCTTCCACCCAATGTTCATCTTTGCATGCTTCATTGACACTATTGGGCTTAGTCTTTGAAATCAAACAATATTCTTTTGTAATTTTTCTCCTAGTTTGAACACCTTTGTCCTTATCACCTATAATCTGATCTTCTGAATGATTTAGTCTTACATAACTTGGAGTATTAGGATTTTCTTAAACTTCTGGCTCTTGTGATCTCTCTTTTTCACTTTCACTAGTTCCTTCCTCTTGATTTTATTGATTTACCAGAATGATCTAAGCTTGATTTTGATTTTGAACTTTCTTTCCCATGACTAAACTATTATTCTGATCATCTGAATCATATCCACAGGTTCTGGATGGTCTAGCTATGTCTTCATCAACCTTGACATTAGCACTTTCAAATACTTTCCTCAATCTCTTGTTGTAGCACTAGTAGGCCTTACTCTTAGTAGAATAACCAAGAAAGTTTCCTTCATCACTTCTAACATCAAACTTTCCTATATCTTCATCTCTTTTGATATAGCATTTACTCTCAAAGATTTTGAAATATCTAAAATAGGCTTATGACCAAACCATAGCTAAAAATGGGTCTTACCAGTATCACCTTTGACTTGTACTTGGTTGAGGGTGTGAACAACAATACTCATAGCTTCTCTCCAATAGATATGCAGAACATTTCCTTCTAGCATCATAGTCCTAGCAGCATCTTCAATTGTCTTGTTCTTCCTTTCTACAACTCCATTTTGCTAAGGGTTCCACGGGGCAGATAATTGTCTCTTTATCCCATGCTCTTCAGAAAAAGAATTAAATGCATGGGAAGTGAATTCACCACCTCTATTTGATCTCAAACATTTAATCTTCAGCTCTGTCTCTGTCTCAACCATAGCCTTAAAAATTTTGAATTTCTCTAGAGCTTCATATTTTTCCCTTAAGAAAGTAACCCACATCAATCTAGAGTAATCATCAATAAGTAACATGAAGTACCTATCTCCTTGTAAACTTCTGACTCTAAAAGGACCACACAAATCAGTATGAACAAGTTCCAACACTTTATTTGAACAATGTTATTTGCTCTTAAATGAAATTCTAGTTTGCTTCCCTAACTGACATTCCTTGCATATAGTACTAGTAGGCTTTACCAACTTAGGAAGATCTCTCACTGCGTGAGTAGAACTTATCTTGATAATATTGTTAAAGTTTACATGGCATATTCTCCTATGCCACAACCAACTTTCATCAACTTGATCAATCAGACAACTTTTACCAATAGCATTTAGGTGAAAGATGTTACCTTTTGTTTTTGTACCTGAAGCAATCACATTTCTAGAACCCCCCAATATTTTACACTTTCCATTCTTGAATTGAAGATTGTATCCCTTGTCAACCATCTGTCCAACACTTAAGAGATTATGCTTCAAACCTTCCACATATAGAACATCATTAGTATTATTCTTACCATCAAGAGAAATGGATCCTCTGCCACATATTACACCAGCTTTGTCATCACCAAATCTTACAACACCACCATCATACTTTTCTAGGCTCACAAATTTTCTTTTATCACCTATCATGTGATGAGAGCATCCACTATTAATCACCCATTCATCTTTTTCTTCAACTCTGGCTACTAGAGTTTTCTCCACATTTGAGCAACTAGCAAATTCAATAGGTACATGATCATTTTCCTTGATAGCAATAAATACTCATTCATCTTCACTTAAATTCCCTTTATCAGATTCATCATCTGTCACACCCTCATTAGCAGCATAATAACATTTTCTTTGGAATCTAGGCTTATTAGGTATTGGCTTAGGAACTCTTTTCAGAAACCTTGATGCAAAATGACCTATCTTATTACAAGAAAAACATTTAATAGGTAATTTCCCTTTATACTTACCTTCTCCTCTAGCTTCCCTTTTGACAATAAGTGCTTCAAGCTTATCTAGTTTTCTCTCATCTTCTTCAATCTCCCTCATTTCCTCCTCATACTTGAATATATTTCTAGAAGAAATTTCTCCCAGATCATATCTCTGCTTATCCTTTCTAGAAGTAGTAGCTTTGAATGCAGATTCTATCTTAGGAAGATCATCACCAAACTCACTTAACTCAAAAGTTGTAAGCTTACTGTATACTTTGGAATTTATCCTTCTTTAAATGTGCAAAACAACTTAAGAATGCAAATGATAAAATACCAAAGACACCTCAAGATTAGCCAAAAGAGTGATAAACAATAAAGAAAATGGACGAAATAAGACACAAACGATTTCACCTTCCTTGCTGTTGATTTCTCCTTGATTGGCCCTTGCTTGGATTGGTTGTGTGATCCTTAGATGATTGCTTGAATGTCTAAATGCAAGATTGGAGGTGCAAATGATTAAAAAGATGGCTAGATGATGGTAAAGGATTGAGGATTCAAATTGGCAGCATGTAGTTATGAGAATGCAAAGTGTTGAGAAGGCAAATTGGCAGCATAAGGTTGCTCCAAAATGAAAGTGTTGAAAATGCCCTTGAGAAGGGGGTATTTATAGAAGAATTTGAATTCTCTAGAGAATTCTACGGTCAAGATTGCTCCAACAAGGCCAAGATGAAGGGCTATGGTGGGTTGAGAACCCACAAGCCCTCACATCTTGACATGTGGAGGGTGAAGTGGACAGGGGGATATGAGGTGTAAGTGAGGTGTCAAGAAGGTACATGAGGTGGAAAAGGACATGCACCTTGGGGAGTGAGGAGATTTCCTCAAAGGGATTCCTTGTCCCCAAGTGGGAGTGAAAGAGACATTTGAGGAATTTTGGAATTCCTAAAAATCTACATGGGAAAAGGAAAGGTGGTTGGGGATATAAATGTGAATTAAAAATTCACATTTCTAGGATGATCTAGAGGGTAAAAGGTGGGCTCCAAAAAGGTGGGACTTGGTCACATGTGGAGATTGTGACAAGGTTCTAGAAGCCTTGGAATATGGAACGTGAATTAAAAATTCACATATAAAGAGGGGAATCTAGGAAGAATAAAAAGGAATTAAAAATTCCTTGGAGAATGATTAGGCTTAATTAATCAGTAATTAGAAGATAAATGAGGATTAGAAGCCAACTTGCAAAGTTGGAGGATGTGACACATCCTAATCAAAGATTAGGCATGTGCACATCCCTAATGAAGAAATTAGGAAATGGATTAGGATTAGATGAAAATGATGTGAGGAATTAAATAAATGTAATATTTATTTAATTTATTTGATGAAAAGAGGATTAAGGAGGGTAAAGTATTTAATTATTAATTAAATACCTTAGGGATTTGGCAGAATTAAAGATATTAATTAAATAATAGTAATATTATTTAATTAACTCAGATAAGAGGATGTTTAGACGAAAAGTGGTAAATTTGGATAAATTAAGTGTCCAAATTTGGATGTCTACACTTACCAATCAACATGTCTCTAGTTACATTTGTCAAAGTCTAGATCTCCTCAATTGCAGTAGTTTTGGCTTTGTATGCAGCAGGTAAGGATTTGGGCACTTTGGCAACAATTTCTGATTCATCTAATGTTCCACCAACACATCTGATACTACACACAAGTTAATTCACTCTTTGCATGAAAGAAGTAATGTTCTCATCATCACCCATTCTTAACATTTCATATTTCCCTTTCAGGCTTTGCAGCTTAGCAACCTTCACATGTGCATCACCTTCATAGAAATTTTCCAACTTTTTCTAGATCTCATAAGAAGTCTTTAGATCCATAACATTTGTCATCTTAGAATCAGTCAAAGCACCTAGCAATGCTTCCTTCGCCTTGATATTGTACTCAACATCCTTAATCTCAATAGCAGTAGAAGGACCATTCTATGGGATAACATACCTATTCCTTATAATATTCCATAAGGGTTCACCAATGCATCTCAGATGACACTCCATTCGAGCTTTCCACAGAGAATAATTTGTTCCATCAAATCTTAGACTATCCTTCTTGTATGCTTCCATCTCTGATTACCTCAAGCTATCAAACTTCTTCTGAGGAACCTACTCTGATACCAATTGTTGGCAACACAAGGGTAGACAACTGAGAGGGGGGGTGAATCAATTGTCTCAGAAATTTAAACTTATCAAAATTATTAACCTTATTCTTAAATCTGATAAATAACCATGAAAGCATAAACCATCAACACATCATAAATACACATATCACCAAGATTTTTTACATGGAAAACTTGTTAGGGGAAAAACCACAGTGGAGGTTAGTCCACAAGATTATACCCTGTTAAAAGTATAAAGAAAAATAAATGGGGAATGCACTTGCATTCAGGCACACTGCCTAGAGCTCACTGCTCAAATATAGAAAGGATTACTGCCCAAAAGAAGACACACTATCTTACAGAACATCCATATTACATCCACATGATTTTGAATTGAGAAAATAGCATCTGCTAATGCCTTATTGCAGTTCTAGTTAAGCACATGAACACTTCTTCACACTCTGCTCACTCTTCTTCACACTATGCTTCTGCCTTCAAATGATTAGGACATTATTTGCACATCTCATACACACATGCCTTCAAATGGAATAAACAATCACTTATATATATCCACAACAAGATATTACATCGCTACATGTTGGCCTCAACAAAATAATAAAGCATATGCAAACTATTGGCCCAAAAAAATAAAAAAATTTCAATGCGAATCATCCAATGTTGGCCACAACATAATGAAGACCCAAAACAAAATCCTCAAACACAGAACACCTTCAAAAATTATTTCTCGAAGATCCACAACATGCTATAACACCTTGTCAACGAAGAACATGAAATACATGAACATGCATCTAATCGCAAGCACAATGATCAATGCAGATGTGCAACACAGATAGAGCATGATCTAGAAACATCCACAAACATCATGAATCACTAGAGAAGCATCTGCAACAACTGACCTTACTAGAATCACATCATCTTCATTTAGGAACACTAATTGAAGCAACAAAATGACTATCATAACACAACTGCTCATAACTCAATCAAATATTCATGCAGATATATGAAACTTAATGTGGATAAACTAGATATACTTGACAAGAAACCGTTCAATCCACAACCTCTGATCATCAACGTACTAAGCTAACCAATAGATTGAACTTCACTTCACCACTGACAACCTGCAACTTATTTTATTACAATTTTCTCAATATCCTTGACATAGACAGCCTTGAAGACATTAATGCCAATAGTGTTGACATCAATGACAACCACATATCAACAACATCCAATAGTCCAATTTTTAATTGATTGAAAAGCATGAAATGGATACAGTGTAAAGTTGCAAGGTGGTGTAATTTTTGTTCTATTAATTGTGTTACCAAATCAACAGTTCAAATGTATCTAGATGGGTTGGTTTACACTAGGAAAGGTCATTTTTCACACCCAAACATGCCAGAATAGTCTGAGCTACATTGCACTGACAATATCTCTTAAGAGACCAAAGTGTAAAAAGACATTTTTTTTTGATGAGGTGCTACTCAAAAACTATGTCACTTTGAAACATTCCTTTTGAATTTATGGGATCATGTAGGGCCCCTCTATAATAACTTCTCTCAATTTTCTATATCTCCAAGCTGATGGCGCATGGTGAAAGTTTTTTTGATGCCCCAAAAACTGCCAGATGCATGTAGTGTAAAGTTGCAAGGTAGGATACTTTTTGTTTTGTTTTTTTTGGGCACATCTATGCTATGCATGGTCACTACCCTTCATTATAAAAGGGTCATAGTCTTTCCTATTTGAAGTGTCACAACTTTTCACCTTTGAAAAGTCACAACCTAAATCATATCATCACTATTTGTGAGAACCTAAGAAAATTTATTTGCAATATTACCTAAGGTTCTATTCTTAATTGAAATCTTTAATGATGTTATGGATCTCTTTCTCAAATGAAGTGCTTTTTTTTTTATGTTAATACTTATCAACCTAGAAAACATTTTGATAGACAATGTTTTTAATATTTTCATAATTTCTAAGCATAAGGTAATCATAAATACACATGGAGTAATCTTGTTGAAGATACATCTGGTCATGAAGAAAATAAATAGATATATTTAATATGTGAAGTATACACAAGAATCATGAAACATACACGTGAATACACATAATACATGAAGTATACAAAAAAATAATGAAGCATACATGTGAACACATGAATTATACATAGGAAGCATGGAGCATACACATGAATACACATAATACATGAAGTATACACAGGAAGCACGAAGCATACATGTGAATACATGAAGTATACACAGGAAGCACGAAGCATACATGTGAATACATGAATTATATACATGAAGCATGAAGCATACACATGAAGCATGAAGCATACACATGAACACATGAAGTATACACATGAAACATGAAGTATACATGTGAATACACGTAATACGTGAAGTATACATGGGAAGCATAAAGCATACATGTGAATACACATAATACATGAAGTATTCAAAGGAAGCATGAAGCATACACATGAATACATGTGAATACATCTAATACATGAAGTATACATAGGAAGAATGAAGCATACACATGAATGCACATAATACATCAAGTATACACAAGAAGCATGAAGCATACACAAGAAGCATGAGGCATACACATGGATACACATAATTTATGCCCCAATATACATAAGAAGCATGAAACATACATATGAATACACGTAATACATGAAGTATACAAAATAAGCATGAAACATACATGTGAACACATGAAGTATACATAGAAAGCATGAATCATACATGTGAATACATGAAGTATACACAAGAAGCATGAAGCATACATGTGAATACACATGGAGCATGAAGCATACATGTGAACACATGAAGTATACACATGAAGCATGAAGCATACAAATGAATACACATAATACATGAAGTCTACACAAGAAGCATGAAGCATACATGTGAACACTTAGATTCTAAAATTTATAAAGGAAGAGTGCATGCAATACACTTGGATTTTAAATATTTGAAGTAAACCATCTACAAATATCCATTGAAGCATAGATTTATAATGCAAATATGGATACCATTAGTAAAAAAGATTTATATTAACCAAATAACCATATAGCTATATATCAATATATGCCAATATAGGTATAACATATATACAAAATAGCCATATAGGCTTACAAGAATGCCATATAGGTATATAATGTCAAGTATATGCAATACAAAACATATGTCCAAATTCCATATAGGCATGCAACAAAGGACCCCAATAAAAACTCATTCCCCTCTAGGTGAAGAAAATAGATCATAGGTGGTCTTTTATTGTTGGGGGGATGGAGATGTGTATGATATAGCTTTACTTCAAACTTGAGGGTTTCTCCTCCTATTTAGTTCTTCATGGAGCTTTACCTATTATAATAAAAAGTATAGACATTAATATATAGAAATTATGTTATAAAAAATAAAATATTTAACAAAATAATCACTTATCACCACCAGATGATCTCTCTCCTCATTTGGAACATCGACATGCTCAGGCTGTGGTGTTCCAAAGTCCAATAAAAACCATATAGATAGAAATTAAACTACAAATCAATAATCATTTGATTTTTCAATAATAAAAAACTATAACAACAAATGTAATTTGAAATTTACTAATCTACCTCATACCACCATCAAAGGAATTGTGCTATCTATTGTAGAAGACAAACCATGCTCCATTTCCCTATGAACATAGAGATGTGTCTCTACTTGCATCATCTAAAAATAAAACAACATTGTGCAATTACGAAAACTAGAATAGTGATGTAAGTCATGGCTTATAACGTATGGGATAGTCAATTTTTTTTTGAGTGATTTGGTAGACATATATGAAAAATGTGGTATCATAGACAAGGCAATGAACTGTTTGAAATTTTTTTGACTGTACTTTGATCAAATGCTTTGGTAGACATGTATGGAAAATGTGGCAGCATAGATAAGGTAGTGAACTATTTGAAAAAAATCCACAAAGAAATGCGGTCTCATGGTGATGGACATCACCATGAGATAAAATTTCTTTGATACATTTTCCCAAATAGTCCATTACCTTGTCTATGCTATTGCTTACTATTATGCTTTGATATATTTTTTCCAAGCATCCATAGTTTTTTTTAAAGAACCTATGTTAGGATTTTAGCCATAATAACAAGGCAGTGAACTGCTTGATAAAATGCTTTGGTAGACTTGTATGGAAAATGTGGTAGCATAGACAAGGTAGTGAGCTATTTGAAAAAATGGCTCAAAGAAATGTGGTCTCATGGTGATGGAATTCCATGACAATCAATTTATCATGGCATTCCATCACCATGAGACTGCATTTCTTTGAGCAATTTTTTCAAATAGATCATTTCCTTTTCTATGCTATTGCTTATTATTATGCTTTGATAGATTTTTTCCAAGCATCCATAGTTTGTTCAAAAGCACTTCTTTTAGGCTTTTAGCCATAACATAAAGGAAATGAACTATTTAATAAAATTATTTGGTAGACATGTATGAAAAATGTGGTAGAATAGACAAGGCATTGAACTGTTTGAAAAAACACCTCAAAGAAATGTGGTCCCATGGTGATGGAATGCCATGCAATTTCCATGAGACCACATTTCTTTTAGGAACTTTTCAAATAGTTAACTGCCTTGTCTATGCTATAGCTTACTATTATGCTTTGATAGTTTTTTTCCAAGCATCCATAGCATAGAAAAGGTAGTGAAGTTTTTGAAAAAATGCCTCAAAGAAATGTGGTCTCATGGAATTCCATGACAATCAAATGTAGTTGGCAACTACTGCTATTTATTAGTTATGCAATGTGAAGTAATTGCATAACTGCTTATGTTGACTTTGTAAAAAACTATATTGTAATTGAAATATTGTCATCTATTAGCATACAAGCTTGAGATCTCATTGGTGGTAGAGTTTTTTTCTAAAATAATTTATCCACATAAATAGATTGTGGCATATTTTTATTTTTAATTTTATTCTTATGTGTTGGTCTTTTAATTTTCTACTCTTTATTTCCATTTATGATCTATCACATGTATTTAATGGATTATATCATGATTTATTATGTTGTCACTATTTTATTTATCCAATTTCTAAACACTTAGATACCTTAAGGATTAAAAAATGAACGAAGGTAAAATAAAACATAAAAAGGTGTAATTTTAGGTTTTTAGACAATTAAAGGTCACAACCAAGCAAATATGCACTACCAATATTACTTATAATAGTGAAAGTATACTAGAATTATAAAAAAAATCCTAACTAGTATGTTATTTCTTCATTTTTAATAGAAATATGTTGGGATAGAGTAGACAAGTTTTCATATTCTTAATTTTTTGATGATTTATTAAAGTGGATGCAAAAAAAATACAAATTATATATGTAATTTGCGTAGACTCCCTTGTTTGGCACATTTGCATTGAGGGAGGCATTGTGCCTCTTATGGAATGCATTATGGGGCATGACGAGAGGCTCTCAGTGTAGTTCACAATCTTGTGGAATGATAGGGGAGTCACTGTTGGGGGAATATCCTTTGAAATCACTAAATATTTTATTGCCAAGGCCACAAGCCTATCATGCAGGAGGCAAAAACTAAAAAAGCACACTAAAATGCAGGATCTAGAAAACGTCCATACTTTTTGTTGGGGGACTGAGAAACCAACTAAGTTTCATGTGGGGTTTGAAAGGGAGTCTCTACCGAAACCTTGGAATCAAGTGTTTCTTGCCATTATGAAGTACATTACGTTGGAGGAAAGATTCAAAGTGTTTTATTTTTATCATCTACCCTTTCTGAACCATCTTCATCACAAAATCCTTATGATAACTTTCCCTTATTCCTTCTTTCATCTTTAGAAAGTTCTATGAAGGAAACCTTTGAATTGGCTACCAAGAACCCTGAAAAACCACCTCCTCTGCCCCTCCACCAAGGCCTAATCTTTCTTTTGTATCACTTTCATTTGGCCCTTTTCCCCTAAAACCTATCTCAACTATTAGAATTGTGGAATAGGATTCCCCTAACCATCCCTTTGATAAACTATCCTTGACCACTTCGGTTGGACCCAAAAGGAAGAATCCCATTGTGCTTTGTGAAACCCTTAACGACCCTAAAACTAAACCCTTGGCTAAGAAGAAAAAAGGGGGTGTGGGCCTAGCCTAGTCAAAAGCGGCTGTTGGGCTTTGTGAATTGAAGAACACTTCCACTAAAAAGGAGTGTAAAATGATTGATAAGAACAAACCTAAAAATAAAAAGAGTAAAAAGGGAACCCCATGCCATGTGGTGGAGCCAAACATCAACACTGAGGAGGGGGACTCTACCAATATAGATTCCCAAGGGGACATTGTTTTGCTGCCAGTGTGGACATAGGGGTGGAGTCGACTAGCGTCAGACGGTCTAATAGATTGGACAAAAAAATAAATGAGGACCCTATAGATGAGATATCCAGTGATTCTGAGCAAAAAGATGGTAAGGATGACAAAAAAAAAAATACCATCGAAGAAACTGGAGATTATGTTGAGGGATCGAGCCATTTTTTTGAGCTAAATAAAATGTTCTATGAAGATTCCACTTTGGAATCTTCTGAACACCAAGTTGGGAACAAAGATGAGGAAAAGGGAGAGACTAAGAAGAAGGAGGAGGTCAACAATCTTCGGTCTTGTGTGGAAAAGTTGGAGAGGAAATTTAGTCGGATTACACACTTCATGATTCAAATCATCCATAGGTCCTTTGTTACTCTGTCAGACATGCTACACAAGGAGGTGGACAAAAATAATGTTGATGAAGGACCCGAAAAAAAATGGGTGGGTGATGAGATCCCATATCTCCTTTTCCAATAATGGGAGGGATTAGAAAAGTAATGGGTCAGGTCTGTGGGTGGGTTTTAAGTCTGTTGTCAATTAGCTGTTACTGTAAATTTTTGGTGTTTTCCTGTTGTTTCTACTACTAGATTGTTAAATGATGGTTTTTGGATTTTGATCCCTTTTGGCCCTTTGGGATCCTAGTGTAAAGGGTACTGCACCTTGTAAATACAACTTACTTTATCAAAAACATGTAGCTTAATCAATGATAAAAAACAATGTGATGCAAGTAATAGTATGGGCAGGTGCAAAAAGATGGGGGGCCATTTTGTGGCCAAATTTTTAAAAAAGTTCTAATAGCTCATAACATGAGTGCATTATAACGTGATCATGTTATAACGTGCTCATGTTATAACACACTCACGTTATGGCTTGGTGTGTTGAGCCTAGGGCTCGACCACACCAAGCCATAATGTGAACGTGTTATAACATGCTTGTGTTATGAGCAATGAAATGCAAAAAATAAAAATAAAAATTGAGGTCATTTGCTTTGTGACTATTTTTTTTTCCTGCAGCCAAAATCTCTTCTTTTGTGCACTCATGTTCTAGGAGGAGTGAATCTTGCAATTTTTCATCAAATTGTTGCTATTTTGTCACCAGGATGCGTGGATGTTGATGGGGAGGTCGAAGAGGTAAGGATTGTTTGTTTTTTATTGTGAATTTGTTAGTTTTAGGTTGTTTTTTATATTTATTTTTTGAATTTGTTGGAGATGATATTGAACTTGCAAACCCTCATCAAAATCATCCTAAAAATCCTCAATAGGTAGAGGAACAACAATAGGAACAAAATCCTCAAAAAGCAGAGCAACAACAACATCAACAAAATCCTCAAGTTCAACAACCACAACAATAATCTCCTCCACCAATCCCTGAACATCCTCTTGACACTCAACAAAATTTAATGAGTGAAATTGTAAACAATAAAAAAAAATTGAGGAGTTAATCATGAGGTTGAATGATCCAAATGGTTCAACCATGGAAAGAAAAACACTTGCAAATTCACTGAAAGAAATGTTAAAACATGTAGATTCAATCAACAAACAATTAACTAGTTGGAAAGATAAGAGGCAGGAAACTAGGAATTTTTACTGGGATAAATTATCATATAAAGATGTTAAAGATCTAAAAATTACAAAATTAGATTTATGCTCATTATTTCCTGACCCATGCACAAATACAAATCTTAACCTCAACGGGAAGAGATTTCCTATAAATTGGTGCCACCACAAACAAATTAGGGCCTTTTTTGGGATAGGCGGTACATGGTTTTTGATTACCCACCATGCAACAATTGCAATTTCCTACAATATTTCCTGAGGAAACTATATTGTGAGTTCATCCTGAATTATTTTGATATGAGGCACTTCCAGGGGAGAGGTGGGGGGTCGGCTCAAGATAGACCCAGTGCAAATCATAATCCTAGGTGGCAAGTGAGATGACCTCTTGTTAGGCTAGCTCATGAGCACATCATTATCCCTTCCATTGCGAAGGAGAGTGCCAAGGTAGACACTTTGCAGGCCATCAACTCTTTGACCCAGGGTGTCATCCATCATACCAATCCTATACTACAACACCATCCAAGGGAGTCTTCGAGTGGTGGGATTCGATCCCATTTGTGTTAGGCTTGCACAACAACTTATTCATATGACCCCACCAAGACTCAGGAGGCTACTATGCAAGATACATCTGCAACTATGGAGATGGCGAGAGTAGCTGGCATTTTGAATGAGGCCTATGGCATCAATACTCAGGTAAATGTTAACATGTTGATTGAATTTAATTTATGAAATTTCAAATTTGAAATGTAAGATTAACTAATTTAGTTTTATGATTTTAATAAAATTTTAGGGTCATAGTGTTCATACGAGATACACCAGCCCTACACCTGCTTATTACTCCACTACATCTACCGTTGAGGTATGTAGCTAGTAAACAATTATAAATATATTACATGTTAATAGCATTGTTTTATGAATGGTATTCTAATATGTGATTTTGGATGTTGAATAGGCTAATTTTGGAGGTTTTGAGGGAACACCTCCCAGTGCCAGTGGATTTAGACAAACCTACACACCGGTAATAGAATAAAGAGTTTAACTAATGAATTTTACTTAATAGATTTTTGAGCTAACTAGCTTGCCAATGCTCCACTAGCTTGCCAATGCGGTAAGGTTGAAAAGGTAGGGGCAACATATGCCTCATAGAAATGGGGTTCATGGTGATGTATATCACAGTGATTCCCAATTTGTATGAGGCATACACTGCCCCTACCTTGTCAACCCTATCGCATTGGAAAGCTAGTGGTGCTCCACTAGCTTGCTAATGCGGTAGGGTTGACAAGGTAGGGAAAGCGTATGCCTCATAGAAATGGGGTCTCACAGTGATATACATCACTGTCAAACCCCATTTCTATGAGGCTCACTAGCTTGCCAATGCAGTAGGGTTGACAAGGTAGGGGCAGCGTATGCCTCATAGGAGTGGGGACTCACAGTGATGATACATCACTGTGAGTCCCCACTCCTATGAGGCATACGCTGCCCCTACCTTGTCAACCCTACAATCATCGGTGATATACATCACCGTGAGTCCCCATTCCTACGAGGCATACGCTGCCCCTACCTTGTCAACCGTACTATATATCACCATGAGTCCCCATTCTTATGAGGTATATGCTACCCCTACCTTGTCAACCCTACCGCATTGGCAAGCTAGTGGAGCACCACTAGCTTAGGAATAGGGACTCATGGTGACCGTGAGACCCCATTCCTATGAGGCATATGCTGCCCCTACCTTGTCAACCCTACCGAATTGGCAACCTGGTGAGCTCACTAGCTTAACAATTCTACCACATTTTTCATAAATTTATATGAAAACATTATTGTCAAAAAATTCAAATGCCTTGTTCATGCTTCCATTTTGAGCCATGATTACAAGATAGGCTGCACCTTTCCCCATGTTGCTAACTTAGCCTTGAATAAAGATTATTGAAATAGTGGAGAGAAGGGCGAGAATCCCTTGTAGGTAGACTAATCAAGGAAACATTTAAAATATATCACAACATAAGTAATGAGGTAAGTTTAATGATGAGGTAAATTTAGAAATAGAGATGAAAACCAAAACAGATTCAAAGATCTATCAATGTGGGAGGAGTATATTCCAAATTTTTAGAGACATGTATGGAAAATTTGGTAGCATAGACAAGGAAATCAGCTGCTTGGTATAATTGTTTGACAAAATACGTCAATGAGATATGTCCTTGTGGACTTTAATGATTGTAGGATATGCACAAAATATATTTATTGAAAAGGCTTTATAAAATTTCAAAAATATACAAATTGTAGGTGTAAAACCAAATTCAACTACATTTTCCAACATCCCCCATGCCTATACCAAAATGAAAGATTTAGAGAGTGGTATGCACATCCATAGTAAAGGATTGAGAAATGATGTATTATTGTACTTCCTTATAACTTATGTCATATATACATGTATACAAAATGTGGAAGCATATACAAGGTAAGTCAACTATTTAATGAAATGCCTTAAAGAGATGTGGTTTAAAAATGTAATTGGCAAGTGTAAAGAATTATGTAATTTAAAATGTGCATTGACAAGCTAAGGTTATAATGACAAACAAACAATGATCAACATGGAATATGCAAAATAAAAAAAATGAAAGCAAGCCAAAATAGAATGAAAGAAAATGTGTAAAGACTTCACATACCTAAAAAAATAGAGTTTCAAATGGAGGAGTTCTACCCAATTATGTAGCCTTTGCTTCTTCTTTCTTCAAACTCCTCAACAATTTGACTTTTTCAAAAGCTTGTTATCCTCCAAACTTTAATTGTATATCACTCTTGAATGGAATTTAGAATAAATTGATATTATATGCCTTTCAATGTAAAAACTCTGCTATTTCATGCAAAGGTGGTGGAAATTTGATGAAAATGGTGGTGGAATGTGAAAAAAATTCATGCACACTTCACAAAATCATCAAAAATATTTTTTTTTGTTGGAGCACACACAAAACCAAGAGAATATGCAGAATGTGGGCCTTGAGATCACGGGTATATTGAGTTTTTTACCATTTTTAGAGCAATACAAAATGCACTCGCATTATAACGGGCTTGCGTTATAACATGCTTGCGTTATAACTAGCTTACGTTATAACGGGCTCGTGTTATAATGGGCTCACATTATAACACACTTGCATTATAACGGGCTCGTGTTATAACACACTTGCGTTATAATACAATCGCGTTATAACAGGCTCGTGTTATAACGGGCTCGCAAGATAACACACACGCGTTATAATGGGATCACATTATAATAGGCTCACATTATAACACACTTGCATTATAACAGGATCGTGTTATAACAGGCTCGCATTATAACATGCTCACATTATAATAGGCTCGTGTTATAACACACTCGCATTATAACAAGCTCTTGTTATAACACACTCGTGTTATAACGAGCTTTTGCTATAACATGTCTGCGTTATAACGGGATCTTGTTATAACACGCTCGCATTATAACGGGCTCATGTTATAACATGGTCACATTATAATAGGCTCAAGTTATAACACACTCACATTATAACAGGCTCGTGTTATAACATGCTCATGTTATAACACACTCACGTTATAATGGGATCGTGTTATAACATGCTCACATTATAACGAGCTCGCGTTATAACATGCTCGTGTTATAACACGCTCATGTTATAACGGGCTCACATTATAACATGCTCATGTTATAACACACTCACATTATAACGGGCTCACGTTATAATGGGATCTCGTTATAACACGCTCATGTTATAATAGAGCTCGCGTTATAACATGCTTGCGTTATAACATGCTCATGTTATAACACACTAAAACAACCATATCTCTACTACCTCAAAACATGCTCGTGTTATGAGAGTTGATTTTTTCTAGGTTTATTTTCTCGCTTTCTTTCTACTCTCTACCCTCAACCCACAAACCTTAATCCCTCTACCCTTAAACCCTCAACCCTCTACCCTCAAACCTAAACCCTAAAGCCTATACCCTCAAACCCTAAATCCTCTACCCTCAACCATAAACCCTGAACCCTGAACCCTAAACCCTTAAACCTTCTACCCTGAACCCTGAACCCTGAACCCTCAGCCATATAACCTCAACCCAATAACCTAAACCATCAACCCTATAGGTCCTGAACCCTATACCTTCAATTCTAAACCCTCTACCCTCTACCCTCTATATCTCTCTGAATCCCTCCCTCTCTCTCTCTCTATCAATTCTCTCCCTCCTACCCCCTCTCCCTCTCTCAAGTCTCTCTCTCACCACTTGCTCGCTTTGTCTCTCTCTCCCCCACTCCTTAACCCCATCCTCTACCCTTAACACTTAAACTCTCTCTACCCTCTACCCTTAAACCCCAAACCTTTACCCCACTCCCCACCTCTATCCCTCTATCTCTCCCACTCCCTCCTCCCTCTCTCTCGGCATCTCCTCCTAACCCTCCCTCTCTCTGCCCTCTCTCTCACCACTACCCTTCTATCTCCCCACCTCTACCCTTAAATCCTTTACCCTCTACGCTTAAACCCTTAAACCCTCTACCCTCTACCCTATACCCTCTATGTCTCTTCCACTCCCTCCCTCTCTCTCTCTCTCTCAAGTATCTCCCTCCTACCCCCTCTCCACCTCTCAATTCTCTCTCTCTCACTCACTCATTGTATCTCCCTCCCATCTACCCTTAACCCTCTATGCTCTACCCTTAACCCTTAAATCCTCTACCCTCTACCCTTAAACCATCTACCCTCTACCCTCTATATCTCTCCCAATTTCTCCCTGTCTCTCCCTCTCAATTCTCTCCCTCCTACCCCCTCTCCCTCTCTCAAGTCTCTCTCTCTCTCTCTCCCCAATACCCTGTACCCTATAATTGGACCCTCAACCCTAATCCTTCAACCATATATACCCTCAACCATAACCCCTCAAACCTATACCATCAACCCAATACCCTAAACCATCAATCCTATAGGTCCTCAATCCTATACCCTCAATTGTCAACCCTCTACCCTATACATTGGATCCTCAACCATCATATATCTTTGTCCCTCACCCCTCTTCTCTCCTCTCTATCTCACTTATCCCTCCATCTCTCCCTCTATCCATCCCTCCCTCTCTACCCTAATCCCTCAACTGTATACCCTCAACACTTAAACCTTGAAACACTCAACCCTAAACCCTAAACCATAAACCCTCAATCCTATACCCTCAATTCTCAACCCTTTACCCTATACATTGAATCCTCAACCCTGATATATCTTTGTCCCTCCCTCATCTTCTCTCCTCTCTATCTCACTTATCCCTCCATATTTCCCTCCATCCATCCCTCCCTCTCTACCCTAATCCCTCAACCGTATACCCTCAACCCTTAAACCTTTAAACACTCAACCCTAAACCCTAAACCCTAAACCCTCAACCCTTAAAACCCTAAACCCTTAAACCCTCTATCTTCTACCCTAAACCAAATACCCTCTACCCTCAACCCTTAAATGCTTAAACGCACTTATTAAACTCTCTACCCTAATCCCTCAACCCTCTTGACCCTTAATCCCTCAACCCTCAACCCTTAAACCCTTAATCCCTCAACCCTCAACCCTTAAATCCTAATCCCTAAACCCCTATACCCTCTACCCTATACATTGGACCCTCAAACCTATACCCTCAATCCTCTACCCTCAACCTTAAACCCTCAACCCTCAACCCTTAAACCCTCTACCCTCTACCATATGCCATATACATTAAACCCTCAACCCTAAATTATCACCCTCAACCCTTAATTCCTCAATCCTAAACCATCAAACCCTAAACCCTCAACCCCAATACCCTCTACCCTATACATTGGACCCTCAACCCTAACCATCAACCCTAAATGTCCTCAACCCTATACCCTCAATTCTCAACCCTCTACCCTATACATTGGATCCTCAACCCTTATATATCTTTGTCCCTCCCTCCTCTCTCCTTCTCTCTATCTCACTTATCCCTCCATCTCTTCCTCCCTCCATCCCTCCCTCTCTACCCTAATCCCTCAATCGTATACCCTTAACCCTTAAACCCTTAAACACTCAACCCTAAATCGTAAACCCTAAACCCTCAACCCTTAAACCCTTAAACCCTCAACCCTCAACCCTTAAACCCAAGTAAAATTTATACCCTGATCCCTCAACCCTCTTGACCCTTAATCCCTCAACCCTCAACCCTCAACCCTCAATCCTTATACCCTACTCCCTCCACCCCTATACCCTCTACCCTATACATTAGACCATCAAACCTAATCCCCCAATCCTATAACCTAAATCCTCTACCCTCAACCTCAAACCCTCAATCCTCAACCCTTAAACTCTAAACCCTTAAACCCTCTATCCTCTACCCTCTACCCTTTACACTAAACCCTCAACCCTCAATTCTCAACCCTCAACCCTTAATCCCTCAATCCTCAACCCTCAAACCCTAAACCCTCAACCTCAATACCTTCTACGCTATACATAGGACCCTCAACCCTAATCCTTTAACCATATGTACCCTCAACCCTAATCCCTTAACCATATAGCCTCAACTCAATACCCTAATCCATCAACCCTATAGGTCCTCAACTTTTATACCCTCAATTCTCAACCCTCTACCCTATACATTGGATCCTCAACCCTCATATATATTTTTCCCTCCCTCCTCTTCTCTCCTTCTCTCTATCTCACTTCTCCCCCCATCTCTCCATCCATCCATCCCTCTCTACCCTAATCCCTCAACCCTAAACCCTCAACCCTTAAACCCTTAAACACTCAACCCTAAACCCTAAACCTTCAACCCTCAACCCTTAAGCCCTAAACCCTGAAGCCCTCTAGCCTCTACCCTCAACCCTTAAACCCAAGAAAATTATCTACCCTAATCCCTAAACCATCAAACCTTAAACCTTCAACCCTCTACCCTCTATCCTCTACCCGCAACCCTCAACCCTTAAACCCACAACCCTCAACCCCTATACCCTTTACCCTATACATTATGATGTAGAGTGGTAGGGGAAGCAACTCCTTTTCCAATAGCTTCTCTCAAATACTCTATGTGGACACACACAATTCACTATTCACTCATATGGAACCTAACAACCTAACTTAACATCTTACAACCAAAAGCAACCAGGAGACTTGAAAAGAGCCTGAACACTATGAAAATGATCGAACAAGACCATCAAACAATGTTCTACACCTAGAGCCCTCCTTTCTTCCATCACTGCAACATTAACCCATGCATCCCTTGTAGCAGTAGGAACCCAATTTTAGCCAATTTTCACCCAAACTCTCCAAATGACTCACCAAACAAACAATGGTTTCAAATACCCTTTTGGGAACTACACAACATATGTCAAACTCAACAACTCTTTTGGAACATACTTGAGTTTCAATAACCCTAGCATGGAAAAGGCTACACAATTATCCCATTTTTACAAAAAAAGTACTCCTTAAACATCTACCTTTCAAAAAATCCCATCAGAAAGTCATTACTCATATTTCAAAACAACAAATTCCACAATTTGTTTACAGGGTGAAGGTCTCTATCATGTTGATCTCACAAACCCTCATTTCCAATGCAATTACTAATGGTTTTAATGGAAAAAATAACTCTAAGGTTCAACCAATCAAGCCAATGCCCCAAACATCTCTCAATACCTCTGCACAAACTCAACAAATCCTCACAAAGTCCCTATTTGCATTAATTTTCAAAAACCCAACCTTGGTTCCTCATTTCCATGTTCAAATAACCCTGCTTAGCCCTAAGGCATCACACAAAAGCCATACAAATGAATCTCCCTGATCCCAAATGCATTTAAGAATCTATCCTAACATGTTACAAAATCAATCCATTGAGTTATAGTGTCAAATAGCAGGTGGATTGATTAATACATCATGATTTGTCTCTCAAACCCTTGACTCAACAAAAACAAGGTTGTCTCTATAATTTGTTGATTCCACACACAAAGCAATGAATTAAGACTTCAAACCAAATGAAATTGAGGTTAGACACATGCAAATACAAACACAAATGATTTTAGATCATGGAAAGCCTATACGGTTCCGTACAGCTCTGTAAAATGTAAAAGAAACTTAGAAAAATGAATGGAAAATAAAGATTTCTTATTGCTATCGCCTCAAATTCTCAAGCTAACCTTACAAATGAAATTCCATGGCTTTTTAAAGGCTTCTCCTTACAAACCAATGACCAACTACCTCTTGAACAAAAATTTAAACTTCTAATGACCATTGGAGGCCAAATTACACTTGTTACATATCTTTGTTAACAATATTTGATTCCTTTTACATCATTTTTCTATTTGACCCTCCTAAACATTTGAAACATTTGTGATGGTCTATTTAAACCTTACTAAAATAAAATAGACTCAAGACACCAAAAATTCAGCTTATTACATATTACCATATCAAATTTTGAAACATGGTTGTAGGTGCCCCTGCACCACATTGGACCCTCAACCCTAATTCTTGAACCCTATACCCTCAATCATCTACCCTCTACCCTCTACATTAAACCCTCAAACCTCAACCCTTAATCCCTCAACCCTCAACCCTTAAACCTTAAACCCTCAACCCCTATACCCTCTACCCTTTACATTGGACCCTCAATCTAATCCTCCAACCATATATCCTCAAGCCTATAACCCCAACCCTAAACCCTTTAACCCTAAACACCTAAACCTTCTACCCTCTACCTTCAACCCAATACCCTCTACCCTCAACCCTAATCCCTCAACCCTCAACCCTTAAACCCTAATGCCCTAAACCATCAACCCTATAGGTCCTTCACCATAATCCCTCAACCCTATACCCTCAACCCCTATCCCTTTCTCTCTATCTATACATCTCACCTCTCTCTCTCTCCCTCCCTCTCTCCTACCCTCTTTAATAGTCTCTATCTACCTTCTCCCTCTTTCTACATACCTCTCGCTCAATCAATCCCCACCACCCTCTCTTGCCCCCTCTAGCAATCTCTCTCTATCTTCCTCCCACTACCTCTCCATCACTCCCTCTCTCTCCCACTCCCTCTCTCTCCCTCTCTCTTAGGTCTCTCTCTCTCCCACCCCCTCTCTCTCTTAGGTCTCTCCCTCTGGCACCCTGCCTAGGTAACTCTCTCTCTCCCCCCCCTCTCTCTATCTATCCCTCCCACCCAACCTAGATAAGTCCCTCTCACTCCACCCCCCTCTATCTCTCCCTTTTTCAAGTCACTCCCTCCCACACCCTCTCCCTCTCTCAGGTCTCTCACTCTCTCACTCCCTCTCTCTCCCACTCCCTCTCTCGCACACTCCCTCTCACTACCTATCTCTCAAGTCTCTCCCTCTCACCCCCTTCACACTCTTAATTCTCTCCCTTTGGTATCGTACCTACATAGCTCTCTCTTTCTCTCCCTCTCTCTCTTTCTCTCCCCCCTCTCTCTCCCTCTCTCTCAATTCTCTCTCTCCCACCCCTATCTCTCTCTCTGCCTCTATCCCTCTCACTCCAATCCCTTCTCTCCCACTCCCTCTCTCTTCGACTCTCCATTCCACCCCCTCTCCCTCTCTCAAGACTCTCTCTCACTACCTCTCTACCTATCTCTCTCTCTCTCTCTCTCTCTTAGGTCTCTACCTCCCTCTCTCCCTCCCACCCCACGTAGACAACTCTAACTCTCTCTTAAAATTATTCCTCCCTCTAAAGACATACATAAATACATACATACTTACATACATACAAGCATAGTACACATGTACATACAATCCTACATACACGCAAGCATACATGTATATATGTAGATACAATCTTACATACATATAGGCATACATACATACAGGAATACATAAAAGCATGCATACAAGCATACATGTACGTACAAACATACAAATATATAAACATACATTCAATAGAGTAGCATTTAACATAAAGCAAGACATAACACGAATGCATTATATCACACTCATGTTATGTCTTGCTAGACATGTCACACACAAATGCAAAAAACCATGTCAAAACTAAGATATAACATGAGCGTGTTATAACGCGTGCATGCTATATCTTGCTTTGGGAATCCCCAAGCCTTAGGCTTGGTATTTTCCTTGGAATACCAACCCAAAGGCTTGGAGGGCCTTCCCAATGACCAAAGACATGTTTTTACAAATTCTACAATATTTCACATAATCAAGTTTTGTGCTCATCATCAGGATTGCACATGTTTCAATGTCAAACAAATCAAACACCTACGTAATGTTAGGTTTTCTCTTAGCTATCCAACGATGTAATTTTTTTCACTTTTTGAAAATGTTAAGCCTTTCATCTATAATTTCTTTTGCTTGTGTTTCTTTTTTGGAAAAAAATAGTGTTTGGTGATTTTTTCATTATAAATTAACCGTTCATCAAAATTGAACAAATAAATTACATTTTTAGAAACTAGACTCCATTCTACAAATTTGAAAATAAAAATAAAAATAAATTCAATTTGTTTCTTAAATTTGTAGGGGTAGCACAACCAAAATTCTATTTTTTAGGAAGTGTCCACTTAGAAAATTAGTAAAAAATTAAATATTCATTAAAAAATTATCAGAAAAAATATGCATCAACTACATACTATTAGCTAATTTCTCACTAAAGTGATTTTAAAAATACTAAAAAAAATTTCACCGTGCTAGGGACGTACAAAAGTTGCAATGTTATGTTTTTCTGACAAAAACAACACCAATTTTTGTATGTCCTTTTTAACCCCTTAATCTTAACCATTTTCTAAATAAATTAGTATTTTATAAAGTAGACTTTGAACACTTCGATCCTTATTTTTGTTGCATCTCAAAATTTTGAGTGTAACTATCCTCGATTTCACTTCCAAGGTTAGTATTTCTCGATTTAAAAAAAAAAAGCGATCACTTAAGCCCCCTTTTGGCCCCCCATCTTTTTGCACTTACCCGTGTACTAAATGAAAGGTCCTATATGTTAAATATAAACAACCCTCATTGAGCCCTAATAAGATAAGTAGTACCATTAACATAAGTCTTGAAGTCTAAAAGTTGTATTCAAGTACAATGTTGGAAGATAGTGATGACCTTATAGAAGCATGGATAGCAGTGAAAGGCCCTCTAGTATGGAATCCCTTACACATATTTAGATCAAATGAATTGAAATAGTTTGGGTAGTTACTCCTTAACCAATATCTTTACAGGTGTGGCCAAACAAATAAAGCTAGAGCCATAAAGAACAATGACTAAGATGGATGCATATTGGCATTCCTCCTAAATAGTAGGATTGGAATTCATGTAAGAGATGTAAAGCATTGATGGTGAGGTTGAGTGATAGTTGAAGTATGCAATGATAGTTAATAATATCAAGCAATATGAATGATTATATTATAACCCTAATCCAAATAATTAAAAAAAAAAAAATTATTGGACTTTGCAAATGCATGGATATGCATTTCAAAACATTGTGATGTGACTTCTAGAGACAAAGTGACTTCTAGAGACAAACATGTTGCAGTGGTAAGGCACATATTGGATTCCTTAAAGAAAATGGTGATATTGTATAAGTACATAAATCTCTTTTGAAAGTGAACAAAGACTAGAGTTTAAGCTCTATGATGGTGAAGTTTTGTCCTTTATGTTAGCACTATAACTTTAATCACTTTTAAATGACAAGTCAAGGTTTATAATAAGCTAATGCATACCCCAACACTAAAAACTCTAGATTAAAAGTATAAAATATATAAAACATCTTAAGAAGATTACAAAATGACCATATTTATCCCACAAAACGACAATTGTTAATAAAATAATCTCTACTATGAACTACTCATTTTCAAAAAAAAAATATTTATCTCACAAAAAGACAATTGTTAGTCAATAAATCTCTACTATGAACTACTTATTTTCTTAAAATAATATTTATCCCACATATTAGTCAATAAATCTCTACAATGAACTACTTATTTTCTTAAAATAATATTTATCCCACATATTAGTCAATAAATCTCTACTATGAACTACTTATTTTCTTAAAAAAATATTTATCCCACATGTTAGTCAATAAATCTCTACTATGAACTACTTATAAGATGACTTGATCTCTCCATGATTAAGATGCACTTTATGAAGTAGTGGATGTTGTTCTTCAAGAACTGTTCCAATTGTGATTCTGGGTGACCCAAAAGCAAAGAAACATAACTTTTTATATGCTAAATAAGTTCCATCATCTTTTACTTTAAGCTGTGAAATGACTTTCCGTAAAGAGAAATGTGGTCCTCTCCTTTCACAAGAAGATGAAATTGGATATAGGTAGTGAGGTTGGCAGGCTTTTTGTACAAAATGAGAATAGCGTGGGCACTCTGGGTCGAAAGCCAGGTCAATAGACTGAAATGCATTTGTTGGAGTGCGTTCTACACATTCACAGATTCCAAACAAACCAGAGAAAGTCTAAAAAGTACTTCCAAACTTTGAAGTGCGAAAGAAAAACATGAAATAGTTAAATGTGTCACATGAAAATCATCGGCCAACAATGCCAAGAAAAAATAGAATCATTCCGTGAGTCCCACACTACGTCGTACCAGCGGTAGTCACGACAAAGTTTTTACAGTGTTACCATTGTGTCGGAAACGAAACCTCCCTTTTAGCTGTGAATTGACGGGAAAAGAAAAAGCACTGTAAATCTTATCCTTCTCTTTTCTCTTCTACGTTTGTTTGCCTCTCAAATTCAGTGTGGTGTGGTGCCAGTTTATCATCAACTTTCTTTTGGTTATGTGGGAAAGTTGGTACACCATGTTCATTTTGCTGCCAATCTTTCTTTTGAAGGAATGTGGAACATGGGAAAGTAGTGGACCCTCAACTTATTTATTTCCACTGTTGAGACATTCTGTAATTTTCTCATTGTTTTCAAGTTTGATTAGCAGGTAATTTCTCCATCTAGTTTGCATCTAATTTTCAACTCTTTATGGGGATTTACGTAGATTTCTAAGCATAATGGTTTTCCATTGAAATTGTACAAGGAAATTTATATGGATTTAGAAAAATATTTGTTGGGTGAATAATATAATGGTTTGGCATGTAATGGGGTTTGTGTTAGTGGAATTTTGAGCTTGTACCCTAATAAATATACATTTAGTTTGTCAAATTTCATTCATGTAGATTTTTAATAAGGTACATTTATAAGCTATTGAGTTCAAGGTGTTTATTGTAAATATGATATTAAGTACTTATCATATTATTTTTATGCCATAGAGTTAATTTTTTTTTTAGACTGCGGGAATTAGTTGAGTATCCATCCCCCTATAGGCGCGACACACCCTCCAGTACCATGGGCTTGGGGGGAGACTAGACCTCGTGACCTCTTGCCTGCAACAAGATGCTTTAGCCAATTGAGCTAGGCCCCCCGCCCCATGTCATAAAGTTAAGTTGTCAATTATAACTTCTACATATTCTTTGTCTTTTTCCCATTTTCTCTCAATTTTGAAATTATTGTCTTAGAGAGAGAAAATTGGAGGTGGGGAGCTCTAAGGAAGGAGGAAGATAAATGGTCATCCTCCATTGTTGCGCTTTGGAGCTCCTAATCTCACAAAAGTAAACTCAAATTAAAGTATTATTTTTCAATCTTGGTTTACTTTGTTCTCCTCAATCATTATTTCTTGTTTTGAATTGATTGATTTACATTCATGTGTGGTTTTGGTTTTTCATTTCTTTAGCTATAGTTGGTTTCATTTGAGTTTTGATTTTGATTTTTGTGATCTCTTCACCTACTAACTAGTAGTGCTATTCAATGGATACCAAGTAATTATCCAACATGTTTACAGGGTCTAACATGTAGGATATAAATGTACTCAAAATAAATTTAACAAATTCATTTATAATAAAGGATTTGGGTATTGTAAAGAAAATCATTGGTATGAGAATAACAAGAGATAGGAAAAATTGCACATTCATATCGTCTCAAAGTGAATACATAGAGAAGGTGTTGAATATATTCCAAATACAAGATGCAAAACTAGTTAGTACACATTTTCCCAGTCATTTCAAATTCACTAAGAAATGTGTCCCAAGACATCAAAGGAGATAGAATATATTTCCAAACTTTAATACTTGTTGGCAGTTGGTATCTGGATGTATGCCATAGTGTGTACAAGGCCAAATATGAACAATCCAAGAAAAGAGCATTGGAATGCAGTAAAGTGGATTCTCAAGTATTTGAGAGGTACTAATACCTAGGCATTATTTTTTGGAGTTTCCAATCCTACTCTACAAGCATATGTTGATTCAGATTTGGTAGGTCATATAGATAGTAGGAGGAGCATCATAAGGTATATTTTTATTGTAGGTGTAACAATAGTAAGTTGAATTTCTATATTGCAAAAGGTTATTACACTTTAAACAAAGAAATAGAGTATGTTACTACTACAAAGGCTAATAAATAGATGATTTGATTACAAAGGTTTATCTATGAATTGGGAAAGAAGTAGGAGGATATCAGATTGTATAGTGATAGCCAGAGTTTCATTCATCTTGTAAAGAACTCAACCCTTCATTCTAAGAATAAACATATACAACTCAGGTACCATTTCATCTAATCAATTTTGGAAGATGGACAAATGAAGCTAGAAAAGATAAAATTTAACCAAAATATTGTAGACGTGTTAATAAATGCAATCACTCGAGAGAATTTTATTTCCTACTTAGTTTCAATTGACATTCAAGTGTGATCGCGCAGATGAGAAACTTTCCAAGTGCAAAGTTGGAGCCTAGTCTAGTGGGAGCAATAGTAGTGGAGTTTTTGTAATTAGTCTCCAAGTGGGAGATTGTTGGTTATGGTTCTTGATCTTATTAAACTTGGATCCCATTTCAATGTAGGGGGTGCAGGGTGATATATATATTCATTATAATTTTTGACCATTCATCATTAGGTCATAGATATGATGATATTATGATAGTTTTTCCTGGCCTAGAAAGCAAACCCTTTTATGAAGGCATTGTATTGCAATTGTCTATTGTAGTGTAAATTGTGAGAGGAGACTATGATAGAGAGAAGAGAAAGTTATAATGTATGAGTTGTAGGTTGTATCCCTTTATTTTTTGGATGGAATAAAGGAAGGACTAGCTATTTCCCATGGACGTATTCCATATTGGGTGAACCACATATATTTATGTATTTGTGTTTTGTGTTATTTTTATATTTTAACTTTACATTAATTTTATTGTATATAGCTTTATGATCCTATTACTAACATTATCCATTTGGTATTTTTGATATTGCAACCATCCTAAGGCGTAATTCTCTATATCTTGATTTATGATCTTTAGCTGATTTTTACTATAGCCCATTTGACCATAGGAAGATGAAAATTATCTAAACTTTTTAGATCATATATTTTATTTATTGGGTTTCAATCATCCATCATTTCGTTAAGTACTTTGTTTCCAATTCCCATATCTTTCATCAATTTCAAGTTTAACCTATAGAATCCTCTTTTTCTTACATTAAAATCATTGTGAAAACCAGCGTAGAAGTCTTCCATAGTTTCTTTACGTTTATGCTCAGGCCCAAAAACTTTCTCTACTCTACCATCTATGTCATATCCAACATGATTGCCATATGTCTTCAAATTTAGGAAAGAGAGCTCTTCTTCAGATTATTTGGCATATATTATATTGGGAGAAGAATAATGGCCCCAAACTAAAGGAAAATGTACACTAGGCTTATTCTTATCCATAAATTTCTTTTGAATATCATATATTTTTTGGGTGAACTATAAAAGCATTACCAATTTCACCACGGAAGTCTCCTCTAGTCATATTCTTGGTGATTTAGTTGATGTATTTCATTAGATTTGTTAGCCAAGAATTTTCTAGGTGTTAACATGGTGTTTTTCATTCTCATAAAAAGACTTTTGTGCTTGCACTTTTATCAAATTATTTAATATTTTCCTTAATGGAAAGAAAAAAATATTGGTTATGATATCTACATTGATTTTAATATGATCTTACCATCTAGATCCATGCATATCCTCATGTTTGATTCATAATGGGAAACACAGGATAAAATGAGTTTAGGACACTGAAAAAGATGCTAAGAACCCGACAATGTGTGGTAGTCCATAATTGGTTATGATTCATGATGTTTCAGTGGTGTTTTCCCCAATGGTTCTTATTTTGAAGTATTTGATGTTGATATGGAAAAGGCCTATATCAATGATTTCCTATATAGTAGAGGTAATCTTGGAGATAACTGAAACTCCTTGGAATTCACATGTCATTATTAAGGGAATATTCCATATCAAGTTCTTTATCATTCATTATGTAATAAGACCAAAATAACATTAATAATTTCACTGTATTTAAGTCTCCATGGGTGATAGGTATTTAAAAGAGCTCATATTTACCTAAGAAAACAAATTAAAAGATCCCCTAAAGATTTAGGGTGTTATATTTTCTTACCAAAAATTCTAGTATTTTATCATATAGGTTAGGTCTAGGAGTGGGGTTGGAACTAGAACTTGGAAATTAGTTTTAGAGGTTGGTTTTAGGTCATGATTTATACAAGGAACTTGGAACTAGGTTATAGCTTCTTATTAGGCTTTGGTGTCTAACAAGAAGTAGTGTAAAACCATAAGAGTGAGGAATGCATGGAAGGCAGGATTGGGAGGGAACATGAACTTGGAACTAGATTCCAAGTTCTCATTGGGTTTCAAAGTCTAACTCAAAAACATATGAAAAATTGATTATTGTGGAAATAGAATGATTCACAGTCCATTGGAGGAAGAAAGAACTTGGAACTAAGTTCTAATTTCCTTTCAGGTCTCAAGGCCTAGTTAGAAATCTAGGATTATAAGAGGAAGAAATTTATTGTTAGTGGGTAACAAGAATCGAGCAAAAACGTCAACTTGGAATGTAAGTCCCAAGTCCTTGGTTTCAGTTAGTGTTTGAGACCTAAAGTAAGGAACATTATAAAGGAAGTGAGAATGAGTAGAAAAGGGAAAATGGATTTGGAACTAAGTCCTAAGTCCTAATCAAGACCCTAGACCCAAGTGAAAATGTGGAATGATGTAATGATAAAAAGAATTGAAAGGAAGGAATGAGGATTAGGTGAGGATATGGACTTGAAATGTTAGTCCCAATTCCTTCATTTTGCTTGATATCCAAGATCCACAATGATTGAAGAGAGATAACAACTTTAAAAAATTGCCAAGGAAAAATAATCTTGGATTAATTGAAAAAACCAAATGAAAATGACCTAAAAACCTAAATTAATTAAAAATAAAAAATAAAATGAATATAAACATTAAGCAACAAAAATAAATTTAAAAAATGAACCTAAATCCAAGTAACAAAATAGAATCAATACTATGGGTCAACACCTAGGGTATGGTTGGAATGAAGGTTGTGGAAAAAAATGCTTTAACCTAGAGTTCACTGCTAACATAATGCAAACCTAAGATAAAAGAAAGGATTGAAATGGAAATGAGAAGAAAACACCAAAATAGAAAATTAAAAGTTCCCACCTCGCAATCGAAAACCCAATAAAAAAAAAGGTAGGAATCCCACAATGGTAGGTGAGGGCTAGAGCACACACCAAATTGACCAAATATTTGGTCATGGCAAATAAATCATGCTAGAAATCCACACAATTAATTTAACATAAAAGTGAGAAGGAAAAGAGAGCTAAAAAATAAAAATAAAATAAGAAAGGGGGTGGGAAAAGCATATAAAGGGTGCAAGGTATGTTAGAATAGGTGTCATATTTGCAAGGAAGAGGAGTAGGTGGAAGACCATCGAGTCATGAGTTGTGGGATAGATGAAGGACTTGGAACTAAGTTCTAGGTTCTTGTAGGGGACTGCCTCCCAAAATTACTCTTGAAGAAGAGTAGGAAAGAGTGGGGAATGAGTTGTGGGGTGAACTTGAAACCTAGAACATTGGTTAAATGTTCTTATTGGAGTCAACAACCCAATTGGAACACAAGGAGTTCTAGGGACTTTGAGATTCTAAAATATCTTAACAAAAAAATCAAAACAAAAGTAGAAGAAAGGATCCACAAAACTACCTAAACAACCCAAAGGAATGGCACACAAAAGGAAGTAAATAAAAGTAAAAGGGGGTCCCTAAATTTTACAAGTAAAATGATGGGGTGTGTATGCAAGGAATAAAAATGAAAATTTGACTAGAAAAATGCTCCAAGAATTTTAAAACACTAGACTAGGATCAAATACTCAAATTATCTTATTTAAATTTATTCAAGTTGATCATTTAGAATGTCAACAAGACTAAAGATATGAAGCCTATAGAGACTCAAGAAAAATTTGGAACCTATGTGTATGCAATGATTAATTCCTCCCAAAATATTTCTTGTTACCAAAATATAGTAAACCTTACCCAAGCTATGTGAATGAAGTTATATTATTTTCATGCAGTGATGTCTTGGGCATAGCTTTGTTTCCAGACAAGTATCCATATCATTGAAAAATTTACCTTTGGTTCCCTCTAAGCATATATCTACTACTAGTTAGGTGTTTATAGGCTCATTAGAGTTACTCAAATCACCCAAAATATTAAGGTTTTCCATTCTTTCTTTACTTTCTCGTTCTTTCAAATTCCTTAATCTTTAGATATTGATTTATGAATATTGGGTTGGGAACTACACTGGTCATCATGAAAGGAATGTAACTTCAATTTTTTCACATAGAATAAAGGTACTACACCTAATCTAAACTAACTTAAGAATATCTCTAAAATGTGAAAATGTGTCATATTTCCAAAATCAACTTGAGACCTCACAACATATCAAATATTAACCATGCTAACACTTTCAAATTCGAAAAGGATGAAATTAAACCAAGGTTTCTAAAATAACTTGACCGATCTAGCACTAGGATATACTAATAGTGAATTCCCAACTTCAATCAACCAATTGGTATACACAGAACATATAAATTAACCATTTTACATGAAAAAAGATGAGGAAAATATGAAAGCTAAAGAAAGAAGAAACCTACAAAGAGAAAAAAAATAAAACAAAGAACCTATCATATTATAATACACGGTGAAAAATCATTTAGCAATTAAGTTAATGCTTGAGGAACTATCCATTAAAAGGAAATGAGAGGATTTCCCCAATGAAATAGATAATCCTAAAATTATTTTCTCCTAAGATCTCAGTAATCTAGTACAGGAAAATCGATAGTCTTTCAAATTTTTGATGGTCTACTTTTTCTTATGCACTTTATCCCAAAGGAGGACCAAATCAGAAATATTGAAGCCTTTTATATTATATTTCTTTCAAGCCGTCATTTAATAATTGTCTAATGTATTATGACGTGTGTTGTAAGTATGAGCATTTTTTGGTGTTGCTGTCATTAATGTTGTCACTGATGTCAACACACTTTTGTATGTTGCAGATTGTACATGTATAGTTAAGATGCTGCTGAGATTTTGTGAGCACATGGAGCTATCTTTATGGTCTTGCAGTTGTGTTTGTTTGAGTTTCCAAGTGCTTTTGAGAAAATTAATAAAGAAGAGAATTCAGAGTGATGAATGTGTTCAGAATGTGCTCCCCATTTCTCCCATGTTGATCCTATGCTTGTGTGGATTTTAAGGGTTGATAATGGTGATATTGTGGTGATATATCTTGAATTTTAGCTTCTGGTGTGATGGTACATGAAAGTTATGTTCACTAGTGTGTGAACTATTCTGGTAGAATTGGTCTTTTGTGGACTAGGAGAAATGTTTTTTCTTCGTAGTCCTCTATTGTTCTATTTCAAATCTTGCAGATCTGGCATATGTTTTATAATGGTGTTATCCTAGTTCTGGAAAAGATGTGTGTGGTTTGGTGATCTGAAAGTCAAGTTTCTAAGTTGTTGTATGTGTTTGTATAGTCTAGATGAAATAAAGTTTATGTGGCGGACCTTGGAGAAAGTTTCTAAGGTTGAAGATGGTATAAATGAAAGTCGAATTGCAAAGAAGTTATAAGGTGTGATGCAAAGTGATGAAGTAAGCCACAAACCATAGAAGCAGAAGTGCGTGTGAGTGAGTTGAGGCAACATTTCTTCATTGTGTTAGATTCCTAAAGGAAATGAGCTGAAGGTTTCTGCATCTTCTGATCAAGGCTATGGATGTGTTTTAATTTTTGTGGTGGATCTTTTGTTCTCTTTTGTATCTATAGGAAGTGAGCCTCCCTATTAGACAGTGAGTCCTTTTTTTAGGAAGTGAGATTTTGTATTTGGACAGTGAGTCCTCTTCTGGGCAGTGAGCCTCTATATTCAGTTTTATAATCTCTTTATATTATGAGTTAATCCTCACCATGGTTTTTCCCTCATTGGGTTTTCCACGTAAAAATATGGTGTTTATTGTGTTGATTTACTTTTTGTTATTTGTGTTTCATGCTCATACTTAATAAAAGAATAGTGTGATTGTGGAATTGATAAGTGTTGAAGTTTTAAATTTGAATTTGTGTGACAACTAATTCACCCCCCCTCTCAATTGTCCTGCATCATTTAACAATTGGTATTAGAGCTTTGGTTCCTTGGTGTAGAGCTTAACTACTTAAGGAAGATTTGATGGTGAATAAGTTGGTGATCCTTATGTCTGATGGATTTGATTATAGTGATTGGAAAGTGCAGATGAGAGGATATATTATTTCTCTTGGTTATAAGACCTGGAAGGCTATTGAGATGAAGTATACTCCTCCAACAAATGGTCCTACTTTTGTAGATGAGGTTTCTGCTTCTAAGGAGAATGAGAAAGTGAGGTATGCTATTTACAACGCTTTATCTAAAACTGAGCGAACTAAGGTTCTTTCGTTAGATACTGCTTGTGATTTCTAGAATAAGTTGGAAGAACTGTATGAAGGAAATGAAATATTAAAATTGAGAAAGAAGCTAGCAACAAAGCGAAAATTTGAGAATTTGAAAATGGAAGTAGTTGAAGAGTTTACAAGTTATTTCCAGAGAGTTGAGATGATAGAAAATTAAGTTAAGAATCAAGGGGGAAAGTTGACTGATGAATATATTATTGAGAAGATCTTGATCACCCTACTAGATTGCTATAATGATAAGATCTCAATTATTGAAGAGATGTATGATTCTATGAAGTATACTAAAGAACAGTTGTTTGGAACCTTGCAAGAATTTGAGATGAGAAAGTTCTAGAAAGAAGACAGGAAAGAAGAAAAGGCAGAGACAACATTTAAGGTAATGAAGATTGAAGATGATCTAGATAGTGATGGTTCTGATGAGTTGGAAGCAAACTTCACTAGTAAGTTGAAGAAAGGTATCAGAAAGTATAAATGTATGTTGCCCTTTAAATGTTTTAGTTGTAATATTGGTCATTATGCTTCAAGATGTTTGAATAGAGATGTACATAAGAAGAACAAGGATTATAAAGATAAGCATAGAAAGGCTAAGAAATACAAGAAGCTGTATTATGTTAAAGAAGTTGAAATCTATGATGATGAATTTGAAAATGAGGGTGATGATAGTGAATGCTTGTTTTTAGCTTTGGAAAAAAAAATTATATCTGCTAACCCTAGAAAATGTGCAAGCAAGAAAGCTCTAGAGAACAAAAGGAATAATATCGAGGGTACTTTGGTCACCTCCTTTCATGCAAGACAGGATGAAGACTACTGGGTGATTGAAAGTGGATGTTCTAATCACATGACCAAAGATAAAATTAAGTTTACTAAACTTGAAAAGTATGATGGTGGTTTAGTCATGTTTGGTGATGATTTAGGGGCTAATATTTTTGGGAAAGGTTCAATTAGTTTTGATGGAGTGCACAACATTGATGATGCATATTATGTGAAGGGTTTGAGGCATAACCTTTTGAGTTTTGTTCAGATGTGTAGCAATGGTTTTAAACTTGTGTTTCAGAATAATACTTGTGAAATTAGAAATAGATTTGGAAATGGAGATATGGTTGTTGTTGGAAGGAGAACTCATGCAAACATCTATTAGCTTAAGGGAGTTGACGATCAATGCCTTGTATCTCAAGTCAGTGAAAGCTGGTTATGGCATCAAAGAATGGGACATGTAAATTTTGATAATCTGGTCAAAATCAGTTCAAAATAAATTGTCTGAGGTCTACCTAGAATCACAAGGTCTGCTAATACTATTTGTAGAAGTTTTCAATTGGGGAAACAAACAAGATTCAACTTTAAGGGAAAATAGCACTCTATTACAGGAATTTTGGAGTTATTTCACACTGATCTCTATGGTTCGAATAGAATAGGAATCTTGAATGGTGATAGGTATTTCATGCTTCTTATTGATGATTATACTCGAATGCCATGGGTTGCTTTTCTTAGAGAAAAGAATCAGGATCTGGATATGTTTAAGGGATTCAAAGCAAGAGTGGAAAATGAATTAAGTTTGAAAATCAAATGTTTCAGGTCTGATAGAGGTGGAGAATTCACATCTAGTGAGTTTAATACATTCTATGAACAAAATGTCATAAAGAGACAGTTTTCTGCTCTGAGAACCCCTCAGCAAAATGGGGTAGTTGAGAGGAAAAACATGATAGCACAAGAAGCTACAAGAACCATGATGAAAGAATCAAATGTATCGGATGTGTACTGGAGAGAGGAAACACACACTGTTATTTATGTTCTTAATAGAGTTTAGATTAGACTCAACAACACAAAGAATCCTTTGGAATTATGGACTGGTAAAACACCTACTGTGAAGTACTTCAAAGTATTTGGAAGCAGATGTTACATTAAAAGAGATGATGAAAATCTTGGAAAGTTTGATGCTAGGTGTGATGAAGGAATTTTTCTTAGGTACTCTACTACTAGCAAAGCATATAGATGCTTCTTGATAAAAGATTGAGAAAGATGGTTGAAAGTGCTAATGTGAAAGTTGATGAAGAAATACACAAACCTATTGAGATAAGTGAAGTTGAACTTGATGATCCTATCTGTGGACATGTACCTGAGGAGAATAAGGAGAATGAAGAAGAAGAGAAAGAAGAGCATACTAAAGAAGAAGAAGAGAATGAGTTGTAACCTACTATTAAGAAACCTAAGTATGTATAGAAGAATCATCTGGAGGAACAAATAATTGTATATAAGAGTGAAGATGTGAAGACAAGAAGTAAAGTAGCAGCTGAGGTAAATCTATGTTTTCTCTCTAAAATTGAACCTAAGTCTATGAGTGTAGCATGTGAAGATGAGAGTTGAATGAAAGCCATGAAAGAAGAGTTACAACAAATAGAAAAGAATCAGACATGGGAATTAGTCCCTAGACCTGTGAATAAGAATGTAATTGGTTCAAAATGGGTGTTCTGATATAAGCTAAATGGAAGTGGAGAAGTTGTAAGGAATAAGGCAAGACTTGTATGCAAGGGATATTCATAAGTTGAAGGCATAGACTTTGAAGAAACATTTTCCCCCATGGCTAGAATGGAAGCTATTAGAATGCTTTTGGAATTTTCTACCTACAAGGATTTCAAAGTGTATCAGATGGATGTCAAGTCAACATTTCTAAATGGTGTATTAGATAAATAAGTGTACATGGAACAACCTAAAGGGTTTATGTTATCTAACAAACTAGACATGGTTTGTAAGTTGAAGAAGGTGTTGTATGGACTGAAGCAAGCTCCTAGAGCTTGGTATGCAAGATTGGATAGATACCTAACAAAGACAGGATTCCAAAAATGCTCTACTGATATCAATATTTAATTCAAAATGCAAGGTAAAAAAATGTTGATAGTAGTTGTATATGTTGATGATATCATCTTTGGTGGAAATGAAGGCATGCGTAAGAGATTTGGTGAATTTCTTTCTTTCTTGGTCTTCAAGTGAATCAAACTAATAAAGGGATGTTCATTTCACAATCTAAGTATGCAAAAGAGTTGTTGAAGAAGTTTGGAATGGATGACTCCAAACCAGTTAGTGCTCCTATGGTAACTGGATCTAAGCCAAGCAAAGATGATGAATCTGCTAAAATTGATAGGAGCAAATATAGATCTATGATTGGTGGACTGTTGTATCTTACTACTACCAGACCAGATATTATGCATGTAGTATGTCTTGTTACTAGATTTCAAACAGAACCTAAAGATGCACATGTTACAGCTGTAAAGAGGATATTTAGATATCTTAAAGGTACACTAGATTATGGCTTATGGTATCCTAAGGGTGTTGATTTCACCTTGAGTGCTTATACCGATGCAGATTGGGCTGGTTGTGTGGACGTCCGGAAGAGTACCAATGGAGGTGCTTTCTTTCTTGGTAGATGATTAGTTTCTTGGTTGAGTAAGAAATAAGACTCAATTTCTTTATCCACTGCAGAGGAAAAATATATTGTTGCAGCATCTTGCTACACAAGTTTTGTGGATGAAGCAAACTCTGAAAAAAATTGGAGTAATATGTGATGAGCCTATTCTTATTTTCTATGAAAACACAAGTGCTATAATCATTTCAAAGAATCTAGTTATGCATTCAAGAACTAAACACATATCTATCAAATATCATTTCTTGAGAGAAAAGGTGTTGGAGAATGAAGTCAGACTGGAGTACGTGACAACAAAGGAAAAAATGCAGATATATTTACTAAGGATTTCTGAAGGATACTTTTGAGCATCTTAGGGAGAGGTTGAGGGTTATTGGCCCTCTAAACTAGGCACACATGAAGGTGCATCAATCCAGCGAATTCACAGATTCTTCATTTATTTGAACTGATAAATGGGTCTACTTCGTAGGGGGAGTAGCAAAGGTTTTCATTGTTGCAGTATGAGTGCACTCCTAAGGGGAAGTGATCAGAGTCTTTGATCTTTTCCATTGATTTTAAAGGGGGAGAGAAAGTCATGTGAAAAATAGTTGCAAAGGAAGAGAAGGTGTTCTCCTGGGATATGTGAAGGATGTTGTCCTTGATGGATTTTTTTCACATCATGTGTTGCCATCAATGAAAAAGTGGGAGATTGTTGCAAGTATGAGCATGTTTTGGTGGTGTTGTCATTAATGTTTTCATTGATGTCAACACAGTTCTATATGTTGTAGATTGTACATGTATAGTTGAGATGCTGCTGAGATCTTGTGAGTACATGGAGCTATCTTTATGGTGTTGTAGTTGCGTTGATTCGAGTTTCCAAGTGCTTTTAAGAAAATTAGTAAAGAAGAGAAGTCAAAGTGATGAATGTGTTTAGAATGTGCTCTAGTATGTGCTCCACATTTCTCCTATGTTGATCTTATACTTGTAAAAATATGAAGGGTTGCTAATGGTGATCTTGTGGTGATATATCCTGAGTTTTAGCTTCTAGTGTGATGGTATGTGAAAGTTACGTTCACCAGTGTGTGAATTGTTCTGGCAGAATTGGTCTTCTGTGGACTAGGAGAAATTTTTTTTCTTTGTATTCCTTTGCTATTTTATTTCAGATCTTGCGGATCTAGCATACATGTTTTATAATGGTCTTATCTTGGTTCTGGAAAAGATGCATTTGGTTTGGTGATCTAGAACTCATTTTTCTGAGTTGTTGCATGTGTTTGCGTAGTCCAGATGGATTGACGGAAGAAGTTTGGTGTTCAAAGATTGTTTCACTTGTTGTAGATGTATCTGAATTAATCTGAGATGTGTTCTTGTGCATAATGAATCATGTTGTGTCATCTGCATGTCATATTCTTGTTGGGGAATGTGTACATCAATGTTCATTTGTGTTTTCATTAGGTTTGGCTGACCTGGTGTTTACACTTCATTCGAAGAATAAAATTTAATTAAGAAGTGTGTGGTTGATATGAGACATTTTAATTTTTGGTCCACTCTCATTCCTTTCCACTGCAGGAATGTTGAGTTGTCGAACTCAATTGAATTTATGAAATAAATTTTATGTGGCCAACCTTGGAAAAAGTTTCTAAGGTTGAAGATGGTATAAATGCAAGTTGAATTGCAAAGAATTTATAAGGTGTGATGCAAAGTGATGAAGTAAGCTACAAACCATAAAATTAGAAGTGTGTGTGAGTGAGTTGAGGAATTAGTTCTTCATTGTGTTAGATTCATGAAGGCAGTGAGCTAAAGGTTTTTGCAATCTTCTGATCAAGGCTATGGATGTGTGTCAATTGCTATGGTGGATCTTTTGTTCTCTTTTGTATCCATAGGAAGTGAGCATCCCTGTTGGACAGTGAGTCGTTTTTGTAGGCAGTGAGCCTTTGTATTTGGACAATGAGTCCTCTTCTATGTAGTGAGCTCTTGGTAGTGAGCCTTTGTATTCAGTTTTATAATCTCTTTATATTGTGAGTTAATCCTCACCATGGTTTTTCCCTCATTGGGTTTTCCACATAAAAATATGGTGTTTATTGTCTTGATTTAATTTCTATTATTTTTGTTTCATGCTCATACTTAATAACAAAATAGTGTGATTGTAGAATTGATAAGTGTTGAAGTTTTAAATTTGAATTTTTGTGACAACTGATTCAACCCCCTTCTCAGTTGTCCTATGCAATTTACCAAAATGTTGCAAAGAAGCATCCATTTTTTCTTTGAAACTCAAAAGGTTCAATATAAGTATAGCTTCAATTTTATCATCTATACAAATGTATTCATTCATGAATTGTAAGGTTGAAATTATCATGTTAATAGGGGAAATAAGGGTTAAATTGTAGACAATTTGGTAAAGTGAATTTCTTATCGATTACTTAAGTCAGGTTCTTTGTATCAATAAAAAAACTTCAATCTAGCATATAGGTCTCTAGGATTATTTTTAGCAATTTTTTAATAACTTCAAGAAAAAAATTGTTTATGGATTTGGTTACCTCATTCCATTGTGGACAATAGTTTAAGGAATATTTTAAAACAACCCCATATTCATAGGCCCATTGCATTAAAGGAGAAAAATAAAAGCTAGTTCCACTATCACATACTAAAGAGAATAGCATCCCAAACCTAATGAAGGTGCTTTCTTCAAGAAATTTGGTCACTAATTATGCAGTAAAATTCTTACAATGTATCACTTCAGTCTATCATGTGCAATAGACTATGGTGGTAAGGATAAAATTGTGACCTATAGAGGAATTGAGGTTAACCACACCAATAAAATCTAAGCCCCATTGGGCCAATGGTCTTACCTCATATACTAGCTGAAGTGGCATCACATGATTCATTTCTCTAGTATTAGTTTCTTGTCATGTATGACATGTTTGAACATGGTTATTGGCATAATAGAAGATATAAGGCCAATATTAACCAACATATTGTTTGAAGTATGAGTAGCTTGTGTTGTCTTTGATGTCAATAGGTCTAGGGGGAGATTGTTCAAAGTCTATGATGATGCTTTGATTTTTTGCATTATGTTTTCATTAGTAGTATCACTGATGGCAACCTCTAGTGTTTCTTTGATGAGAATATGTTGGTGATGTTCAACCTCTTGTGTGGTTAATATGCTAAGAATGGTGTTCCAGATGTTGATTTTGTTCTTTTAGTGCTTGGTTTCCAAGTTCTTTTGAGAAAATTTGAATAAACGAGGAAACAATGTGTTGAAGAGTGTTCAGTTTGACATAGTGGTGTTTAGTGTTTTTCTTTGCATTTCTTTTGTATTCAAGATATGATTGTATGGTTGGATATATTGATCAGAGGTGCTCAAAGGTGATATATCCAAAGTCTCAAGTTCTGGATCATTATGCTAAGAAATTTTTGTTCACTAGTGTGTGAACTATGTTGCAATGTTGTCTAGGAGGAATGGTTTTGCTCCACATTTCTCTACAATTTGGTTTCTGGTCTTGTGGATCTAGAAGTGTGCTTATATTACTAGTATCTATCTTCATTCTAAGTTTCTTGTGTTTTGTTACTTAACAAGGTTGGATTCAGGTGTTGCAATGTGTGGAAGGTTAACTGGTTGTGCATAATGAATATATTATTTTGGTGTATGATGTTGTGAAGGATTTGTTGGATTTCAAGGTGTTGACAAAATATTCTAGATTTTGATTAAGTTTTATGTGTGATTCATGAGTAATCTTTGGATCAAAGGAAGTGCATAAATTTTGTATGGTGTTAACATAGGTTTGTCCGACCTTGGGTGTTTACACTAATTGTGGATATGCTTCGGTGTTTTTGAAAGTGTGGCATGGTGTGTATGTGTGTATTTGGGTTTGAGTTAAGGTGTGAGGTGGTGTTCTTTCATTCCATTCCATCATGGGAATTTTTTGGTGCTGACCTAATTTCAATTTGCATGTTTGAGGTGCATAACCAACCTTGTAGATTATTTTCAAGGTTGAGGATGATATATATGATGATTTGATGGAGAAAATATAAGATAAGTGTGTAATGTGAAGTGTTGATATGTGAAGTGTGAAAGTGTGAAATTCAGTGTGATGTTTAATGCTTGAGACTATTGAAAGTAGTGAGCAAAAAGGTGTCTATATTCTATAGAGAGAGTGTGAATGTTCTAGTGAAGTAGTGGTGGAACTTTTTTGTTGCTTTGAGATGGATTTCTCATTATAAAAAGTCTTATTTTTTCTTCTTTCTAATTTAGTAGTGAGCCATTATCATTGAGCCCTTATTTTCTTTTTTTGCAATGAGCCCTCTGACAGTGAGCCTATTGTATTTGGTGTTGTAATTACTTTATATTGTGAGCTAATCCTCACTATGGTTTTTCCCTTCTTGGGTTTTCCATGTAAATCTGGTGTTCTCATGTGTTTGGATGTGTTTTCATTATTTTTCCTCATGTTTATGTTCTTCTACTACATGATAAGGGTTTTATGGTTGTTAAGGGTTTAAAGATTAATATAGATCTAATTGTTAATGAAGGTTTTATGCTTGAATGTACAACTGATTCACCCCCCTTCTCAGTTTCCTTGTGCATTCAACAATTGGTATTGAAGTAAGGTTCCTTGGAAGAAAGCTTAACCACTTGAGGTAGATATGGGATGGCACCCAAGAAGGAGGCTCCTCTATTTTATGGATCTAATTATGCTTTTCAGAAGATCAGGATGCAAGTTTTTCTTATTTCTCTAGAATTTGGAGTTTGGAAGTTTGTTGAAACTAGATATACAATGCCTACAAATGGTTTGAGTAATGATTATGAGATTAAGGCATTTGAGAACAATGTAAAATCAAGGTATGTTATTTTGAGTGGTATTTCTAATTGATAACTTATGAAAGTTATGAGTCTTAAAAGTTCTAGTGAGATTTGGAAAAAGATAGAAAGTATCTATGAAGGAGATGATAAAGTCAAGCAAGCAAACATGTTGAATTTGAAAAACAAGTTTGAAACCCTATGGATGTCAGAAGATGAATATATTACAAGCTACATGCATAGAGTGGATAAAGTTGTCAATTTCATTAGAGGACAGTGGAAAACTTGATGAAGATGAGGTGGTAAAGAAGGTACTAAGAACTCTTACTAAATCTTATAGTCACAAGGTTTCTACTATTGAAGAATCTTAGGATTTAAATAATTATTCTAGATATCAGATGTTTGGTTCTTTAACTACTTTTGAATTGAGAGAATTTGGTCCAAGTGATTCAAGAAAAAAGACTAATTTTAAAGTTTTCAAAGTAGAGAAGAATGAGAAATCTAATCTGGATGAGTTTGATGAGCCAAAAGAAAACTTTGTGAGGAAATTGAAAAAGGGCATTGGAAAATACAGAGGTAAGGTACCTTTCAAATGTTTCAATTTTGGAAAGATAGGTCATTATGCTTCAAGATGTCCAGTCAAAGATTCAAATGATAGATTTAAGGAGAATAAAGTCAAATCAAATAAGAAAATTTATTATGTTAAAGAAGATGTCATCATATCTAATGATGAGGATAATGAATGCTTGTTCATGCCTCTAAATATTGGAACTAATTTTGCTAAATCTAAGAGATGTATGAATGAAGTTTCTCTGGAAGAAGGTCCTAATAGAACTATGGTGATTTATTTTCATGCTAGAGAGGACAAAAACTACTGGATTGTTGATAGTGGATGCTCAAATCATATGAGAGGTGATAAAAGTAAGTTTGTTAAACTTGAAAAGTTTGAAAGAGGTCTTGTTAAGTTTGGTGATGATACATCTATTGAGATATGTGGAAAAGGTTCAATCAGTTTTGATAGAAAGCATAGTACATATGATGTTATTTATGTTAAGGGGCTTTGACATAATATTCTAAGTGTAGGAAAAATGTGTAGCAAAGGATATAATCTTGTATTTCAAGATAGTGGTTGTGAGATTAGAAAAGGATTTGAAACTCTAATTGTTGTAGGAAGAAGGATAGATGGAAATGTTTATCAGCTTAAGGGTGTAAATGGTATGTGCTTTACGACTCAAATTAATGAAAGTTGGCTATGGAATAGAAGAATGTGTCATATCAATTTTTATATCCTAGTTAGAATCAATTTTACTCAAGCTGTAAGAGATCTACCAAAGATTACAAATCCCATAAATTTAGTTTTTAAGGAATGCCAAATTGGGAAGCAAGCTAGAAAGAGCTTCAAATTCAAAGAAAAATCTACTACTGATCCTTTGGAGTTGGTGCATATAGACCTTTGTGGACCTACAAGAACAATAAATTTTCAAGGTGACAAGTATTTCATGTTGTTGATTGATGATTATTCTAGAATGAATTGGGTTACTTTTCTCAAATAAAAATTAGAAGCTCTAGATAAGTTTAAGGCATTCAAAGCTATGGTTGAGAATGAAATGGATATGAAAATCAAATGTTTAAGATCTAATAGAGGTGGAGATTTCACCTCCAATAATTTTAATAGTTTTTATGAAGATTAAGGAATAAAGAGGGATTTGTTAACTCCTAGGACTCCTCGGCAGAATGGAGTGGTTGAAAGTAAGAATACCTCTATTCAGGAAGTAGCAAGGACAATGATGAAATAAGTAAACCTATCAGAATTCTACTAGAGAGAACTAATTCATATTGCAGTTTACATACTTAGAAGAGAACAAGCAAGGAAAAATAATCAAAGAATCCCTATGAGTTATGGTATGGAAGGACTCCTACTGTCAAATATTGTAGTGTTTGGTAGTAAATGCTATATCAAAAGAAATGAAGAAAACTCTAGAAATTTTGATGCTATATCTAATGAAGGAATCTAATTCCTTGGATAATCTACCAAAATAAAATCTTACTAGTGCTACAACAAGAGGCTAAAAAGAATTGTTGAAAGTGAAAGTGTCAAGGTGGATAAAGACTTACATAAAAGTTCAGTGATAATACATGGATATGAATGAAATGAGTCCTCTTGAAGAGAAGAAAAAAATGATGAATATAAGGAAAAAGAAGTGCAAGTTGAAGAGGAAGAAGCTCTAGAAAGGATCCCTAAAACATCTAAGTATGTGAAAAAGAATCATTTTGAAGATAAGATCATTGGTGACTGAAACATAAAAAAAATAGGTTCACAAATTTGAAATGGGGAAAATGGGTTGATGAACCTATCTTCCTTTATTTCATTAGGAAATGAGATCCCCACAAAGAATTGAATTACAACCCTTAGGTGAGTCAACTCAATGAGGGAATTTGTTGGTTTCCTTATGATTGAGGACGAGGGTATCAGCTTGAACAACACTTTTGGGAGAAAAAATAAAAGTATTAAATCAACTCAATTATTCCCATTCAAACTTGAATAATCAATTTAAAGCATAATATAGATAGAAAACACAAAGTTTTGGTAGATCTAGAAATGGAAAAGTAATGTGTACCTATCATCAAAATGCAGTTTTTGAAGGTTGTCAAGGACTCATTCGCACATAGGTGAATGGTTCTCTATGAAAAGGTTTGAATTTGATGTAGAGTGGTAGGGAAGGAAAACTCACAATCACAAATGGAAAAGTCACTCCATTGAATGCTTCTCTCAAATACTCTTATGAGGAGTCCTAAACTCCACTATTGTTTAAGAGATCAACCCCACACACCTAGGGTTCACAACTTAGACCACTCACAAAGCTTGGAAATATTTGGATCATGTCTCATTAAGTCAAAAACAAGGTTTAACAACCCTCTAGAACTTAGGTTTCAACAAACACCCATCACTATGGTGATTTAGACCTCACTCTCTCTTAAGGCTTGCAACCCTTGCCTGATAGGACAGTCAGAATAAAAAACACAAGGGAGATTGTTAAGAAACCAAACCTATGGATTCAAACCCCTAAGATGGACCCATAAAAGGTTCCAAAACCCTTCCTCTTGACTGTCAAAACATCACTCACAATGGCCCTTTCTATCGTTGCTCCAAAAGGCCTAAATCACAGACCTACACCTAGGTCTTGACCATCTAGGCTCTCACCTTCACCCCACAGCCCAACTTCAGACTCCTAAAAGTTCTTCATGCCTTTTTCTACCATTCCTAAGTGCCTCTTAAATAGATTCTTCAAAATCAAGCAAAAACTCATTTTTTTGCTTGTCAATTAGGCTTGCCACATAGAGATGTCAAGCCAAAATTCATGCACAACTTCCACCAATGAGCCTTATGTTCTCCAAAAAATTGAGGAAATGATAGTACAACCTTATATCTTCCATCCCACTGAGATTTAGCAATTTTACAACATGGGAATGGAAGAAATATACTTTTTTCACCCAAAACCCTGATTTTAAGGGTTCTTAGACCACCCGATAGAGAAATTGAAATATCTACCTTGATATTCAATGAAATATCACCACTCCAATGTAAAAAGAAAGATTATTCAATTACCTATCCAAAAATTATGGGATTGGAGTATGAAAGTAAATGTACAGTCCGTACCAAGTACAGGATCAACAAATTCTTTAGAAAAACATAGGAAAACAACAAACTTCTTATTGAAACTTCTTCAAAACATTAACATCAACATTTCCCCAACCAAGAGAGGCATATTTAAGGCCTTACAACCTCCTCCAATGTCCTCCAACTATAATTTGAATCATTTGGTCATTGGAAATACAAAGAGACTCTATTTTGACTCTTAAATGCCTAATTAAGGCAATTTAGACAACTTTCACCAACTCGCCTACAAAGACACCTTCAAAATGTATGAAAGGCATCCAAGATTCATAAAAATAGAAATATGACTCCCCTCAAGTGTCTAGTTACATCAAGGAATCCTTATTTCTTAATTTTCCAAGATGCACTAGACTTACAAAGGAGGATGGAGACCTTGTTGTACAAAGAAGTTGGTCACCAAGACCAAAACTCAACCAAAAAAACTAGAAGAACTATTACAAAGCATTGAAATGGTCCATAAGACCTTATTATTTACATAAACCAAGAAACAAAACATGACAAATTATTCTAGGTCCCTTAGACCCATGGGTGCTCCTACACCATACTCCCAAGAAAGAAAAAGATCTCAAGTCCTCTTTGAGATCAGGTCATCTACAGTAGTTCCATGTTGTTGAATGTTAGTATCAGACATCCAAGTGGTGTCATCTTTAGGTAGACATTTCCACTTAACCAAATATTCCTTGTAGACCTTCCTTCTAGTCCTCTTTATCTCCTTGGTGTCTAGGATGCATTCTAGAGTTAAAGGTTGGTTGGGGGGTAGGTCCTTTACCCAATCTTCATCTTCCATTGTTGATGTACCTGCTTCATCACTTGCATTCATATGAGCTTTGAAAGGATACAAATCAAAAAAATTAAAAATAAGAGAGATTTCCACCCCAGGATGTAGCTCTATTTCATAAGTGTTTTGGCCAAACTTGTGGACCACTTTGCAAGGTCCTATCTTCTTCATCATGAGTTTGGTATACTTTCCCTTTGGAAGTTTCTCCTTCTTCAAGTGTGCCATCACCAAATCTCCAACCTTGAATTGAACATCCCTCTTCTTAAAATCTACTCTTTCCTTGTACTTCTCAACATTCTTTTATAGAGTTTCCTTCACTTGTTGATGGATATCCTTGATTGTAACAGAAAAGTCCTCTCCTTGATCACTCCTCCTATCAAATCCTTGTAAATATCTTAATTCATAGACCCCTCTAGGGTGCATACCATAAACTACTTCAAAAGGGATCCTACCAATGCTCCTATTCATGGAGTCATTGTATGCAAATTCAGCCTAAGGTAAAATTAGATCCCAAGCTTGTCCATGTTCCTTGGTAAGACATATCAAGAGATTTACCAATGATCTATTCACCACTTTAGTTTGTCCATATGTTTGTGGATGGTATGCAAAGCTAAAGGCTAGATTTGTGCCAAGTTTCTTCCACAAGTTCCTCCAAAAGTGACCTATAAACTTAGAATCCCTGTTAGAAACAATACTTAAAGGTAGTCCATGTATTCTAACAACCTCCTTAAAGAAGAGACCTGCTATACTAGATGCATCATTGGTGCATTTACAAGGAAGAAAATGAGCCATCTTACTAAACCTATCAATCACCACAAAAACACTATCAAAACCTCTTTGAGTACTAGGCAGCCCCAGTACAAAATCCATACTTACACTCTCCCAAGGCCTATTGGGAATGGGAAGTGGTTGATAGAGTCCTGGATTTGATGAAGTTCCCTTTGCTCTTTGGTAGATTGTACATTCTTCCACAAAATTTCTCACATATAATTGCAGCCTTGGCTAATAATAAAACCTCCTAACTTGTTCTAAGGTCTTATCGAGGCCAAAATGACCTCCAAGGCCCCCACTATGTTTCTCCTTTATGATGTTCTCCCTCATTGAACATTTGGGCACACACAATTGGCTTCCTTTGAAGATCAAACCATTTTGCAATAAAAATTCAAAGAATTCACCATGAAAAGAATTCAAATGTTGCTAACAAACATTGTATACCCCCTTGAAATCTGAATCTTCATGATACATATCCTTTAATGCATCAACCCCCATGCTTTGGAGTTGGATCTCTTGCACTACAAGTGCCCTTCTACTAAGAGCATCTGCCATTTTATTTTCTTGGCCCTTATTATGCTTTATTATGAATGTATAGGCTTGCAAAGACTCTACCCACTTCATGTGCCTATGGCTGAGTTTGTCCTGTGCATTCAAAAAACTCAAGGCATGATTGTCAGTATAAACAACAAATTATTTAGGTAACAAGTAGTGCCTCCACATTTTGAGGGCTTGGACCATAACATACAATTCCAAATCATAGGAATAATACTTCGTCTTTGCTTCATTCATCCTCTCACTGAAAAATGCAACCGGTCTGCCCTCTTGGCTCAAGACAACCCCTATTGCTTGGTTACTAGCATCACACTCAATAGTAAAAACCTTATCAAAATCAGGGAGCACAAGTATAGGTTGTTGTGCTACTCTATTTTTTAGATATTCAAACCCTTTATCAGCCTCATTGGTCCAAGAAAACTTACCCTTATTACCTCCTTTGATGGTGTCCAAGATTGGTGCACAAATTTGACTAAAGTTCTTGATGAACTTTCTATAAAAGCTTGCAAGTCCATGGAAGCTTCTCACATCTCCCATGGATTTTGGTGTTGACCAAGTAAGAATAGCATCCACCTTTAAAGGATCCATCTTCAAACTTCCATTGAAGATGACAAACCCGAGGTATACTAGTTCTCCCTTCATGAATCCACACTTTTCCATGTTTATCAGCAACTTCTCCTCTTGTAACCTCCTTAGTACCATGTCAAGGTGCTTCAAATGTTCTTCTTTAGACCTACTTAACACAAGGATGTCATCTAAATAAACTACAACAAACTTTCCAATGAAAGGTCTCAATACCTCATTCATAAGGTGCATAAATGTACTAGGGGAATTTGATAACCCAAAGGGCATCACCAACCACTCATAGAGTCCTTCATTAGTCTTAAAAGTTGTCTTCCATTCATCCCCCTCTTTGATCCTTATCTGATGGTACCCTCTCTTTAGATCAATCTTGGAAAAGTAAGATGCTCCTGATAGACAATGCATGAGGTCCTCCATTCTTGGCATCAGGAACCTATATCTGATTGTGATCCTATTAATGGCTCTTGAATCAGTGCAAAGCATCCAATTCCCATATTCCTTGGTGCTAGGATAGTAGGAACAACACATGGGCTCAAACTCTTCCTCACTATCCCTTTATCCATCAACTCTTGCACTTGTCTTGCAATCTCCTCATTTTGAGTAGGTGTCATCTTGTACGCAGCCTTATTGGGAAATGTAGCCCCTGGAATTAGATCAATATGGTGGATTATTTTCCTGATGGGAGGTAGGGACATAGGTAATTCATTCACTGTTATGTCCTTGTACCTTTCCAACAACTCTTGGACTTCCTTTGTTGCATCTTCCTTCTTCTTTGTGGGAAGATCTTCTTCAATATTTGGCTTCATAATCAGGAAGAATCCTCTTCCTCCTCCTTCCTTCAAGTTCTTCATGAACTCCTTCTCACCCACCATCAAAACACTAGGCCCTTCATGCTTTGCCTTGTCTTCTTCTATGGGAGGTGTGAGGTTGTAAGTCACCCCATCCTTCATAATGGAGCATGTATTCTTCTCCCCATCATTCTTGGCCTTCCTATCAAACTACCAAAGCCTCCCAAGTAGCAAGTGGCACACATCCATAGGGAAGATGTCACATAGGATCTTGTCCTTGTATGACCCAATGTTGAATTCTACCCATACTTGCTCATTCACCAAGACCTGTTATCCTTAACTAAGCCATCAAAATTTGTATGGGTTAGGGTGAGAAATGATTTTCAAATTTAGTTTTTCTACCATCTCAATTGAAGCAAGATTATCAGTTGATCCTGAATCCACTACTATCTTACACACCTTACCTTAGAGCCTTTTGGAGTAGCTGTAGAAAGGTCCATAGTGAGTGATGTTTTAATAGTCAAGAGGAAGGGTTTTGGAACCTTGTAGGGGTCCATATTAGGGGTCTAAATCCATATGTTTTGTGTCTTAACAGTCTCCCTTGTGTTTTTTATTTTGACTGTCCTACTGGGCAAGGGCTGCAAGCCTTAAGAGAGAGTGAGGTCTAAATCACAAACCTACACCTAGGTATTGAATATCTAGGCTCTCCCCTTCACCCCATAGCCCAACTTCAGACTCCTACAGGTTCTCCATGCATGTTTCCACCATTCCTAAGTGCCTCTTAAACAGATTCTTCAAAATCAAGCAAAAACTCATTTTTTTGCTTGTCAATTAGGCTTGCCACATAGAGATGTCAAGCCAAAATTCATGCACAACTTCCACCAATGAGATTTCCATTCTCCAAAACATTGATTAAAAGATAGTACAACCTTATATCTTCCATCCTACCAAGATTTAGTAATTTTACAATGTGGGAATGGAAGAAATATACATTTTTCACCCAAAACCCTGATTTAAAGGGTTCTTAGACCACCCGATAGAGAAATTGGAATATCTCCCTTGATATTCAATGAAATCTCACCACTCCAATGCAAAAATAAATCTTGTTCAACTACCTATCTAACCATTATGAGATTGGAGCATGAAAGTGAATGTACAGTTTGTACCAAGTACAAGATCAATAAATTCTTCAGAAAAACACAAGAAAACAACAAACTTCTTATTGAAACTTCTTCAAAACATTAACATCATCCTTGCCCCGACCAAGAGAGGCATATTTAAGGACTTCCAACCTCATGCAATTTCCTCCAACTGGAATTTGAATCAGTTGGTTGCTGGAAATACAAAGAGACTCTATTTTGACTCTTAAATGCCTAATTAAGGCAATTTAGACAACTTTCACCAACTCACCCACAAAGATACCTTCAAAATGTATGAAAGGAATCCAAGATCCCTCAAAAGAGAAAGGTGACTCCCTTTAGGTGTCTAGTTACATCAAGGAATCCTTATTTCTTAATTTTCCAAGATGCACTAGACTTACAAAGGAGGATGGAGACCTTGTTGTACAAAGAAGTTGGTCACCAAGGCCAAAACTCAACCAATAAAACTAAAAGACCTATTAAAAAGCATTGAAATGGTCCATAAGACCTTATTCCATCCATAAACCAAGAAACAAAACATGAAAAATTATTCTAGGTCCCTTAGACCCATGGGTGCTCCTGCACCAGACTTAGATTTTAGGATCCTCTAGTGTTAATCTATAACTTCTGTTTGATCCGGGTTTCAATGTTAGATAGTTGAAAATAAATTCTGTAGGTGAGATTTTGTGGATTGACAATAAATATGATGATTTTTTATAAATTTTACACTTCATGATTTTGAGGTCTGCAATCCTTCTTCAACCTATAAACTTTCACAGTCAAAAAGAGGAGAAAAATATTAATTTTTGGTGGATAGGGTTTCCCTTGGTCAAACCCCATTTTTTTAATTAAAACTTGAATTAAATTAAAGAAAACATGATGGAAATGATGTATGAACAATTGATATGTTGGAACTCACCAGACCCTTAAATAAACCTTTAGAGGACTGATATCTTGATCTTGATCTTGCATGAAATGGCTTCAATGAATGTGGATCTTGATACTTGAATCTTGACTTGAATGTTCACTTGGATCTTTGAAACCTACAACATAATGTTAGCTCCAAAAACATGCATGATGCATAAGACCTTGACATGATTCTTGAGATATTAACTTCTGCAAGAAATCACTAATAAATCTACCCTTGAATGCACTTGATCATAATCCTTGTTCTTGTGAAAGTTGCATTCTTGCTAGATGTCTTGAATTGATAAAATATTTGTATTTATATGCATCTATCCTTAATTTCCCAAAATTAAACATTACAAGCCGACATTGAAATTTGAATTTGGGATAATAAAATATTGCCAAAAACATATTTTAAATTTTGTTCCAAAGGCCTAGGGAGGACCCATTTTCCCATGGGAGAATGGCACCCAAGTCCCTATTCCTGGAACACACATTGCTTAATGTAATCATTTATATGTAGGCATTAATTGTTGTTGGGTTTCCCCTTTAGAAAATGTAATTTATTAAGCTTTTAGATGCAAAATAGGGCTTATTAAGGAATAATTAAGTTCAATTTAATTGAGGGGACTCAAAAAAAGTGTGAAAATGTAAAGGAGTACATTTTTCTACACTACATTTAGCCCCCACTTTAGTGAGAGGATGAGCACAAGCAAAAACTCACACTAAAGTAGACAAATATGTGTCAAGAGGGGTCCATGTGCACAAATGTCGATGGGATAGGATGACTAGGATCAAGGAGGTTGTGCAAGCCCCTAGGATCTAAGATCCCATGGAAAACCAACATAAGCATAAAGGGATACACACAAGATGTATAATATGAAGCAACAAGAAAAGATACACAAACATACAATGTTAAAGTTAATGCAAAGAGGGAAGAAAGATGGACTAGCAAGTTGTATTATGCCACATCCATCAAATAAACTCATAAGGATGTAAAATCACTTAAGAAACACATGGGTCCATAGGAAAGAAAGTTGTGTTATGCTTACTGGCCATGAAAAATACACTCACATAGGCTACTGCAATCTATTATACACTAGGTGAGCCCCCAAGTAAGTGAGACACACACACATGGTTGGTATGCACCCACACAAACAAAAAAGTGGTTGATGGGAAATTCATGCCAGGTATACAGTCTCCCATATGTACAACCATACCAAAAGTAACACCTCATGATAACTTTGATAAGGTTCCGCACAACATGAACTTCGAGTTTCATAAGTATAGTAAGCTTTGTTATGCTAGACACTCATGAACAAAATGAAAATAGGATAAGGCATGCTCAAAGGGGTTTTTCTTAATGCATGTAAGGTCTCTACTTAGGGAACATTTTGCTTCACATCACCACCAAGAGAGGAAAAAAATATTCACACCTTAGGGAATGCCATCCATAGCATTACCACTAAGAGGAATATCATATGTCAAGAAAGGTCACGCTCTTGAAGGACATCAAGCATAATATCACCACAAAGAAGAAACACCACGTAGATCAAGAAAGCCACACTTTGAATAAAAATTTAACATTGTTGAACAAGACAACTAATAGGGGTGAATCAGTTGTAGCAAATTAAACCTTTGAAACATTCACCCAAACTTAGATTAATCAAATTCTTAACTCTGATAAAATGATTAAACTTTAAGCAAGTGTAAAAACTAAAAACCATGACACAAAAACGTTAACACCAAATTTACATGGAAAACCTAATGAGGTAAAAACCATGGTGAGGATTAAATCACACTATAGAGAATATCAAAACTGATTACAAAAGCCTCACTACCTAAGAAAGGTTCACTGCCAAAACAAGGACTCACTGTCTAGATCAGGACTCACAATCCAATAGGGTTAACCACCCGAAGGGCTCACTGCCACAAAGGTACAAAGAAGATAGAAGAGATATATTACAGAGAGAATACAAACTCAATACAATAGAGATTTACACCATAATTTATGCAACCACTTGTAGACATGCATGAATGATAGAGTACACCTTCATCTCACTGCATCCAAAAACTCAACATTTAGAATTTGCACTAATCTGCACACTTGTATCACACGCACATAATGATTCACTTCTATTTCACATCTATCTAATCTATTTCTTTGCACTTATCTCTTGCACCTTTTTCACCACTAACTCATCCTATATTTATACCATCTTCAACTTTGAAACATTTCCAAAGTTAGCCATCCATCATTAAATTTAAATTAGGTCAATGCAAAAACATCCTAGGGTGGAATTAGAATGAGGGAGACCCAAACACACACTTGATGAGACCCAAATAGTTCCCAACATGCTTCATCAACTTCAAAAGTAGTGTTCAACACAAGGTCAACCAAAAAGGTGTAAAACACATAGAACAATTAAGCACACACAATCCTTAGCATGATCCAATCCTTCTAGACACCAAAATTATCTTCAACATGATCATAAAAAGTTAACTCTAGAACCGTAATTCATAAGAATCAACCAAAAATAAATCAAGACCAACAACATTTCTCTTGAACCTCAACAAGATACACATATAACCACAATTCACAACTAGTGAGCATAAATCACACTGTATAATGAATTAGAAGCCAAGGATATGGATATAGAAGCTTCCAATAATCATGATCAACATATCTAAACCACACAAATATAGGGGAAAATCCTAGAGAAAAACCTAGAGCAACCACTAAATACCTACAACCTTTCTTCATTACAATTTTCTCAATATCCTCAACTTATACAACCAATAACTTGCATCCAAGACATCAATGACAACAACAACGAGTTAATAACCAATTGACTAGTTGACATTAATGACAACACCTTCATTATTGCAACAATCTCCCCTTTTGTCATTGATGGAAACACATGATGTGAAAAACCATCAAAGACAACATACTAGCTCTGAACACACTTCTCATGATTTTTCTTTATGTTTCTCCCCCTTAGTAGATAATCTTTTTCACATGATACTCTTCTCCATCTCATCTTCTTCCTCTCCCCCTTTGACATTAATGGAAAAGGAAAAGGACATTTTACATTGATTTACCTTTTGAAATTAAAAATATAATACTCATACAATGACAACACATGACACTACCTGCTCGCCCCGAGAGGTAGCCAACAAAACATCAGTCTAGAAGAAAGACAGATCCTTAAACCCAATAGACTGATGGATCTCCATATGCATTTAGTTTAAGAAAGGAGGGGCTATGACCCCTAACTTCTTAAGGAGATACTCAAAAGTATCTTTAGGAAGAGCCTTCATAAATATATCAATAATCTAATCCTTCATAGGTACATACTCAAGCTTTACTTCATTATCCACAACCTTTTCTCTCAAGGAGTGATACCTAATAGATATATGCTTTGTCCTCGAGTGCATCACTGGATTCTTTGAAATGTTAATTGCACTTGTGTTAACATAGAATATAGAAATAGGACTGTCATACACAACTGTGATATCTTTCAATGTTTGTTTCATCCATAAAACTTGTGTACAACAAGATGAAGCAAAAATATACTCAGCTTCAATAGTAGATAAGGAAATTGAATCTTGCTTTTTACTCAACCATGCCACCAATCTGGAACCAAGAAAAAATGCACCACCACTTGTACCTTTTTTCCACCTACACATCCAACCCAATCTATATCTTTGTTGAAACCTTGCATACCAAGCTCTAGGAGCTTGCTTCAATCAATATGAAGCTTTCTTCAGTCTGCAAACCATATCTGGTTGATCTAACAACTAAAATCCTTGTGATTGTTCCATGTAGACCTCTTCTTCTAGTTCACCATTCAAAAATGCAGACTTAGCATCCATCTGATAGACCTTGAAATATTTATGAGGAGCAAACACTAAAAACATCCTAATAGCTTCCATTCTCACCATTGGAGCAAAAGTCTCCTGAAAATCTATGCCTTCTACTTGTGAGAAATCATTACACACAAGCCTTAATTTGTTCACGATCACTTCTCCATTCTCATTCAACTTATTCCTAAACACCCACTTTGATCCAATAATGTTTTTACCTACCAGTTCCCAAGTTTCATTCTTCTCAATCTACATAAGTTCTTCTTTCATAGCTCCCATCCAATGCTCATCTTTACATGCTTCACTTACAATCTTCAGTTCAATCTTAGAAAGTAAACATAGATTTACCTCACTAGCAGTAGATTTGCTTCTTGTCAATACTCCTTTTGTCTTGTCTCTAATGATCTGACTTTTTGAATGATTTTTCTGCACATATCTAGGTCTCTTGGGTGACACCACTAGAGCTTCTTGTTCTTTTTCTTCATTATGATTCTCTTTCTCATCATTTTCCTATTCTTCCACATCTTCTTCAATCCTTATGTAATCAGGTTCATTAGATATATATCCATCAACATCAATTGAATTTTTCATTGCCTCATCAACCTTGTCATTTACAATTTCTACAATCATCCTTAGTGTTGTATTGAAACATCTATAAGCTTTGATTTTAGTAGAGTATCCAAGAAAAATACCTTCATCACTTCTTGCATCAAACTTCCTTAAATTTTCTTTATCTCATTTGATATAACATTTGCTTCCAAATACCTTAAAATACTTAAATAGTAGGAATTCTTCCATACCATATCTCATAGGGGGTCTTTGTATTGTTTTCTCTTGCTTGAAATTGATTAAATATGTAAACAATAGTGTGAATAGCTTCTCTCTAGTAAAATTTTGGTAGACCTTCCTCAATAATCATTGATCTAGCAACTTCTTGTATTGTTTTTTTCTTTTTTTCAACAACTCCATTCTGCTAAGGAGTTCTCAAAGAAGATAATTGTCTTTTTTATTTTGTGCACTTTACAAAACATATTAAACTCATGGGAGGTGAATTCACCACCTCTGTCAGAACTTAAGCATTTTATCCTTAGATTTACTTCATTCTCAATCATAGCTTTGAATGTCTTGAATCTATCTAATGCATCAGATTTCTCTCTAAGAAATGTAACCCATGTATACTTAGAATAATAATCAATCAAAAACATAAAGTACATTTCACCTTGTATACTTCTCACTCTTGTAGGACCACAAAGATCTGTATGAATTAAATCCAGTAATACAGTAGTAGATTGTTCCTTTGATATGAAATTTCTTCTTGCTTGCTACCCAAGATGACAATTTTTGCAATAGCATTAATAGGATTTGTAATCCTTGGTAAATCTCTCATGGCTTGCACTGCACTAATCCTTGCCAGATTATCAAAATTCATATGACACATTTTCTGATGCCACAACCAACTGTCATTAATTTGATTCATAAAACATTTTCCATCAACACACTTAAGTTGATAGATATTTCCTTCATATTTCTTTCCTGTATTAATCACTATCTTGAAATCTTTCCTGATTTCACATATTTCATCCTTGAATACAAGATTATATCCTTTGTTGCACATCTTTTCAACACTCAAAATATTATGCCTTAAACCCTTAACATAGTAGAAATCATCAGTATTATGCTTGCCATCAAAACTTATTGAACCTATCCCACAAATCTTAGCACCAATATCATCTCCAAACATAACTAAGCCTCCATCATATTTTTCATGTTTAAAAAATTACTCTTACCACCAATCATGTGATGTGAACAACCACTGTCAACAACCCAATATTTATTTTCTTGTTTAGCATGTAGGGAAAAGATTATAGTACCTTCATTTTTCTCCTTCTCCAGAGGGTATTCCTTCATCTATTTTTTAGAATTAGCAAAAATAGATTCATCTTTTATAGCCAAGAACAAGAATTCGTTATCATCAGGATCTCCATTATCAAATTCCTCATCATATATACTAGCATCCTCATTCACTTAATATGATCTGATGATATTCTTACATTTCTTTCTTTCTCATATCTTTGTTTATTCCTCTTAGCTCTTTCAGGACACCTCGAAGCATAATGACCTATTCCTCCAAAATTAAAGCATTTAAAGGGTAACTTACCTTCATAATTGTCAGAGCCTTTCTTCATCCTTCTCACAAAGTTAGTTTCTTCTTCATCAATATTTTCTTCATCCGGATCTTCAAATTTTGTAGCCTTAAAAGTAGTTTCTGAATTGGATCCATTTCTCATCTCATAAGATGTCAGAGTTCCCAACTATTAGTGTGTTATTGTAATTAATTATTTATTACAGTAGCATAAGTTAACTTAGGTCTTTTATTTAATTAATTAAGTCCTAGGTTGCATAAATCAAGAAATCATAAATAATGGGGTAATTTCCCCCTTCCATGTTTGTAGAGGATAAGATTCCTTCTAGAAGATGAGTTGTCCTTCTAGAACTTATCTCAATCTTTTATCTTTTCCTAGGTAGGGTTCACATGTTGTCACATGTTGTTAGATCATGACACATGGCAACTGTTACCTATTTTTCACTACGAGCTCAAATAGGTAGAGCTGAATCAAATTCATCATTGATAGGTACACAAATTTTCATGTTTTTCTGATTTAAGTATTCATTGATCATCATAGAGATCAATTTACATCTGAATCATAGTTTTATTGTGCAAGTATTTGAAACAGAAAATTGGAAAGTTGCATAATAATGCTTTTTATTCATTTTGTAAAAAACATTGTAATCTCGCACAAGCCACGGTAGTAACTGAATTTGATTTGCACAATCAAATGATAGATACAAGAAAAGAAAGTAAACTATACAACTGAGAGTAAAGAATGCATAGGGTAGAAAGTGATTCGTCATTGCCTGGAATGATGAATCATTAACAAGTCCAGGTCTTCAGTTGTGGCTCCAGCTCCAGCTCCAGCTCCAAGCTCTGATGCATCTGCAAGAACGATGAAATATGGTAGTAGAGATGGTCTCTAAGAAATCAAAAATCATATCCTATCATATTCCTACACTACCAATAGAAATATAATGTACATTCGATCAAGCATGCATTAGATGGTTTCACTATTCAAAAGAAAATGGAATTCAATGGAAGCTTTCAGCTTCTTTTATTTTGCTGACACGTTTTTTTCAATGTGTAGGAATAGGTTCATCATGTTCGAGATCATTTTATTAGATATGTGGAGAAAAATGGGCTCCCACAAGGGTTGAGCTCGGCATATCAAGGAGGATATATTCTCAAGTTCCATACGCAAGTTCATGAATATTGATAATAGTCATTAAAAGCATCAATGCTGCTGAAACTAAATGATATAATCATGCAAGCAGCCTTATTTCAAAGATATTTCAAAGTATTTAGCAACTATCAATGGAGCAGCAATTTCAAAATGTAGTAATATACTCTTGAAGTAGACAACCTTTGCAAGGTATGGACCATGAATGTCGGAGCTATTTTTCATCTCCATTTTAAGCTGAAAGTAATCTTGGTGCTTGAAAGAATAATATAATGGTAGTCAAAAGGATATATACAATGATTCTTACAGTTCATTTATCAATTGCTTAGTGTTATAATTGGCAATAGATTTGGATACGAGTATAGTCTATCTTTGAGTGAGATTATAGCTCATCTCATGAATAATTCAAGCAAAAGTTATGAGAAGACAATCTATAACTGTAAATACTTTGGGACAACAACATTATCATAAGAAACATTAGCTACATCAAAATCTAGAAGGAACAAATGATTACTATCTAGTCAAGGCTATGAGGTACAATTACTACAGTGAAATGAAAGAGCTAATGCATTCATGGGGAATGAGCAGCTTATGAGTTCAGCTTATGAGTTAAGTGACAAATACATTCCAATATGGGGAATGATGAAGGTTACAGCTGAATCAAAAGTCCAACTTTGAGTGCATGATATCAAGTGAGCATCAAAGTACAGATTTATAATGGCACAGTCATGGAGAATGAGCAACAATGCCAATCTATTGATGAGAATCAACTAAAGGAAGAAAGTCAAATGACTGATTTATCTTCTCAGCTTGAGGAAAACCATGGTAGAGATGATTATGTACAACCATCTTAGAGGTCTGAAATATAAGAAAAACAAGATGAAATCAATTCAAAATGTCATATTAGTCAGTTAGCCTCTAGTAATCAGTCATTTCAGACATATATCAATCAAGAAATAAATTTGAAGGTGACTCAAGTTGGTGAAAATAAACTAGTTCTTTGTTGCAGTGAGAAAGGCATGATGAAATAAAAGGGAGAGGTAATTCATCATTAAATGAACAACACATTGCCATACCTTAGAAGATACTCAAGAGATGTCAAGAACATTATACAAGGAAAAAAGGAGACACAATGTCAAGGATAGTCATGAATAGAATGCTGATACAGTTGGTAAAAGTAAAATGTTTTGAATTGTCAAAATCTCAAAGGACAGTCATTGATTTTTTAGTGACAAGTAACAGATGCATATCTCTTTAAAAAATAACATGACACAGACAGTCAAGATGATGCACAATTAAGTTTCCACACAACACAGTGAGGAGGTATTAGAGATTAGTCCTTACTAAGTGATAATGATAAATGGAGTATAAATAATGATACTTATACATTTAAAATGCCATGAAGTTTATCTACAATAGAAAAAGAAGATATAAATTTAAAGTTACCCATGTGAGAATTTTAGCATGGCGGCCAAGAAGATGCAAATAAGCACAAATACAGTGGAAGGAACATTTTTTCCAATACCCTGATGGGGTTTTAGTAAGAGGGAAAGAACAAACTTCTGGTTATTAATTTACCTGTAGGTGGGTCTTGCGTAAAAGGTGATATTTCCATAATTTTAAATACCTAGATCAAAACATGTATGTACAGCTAGAGTCATAAATATGCATGGATTTATATCAGTTTCAACTACAAGAGCTTCAATCTCATATAAGTATGTAGAGCACTCAAAGAATCAATGGCAGAAAAGAGGTATATGCTTGCCACAAATTTCTATGTCATAAAATACAATTGAAGCCATGAGTGTCTCCTGTAGACTGAGTCTCAAAAGTTTAAATCCCTATCATTCATGGCGAGCTTGCTAGAAACTCATTAACAACAGAAAGATGAAAAGAAAAATCAGCTTACCTTTGTTATGGAAAGAGAGGCGACCAAGATTTAGATTTAAATATGAAGGAACTCAGCAATATCGAACTCAACTCCAACTCTCATGGTGACCAAAGTCAGACAGAGTGCCAAGAAGATACAAAGAACAAAGTGCAGATGACAAAGAATATGTTAGAATATTATTCACAATCGCGCCTTAAGGCTCCAAAAAATGCATTTCAAGTGCTTGAGAATGTCCAGATTTATGAACATGAACTTCATCTTACCTTTATAGTTCAAAAATCTCTCAAGAAATCATCAGAATCAACAGAAGGAAGGTCAAGTTCGACTTCAAACCCTACTCCATGGTAGTCGACAGCTTCTTCGTGAAGCTTCTTTCCAAGTCAAGAGAAAAACATAATGATTTTTAGGGTTCATTATTTCTTTTTCTTCATGGGTCGATGATTTTCTTTTGATTATCTTTTGAGTGAAAAAATCATTTGTGTTTTTATTCTTTGTGGCCATGACTTTTAAGTCAATGAGCCTAGCAAAGTGGTCGGCCTTATCAAATATGAAGCTTTGTGCTAAAATATCATGATAGGTTTTTAAGTTATTGACCAAGATATGCTTAATGATGATGTGGTTGACCTTTTCTCATAAAACACTTAGAGCTGACTATAGTGTTTATATACTATAGTGTTATTTCAATAGTCTATGGTCGGCTGATATTTATTTAAGTGAAGAGTGCAAAATACATGCTAAGTATGATATATGGAGTTTGAAGGTCATGAAGTGGAGAAATATATTTTCTAAGCTTTATTCTTTTCATATTTATTTGCATTAAATAATGTAAATGGATTAATTAAATGATGCGTTATAAATCATTTAATTAATTCATCATCTTAAAATGAAAATAAAGATAATATGCAAAGCTAAATCACAATTTATTTCAGTTACACATCAGATTCAAATGAAGACTTAGATGTGAAGATGGAGTTCCAATGTGCATGGGAAAATTGACAAGAACGAAATAGTTTTGCATGCTTTAGCCCACCTTTTCAGGGATTTCCAGTTCATTTTGAGTTGCAGATCAGTTGCATGCATTATGACTGCTAGTTCGAGATTGAGTTCACTCATTTTTGCATGAGTTTGAACCTTATTTTTAGGGATTTTTGCTTCTGCTCGGATTTCACTTTGGAATTGTCACTTTCGCACTGAAATTGACTTTCAGTTGCTTGTTCATGCACTTTGAGGCGCATTCTCATTGTATATATTGAAAAAGTTTATCTTTTTCATTTTGGTTCTTATTTTTCTCTTTTGCACTCTGCAAAAGCAAATTATTTTGTAACTCAGTATTATTTTCAGATTAATATAGCAGCAGGTTACAGGTCAATTAGTGTGTTTTTGTAGAAAGACTCCTTTCATTACCATCTTTTTTAGAATTCACCTTCAAGTTTTCAAGCATCATTGTCATGTAGGATTGATTGAAGTGATTATTGCGTTTGCAGTTTATGAAACCTTTAAATATTTCTATCTCCTTAATGAATTTTTGTATGCATCCAAGTTTAAATCAACTGGTTAAACATTGTGCTAATCAATAATCAAACAGTCTAGTTGTGGGAATCATATTTTCCTTCTATGATTGTTTCTTTAAAAGCCTCTGTTTAAAACATTCAAGTGTTTAAGATTTTAGATCTAGTTGTGCAAATGAAAATAGTGAGTAATCATTATGTGAGTTAAGTCTGCATATTGAATTCTTCGGTGCATCACCATAGTTAAGTTTCATAGTTCATAATTTAGATTTAGTCTTTCTCCCTTTTCCATCAAATCACTCAGTTATTAACCAAAAAATTAAATAGGAACCAACCTAGAATCTAGAGGTCTAATTCCTTATAGGATACCCACAGCCTAGAATTAGTTCCAATGTTTCAACAGATTATTAAATTTTAATATTCAAGCATTCGGGTGCAATCTGTTTGACAACAACATCATATTGCATCTTGCATCTCATTCATGCCTATATATTTAGGGAATTTGTACATTTGTAATCATCTAATATTCTAGAATCAATAGAAATCTCTATTTGCATGCCCTTAGTTGCAACACTTTATGTGTGGTTGAATTTCTTCTTGGAAAAGGTCCTCTTGAAGGCTACAACTTCAGGTACATTGTGCATCCATCATTTCAACATGGTATCAGAGCCATTCCATTGAGATTTCATCCCAAGATCAAGAAAGTTAGGCAAGAGAAATTCATTGCAAGCTTGAAGGTTTCCATTACAGGCTACTTGACTCCACCTAGGGACCAAGCTGATTTCTGGAGCAGATTGAGCGAGATCCTAGCTCTCCATTGTCTTCAGAAGGCCTCAAAACCCTAGAATCACCTGTTCATTCATCAAAATTAGATTCATCAACTTGGGAGCCATTAGAGGTATTTTAGGGTTTGCAAAATCAATTGTACGATCTCTACAATTTGTAGTAAAAAATCACCCTAGTCAGTTGTCCTCTAAGGCAAAAATTTTTTAGCAGCGGGCCATTTTCATTTTTTAAAAAATCATGACTTTATCTCATATTGTTTGGAAAAAAAATATTTTGGGCTATTGATATAGTTTGCAGAAAAAAATAAAAAATTATTTGAGCGACCTATCATTAAAATCATTGGTCAACATCAATACTTTCTCTGCAGACTATAGGGTTTTTTTTTTAATCCATGGGCTTTATTTATCTCCATCGACATAAAATAAGGGGTTGTTTTTTTTTTAATATTCTCCACATATATTATTCTTAGTTAGCATATATCTTTTTTTAATTTTTAATTGCTAGTAGCAATATTAAAAATAAAATACAAAAGTATCGGTCGGCTTGTTTTTTATTTGTTTGCAAAAATTCTATATTGTCAGTTGCATTAATCTTTGGAAAGAGGAAGGGTACTTGTGGTCAGTGTGTTCTTCCTCTTCCTAGTTTGACTTGACACTACTTCTATCGGATCCGTCCCATCATCAAATGATTTGACTAACCCCCACCGGTCACATCCTCTGTCCATCGTCAATTTATTGTTGACTGTGTTGTTAGGGTCCTCCATATCTCTGACTGCTGGAATTTGTTGCCAGCCATTGAGATCTTCCTTCACTGGTGGAGACCATCCACAAGAGGCACCACCAAGAGCTAGCACTACTCTACCTAATTCTGTAGCCCCAATGCCACCCTATTCGGGGGTCTTTTTTTTGCTACTCTTTCTGCCGAGGTCACATCAGCGTCCGAGAGCTAAGCTAGGAGGGGCTTATTTTTTGCTCCTATTTAGCCCGTAGAGTGCATCATCTAGGAATTTTTTTTGTTTTCTCATAACTTTCACCTATAGCATTGAAATTCGAAAAATGAGATACCATTGGAAAGAGGATTTGGCTACTTTCTAATGGTGACATCCATTCTACAAAATTTTACTGTCAAAAAAATATATAGTCAACTGAAGTCAAAACCCTAATTTGAACTTAAAGGCTCATGTCTTTGCAACTATTTGTCAGATTTCGGTGATTACAATGGCATCATGAAGGTAATTCAAAGCTTTTTTCATTAGTCCATTCACTTTGATCAGTTTTAGCTCTAGGTACTCTTGCATTGGTTTTGTTCAATTCAGTGGATTTTTTTAATAACTTGGATATCCTGAAGCTTGGGAAAATAATTTTTTATTTGGGTGGCATCACTTTAGTTGCACATCATCCTTGGAAGTCTCTATTTTTTGTTGAAGGTCATTTTCTTTGTGTTTTTGGAGAAATTTGATAGTACATTATGGGGCTTGCATATACTCCTTCTCTAGTCATGTTGCACAAGGGAAACTATAAACAATGGTGGGATGAGATCATACACCATCTCCAATCACTTGATTTATTGCCACATTTGTATGGTTTAGTTCCTCATCCAAGTGAAGGTATTTAGAAATTTACTTTGAGTTGTTGCAGATACACTGTCTTGGAGATCATTCCAATACAAGTTGATTATGATGTTTTGAGTTCTATTGATCATTGTGATTGTCCTCACATCCTTTGGACTAAGATTTGGGAGATATATGGAAATTCAAATACTCCAACCTTCCCCAATGATCATGATTCAAAATGTCATTCCTCAAATCAAGTACCCCATGATTATATTGTTATGCAAGAGGTTGATTGCCTTGAATCTTTTGAAGAGGTTGACAAGGTTTCTTTAGATGCTTCTTCTCCATTAGAGATAGTTGGTATCCCTTCACATTCAGTGATTCCTTTTCCAGATTCATTGATTGAGGCTTCCATCATCTCTATTCATTAGGATACATTTAGTTTTCCAGAATTGACATAATAGGATGGCTTTGTTTTAGTTATTACTAACTTGGCTACTTCTACAGGTTTGGAGGACATTCTTGAGGGGATATCACACCTCTATTTAGATCCCACTTTGGAGAGTTTTCTTGAGTCTCCTCATCCTTTTGTCTCATCCTTGATTGGGGATCCTGAGACTATCTTGGAAGCACTTGTTTTCTCTTTAGAGATTTCATATATGAGGCTTCTTCCCTCTCATTCCATTCAAGAGTTGGAGGTTCTTCAACATTTACCATTGGATTTGCTTCTTCCTAGTGGGATAAATGTGGTTTGGACACCTCTGTTGCTTCATACTTATTTCGGTGGTTTTGAGGACACTTCATTCTAGGGGGGTAGTCTAGTCTCCATCATATTCATTGCATCACTATCTTTGGATATTGTTTAGCATCAGTTTATGCATTGTCCTAGTTTGTCACCTTCATTGATCGAGCATGTACCTGAGTTGACTGTGACATCTTCATCATCAAGCATGGAGACATTTGAGCAGAGTTCAAAGACATCAACATCCATTTTCATCCTTCCTTCCTTCAATTCCTATATGGAATGGGAAGAATCCCTACACTTGCACTTGGTTTTGTTTCTTCTGAAAGGGAGACAAATTGTTTGTCGACACTAGATCATGTTTTGTCTTTAGACACTTACCATCTCTACAGGTGATCTCAAGTTATGTGGGGCTATTGACTATAATATATCCATATGATGGATGGTGTACTTGGGGGGTATTTGGGAGTCCTCCATCCTTCCCATCCTTTCTCTTTTTTCTGCATTTTCATCTCCTTTTTAGAGAGGGGTTTTGTTCCCACTGGGTTTTCCCCTTTTCTCCGGTTGTGGGAGACTTGTTGCATCTTTCATCTTCATCATGTAAATGGGTACCTAATATGGCCATCATGTAGTCAAGACCCATCATCATCATCTTTTCATAATCATTGCATTTTTTATTTCCTCCCTAAGTCGCACTTATGGGGGGTGTTAGTGTAATTAATTATTTATTACACTAGCATAACTTAACTTAGGTCTTTTATTTAATTAATTAAGTCCTAGGTTGCATAAATTAGGAAATCATAAATAATGGGGTAATTTCCCCCTTCCATGTTTGTATAGGATAATATTCCTTCTAGAAGATAAGTTGTCCTTCTAGAACTTATCTCAATCTTTTATCTTTTCCTAGGTAGGGTTCACATGTTGTCACATGTTGTTAGATCATGACACATGGAAACATCATATTGCATATTGCATCTCATTCATGCCTATATATTCAGGGAATTTGTACATTTCTTCTTGGAAAAGATCCTCTTGAAGGTTGATTTCCTTGAATCCTTTGAAGAGGTTGACAAGGTTTCTTTAGATGCTTCTTCTCCATTAGAGACAATTTGTATCCCTTCACACTCAGTGATTCCTTGTCCAGAGTCATTGATTGAGGCTTCCATCATCTCTATTCATCAAGACACATTCAGTTTTCCAGACTTGACATCATAGGATGGCTTTGTTTCAGGTATCACTAACTTGGCTATTTCTATAGGTTTGAAGGATATTCTTGAGGGGATATCACTCCTCTATTCAGATCCCACTTTGGAGAATTTTATTGAGTCTCCTCATCCTTTTGTCTCAACCTTGATTGGGGATCCTAAGACTATCTTGGAAGCACTTTTTTTCTCTTTAGAGATTTCATATATGAGAATTCTTCCCTCTCATCTCATCCAGGAGCCGAAGTTTCTTCAGCATCTATAGACATTGAAAATATACAAATTGATATCACACACTCGATCCTGATCCACTAACATCGTTGCATCCTGAATCATCCCTCGGTCTAACCATTTAATCAAATCTCCTTATCTGATTAAATTCATCAATATTCCTCTCTTAATTAAATAAATCACTTTATCTAATTAAGTCACCTCTTCTCGATAATTAAATTAATCATCTTGATCTAATTATCTGATTTAATTAAATAATCAATTTTATTTGATTAAATCTCTTAAGTCTATCTATTAAATTAAATAAATTAAAACCTTATTTAATTTAATCTAACATCAGCTCTTTTTAATTAAATAAATCAAAATCTTTATTTGATTAATATCTTATCACATTCTTCTCATTATTTGATTTAAATAAATCCTAAAATCTAAGTCAAATAAGTCACATCATCTAATCTCCTGTTAAATTAATTAACTCTTGATTAATTTAACCTCATCTCATGTCACATCCTCTAGATAATGCAAGTTGCACATGAAAATAGATTTAATTCATTTATTAAATCTCTATTTTCCTCACAAGGCATCTTTTGGAATATTCTCTCAATTTGAATTCAAAAATTCCAAGTCAACATGTACATCAAACAAGGCATTTAAAACCTCTTACATGTCCTTTTCCTTGAGCCAAGTGGCATTTATTGCATTTTCCCTTCCCTCTTACATGTCATTTCAACAAATTTGAATTTCAAATATTGGCATTTATTGGCACAAAACCCAAATCTTGCACATCCATCATCCATTCATAGCTTGACACATGGCATCATATCATTGGATGAATGTTAGTCCCACATTGCTCAAATTTGGACATTCATCCATCTTGAAATTCTATAAATGAAGAGCTCCTATCCTCATTTGATCATCCACAATCCAAGCAAAGTTACCATGCTCAAATATCTCTTGAATTCTATCCATTATCATTGAGTCATAGCTAGGTTTTGCAGATTTTTGGCTTGGAGTTCTCATCTTTCATCAAAGTGGATCAACATCATCTTCAACATATCAAGATTTCATCATAGGAATTGGGAAAGGGCCAATTTTCACATCAAATTGGCACCAATTCCCCCATGGGATCAAGAGTTTTCTTGCTTAATTAGGATTCAATCTTTATTTTGCTATTTCATTGTGTTATTCATTATGTTTTTTCCTAATTTGAGCTATGTTAATGGATTTCATGTGGAATCCTTGTTTTAGCTTGTAATTCCTTGTTTAAATTGTTTATTCATGTTGTTTTATAGGTACTAGGAAAAGGGTTCGCACATTTGGCGCTAGAAGGAGGGCTGGATATCATTATTTCTAACATTTTCTTGAAATTTTTGCATTTTTCTTCACATAGGAAATTCCAACGCGGGCTCGTCAGCATCACTATTTTGGCACCGCGAGCTCGTCAACATCACTATTTTGGCACTGCGGGCTTGCCAACATCGCTATATGGCACCGCTCAAAACACAAACTACACTGCTGGACTTGCCGACCTGCAGACAATTTCAAAAGAATATTAAATAGCAATGCCTTCACAAACTGCAACGCAATTGAGCTCTCTGTCCCGACACAGAGCGCTATTGACTGGTAAGCGGTGCTATGAGGGCACCGCTAGGAGAACAAACTTCGATGCCTTCATGAGTTGCGATGCTAGGAGATAGTGAAAGGGAAAATATGATTTGTAGCATGTGCTTTTGATTGATGATTTATTTATATTCTATTTTATGGTTTTCAACTTCTATTTTTTTCCTGAATCTGACTAGTTTTTTCTCTCACTTGTAGGTTGGAAATTGAAGACAATGGAAGGAGCATGGTGATGATATTTCGTCAAATCAAAGTTTTTTTAAACACTTTAGTGTTTGTTCAACACTTCTTTAAGAATTTGTCATCTTCTTCTTTCCTAGGACACTAATCTTCCTTTGGGTTTAAAAAGAATTCTTTTTGTTTATTTCTTGTAAAAGGGTTAAAATGAACCTTAGGATCACAACTTACTAGATTTTGTTTATTGGATTAAGAAATTGAACAAAAATGTCTTTCACTTGTGATTTGGTGCTCTAAAATGAATTCACATTTTGCTTTGTAGGATTTAAAACCAACAAGTGCAAACATTGTTTTTCATGAAGGCTTACTTGAACTAAAGCCATTGAAAAAGGACATATGCACTTCTTGTGCTTTATAGCGATCTTGAGAATCAAAAGGACTTTTTCATGACTTTGGGTTGAGATAAAGAAATCACCTCCACACTTCGATTTGGGTTTAAAATTGAACATCTTGTGCGAGTGTGAGTGGGGGCATTGTTGCGTATATTCTCTCTCCTTGTTGCCAACAAGGATTGATCGAGTTACGAATAGTGTTCTTCATTCGCTTTTGTTTATCCTAGAGGGCCTGCCTTGGGGAAAAAGTACTCACCCAAGGGAATGGCTCAACCGGTAACACTCTGAACCCGAGAGTATTTCCAGCCAAAATATAAATGTGAATATTGGAAGAAATGCCAATATCACACGGTTGACTTCGACAAGATGGATCCGAAAGGGGACTCTTGCCACGTTGGGTCAACTCCTATGAATGAAAAGTCCTTACTAAAACCCATGTGCTAGAATTTTCCAAAATCCTTAACCTATTTTTTGGTGCAAGAATGGTCATTTTGAAGTCGCCCCACACTTTTACGGTCTTCTAGTAGAAATGGAAAGCATGCCATGGGAGTTTCATAGGTGTTGATGCTTCGTTGCCCCGATTGGCGTTAATGAGCCGTGGAGGGGAGCCAGTGGGGTCAAGCATCTAACCATTCACTAGAGATAAGTGTAGCTAGACTTGTCCAAGTGGGAATCCAACAAATATTTTATTACACATCCATAGGATTGTACTTATTCCTGGGTTACAAAATGCATTGCTTGATCGAAAACACCTCAAAAACAAACACTTAACATCATTCAAATTTCAAACCCTTTTGAAGACAAATACAATTGACTCAATCCATATGTTATTGCTTTCCCTTGGGATTCACATCCTTATAGGTTTCTAAACATTGGATTATATCTCGATTTGTCTCCTTAAGTAAACTATAGGGAAACCCTTTGCCTTGAGTTCATTGAATTTACACATAACATATCTTGTGGGGTTTGAAGAAATTAAGACATTGGATGTATCTTAGTTTGAAAATCTAATTGAAGAAAGTATTTTTGGTAAAATAGAGACATTAAGCAAAGCTAAGAAAAATGAACTTTCATATGTGTTGAAGACTCACAAAGCAAAAAAAAAATCATTGTTGTAAAATCCTAAAATGTGTGTTGAAATCAAATCATTTTTTGGTCACAAAGGTCTATAGGAAGCATTTGCATGCTCTTCAATACCTAGATCTAGGAAAACAAAGTGTCCCTTTTAGGTTCATCTTATGATAAAAACATATCAAAATCCTTTTTCATCCATCCTTCAAAACATCAAAAACATCATCTCACCATCACCTTTTGAAAAATCTTGAGATCATCCTTAATACTAGGCTTTGTGGCAAAATCAAAATCATCAAAATCATTGAGACCAAGTCCTTGAAAACATTTGTCAATATCACCTTTTTCTAGGCATGTGTAGATGCATCCTTTTGCATATGCTTAGTCAAAAGTTATCAAAATCATCTTGTCTAGCTTACTGTATGTAGATGAATCCTTCTTCATATGCTTAGTGAAACAATCATCTTGTTTGAATAGGTGTGGGTAGATGCATCCTTCTCCTCACACATATTCAAATCATCATCCTTTGAACAAAGCTATCCCTTAGATTATCATCCAACATCTTAGGGTCTCTTTATTCAAAATCAAAAGCAAATCATAACCAAGGAAAAAATCCCAAATCCAAAAACAAATCAACATCAAAATTTGCAAGTCCTAAAAACCCTAGTATCTCATTCAAGATTTATCGAAATCCATAACATCCATATCATCCATTCCTAACATCATTATCATATCATCATCTTTGATCCTCAAGGCATCCTAAAACTTTCTACTTTGGGGCATAAAATAAAGATTGAACTAGAAAATCAAGAGATTCATCTCCCATATTCTCGAAACTTGATCTTTGTTTTATGGTTCAAACTAGATCTCAATACAAGAAGACTATGGAAGCCAACAAAGAAACACCCGCTTCAAGTGATCTTAGCCAAACTAACATAGAAATGAATCCCACCGAATCAAGTAATCCTTTGACCCTCTCTTCATCACAAAATCCGCAAGAAGAAAACCAAGGAGAGGACCTTCCTTTTGGAATGTCTCACGAGGAAATGACTGAAATGCTCCAAAATCTAGACAACCATAGAATCATCAACATCATGATGAGGCTCAACCCTTCGTTATACATGCTTGAGCTAGCAAAACAAGGGGCCAAGTTACCTTCGGATTTTGATGTGAGTACTATAGTGGAGACATCATTTCCTCCTATCTCATCCACCATTCCCATTTCATCTACACCCCCATCCCAAAACATCATGCAAAACATTCTGCAAATCATGACATCTTTTGCTCCAACCCAACCCAATGTTAACAAGGGAAATACATTTCTCAATGCTCTTCAATCACACCCCCTTGTTAATAACCAAAACTTGGATGCAAACACCACCTTGGAACAAAACATACTTGAAAAACCATCATAGAAAAATGTTCCTCTCACCTTCCATCACGATCCATCATCGTCATTTTTCTGTGCAACGCATCAAACTCCTCTCCTCACAAATTCAGAAGAGGAAGGAGACATGTTCGGACCAGGGGGCATGTTCGACACCACAACATTCTCACAACAAATTGCACCCCCCACATTTACACCTCTTCCACCATTACCATCATCATCCACATCACTCCTTGGTTTCAGGCTTCCCCCTCTACCAAATATCAATCAAACCACCATCCCAAATATCAACCAAAGCATTGTACCAAACACTCAAAATTTGTCATTGATATTGCAACAACAAACGACATATGGACAAATGGTCGCAACATCATCAAACACCCCCTTAACATCACAAAGCATGGTCTCTCAAGGACCAACCACATCAATAGCACCATCCATCATGCAAAACACCAACACCACCCTCACGAATACCATTCCAAATCCACCACCACCCCCACCACCACCAAATTCTACAAGATCAAGCCAAAATGACGCAACATTGCAAGCTACTTTCCAAAGAGGATACCAACAAGTTCAGAAAAAAAAATCCAAACAACTAGCTACTCAAGCTACGCAAGAGGCCCAAATAGCCCAAGCGTTGCTACAACAAGAACAACAAAAAGTCTCCCAAGCCACTCAAGCATTACAAACATTATAGGCACAAAAGGTTGCTCAAGCACAAACCCTATTACAACAACAAGCAGCACAAGAAAAAGCACAAGCAACTCAAGTGTAAGCTCAATATCAGGCACAACAAGCCCAATATCAAGCACAACTTCTTGCTCAAAGACAAGCAGCGCAATTGCAAGCATATCAACAAGCATTAAAGCAATACCAAGACCAGCAAGAAGCAACAAAATTGGCAGCCCAACAACAAGCATTGTGGGAACAACAACAAGGGTTGTTGGAATAGCAACAAGTGCAAAAGCAAGCACAAATCTTAGCACAACAACAACAAGATCAACAACAAGTGTTGTTCATACAAAAGCAGGTAGAAGCCTACCTCACTTGGCAGAACATGTAGATACCATCGAACAACACACCGACCAACCCACCCATCCAAACCACGATTGAAACACCCCAAAACACTTTCATCCCACCGCTTGATCCAAAAAATGACATGATGGCACAAATCAGGTGGCTCTCGCAATAGGTGCTTGACCTTCAATCAGGGCGAACAACCAAGACACCAAGTAACTTGTGTCCCTATCCATTTGATAGGATCCTAGTAATGAAACTGTTCCCTAAGGGATTTGAGATCCCCAAATTTGACAAATATCGAGGGATGGGAAACCCTGAAGATCACATCAGGGAATTCCAGGTTCATTGCATGGAAGTCGCATATGACGATACTTATCTGATGCAGCTATTTCCTAGAAGCTTGGTAGGCCATGCCATGGAATGGTTCTCTCACTTACCTCCAGGCATTAGAACATTCCAAGAAATCATGGACGCATTCATTAAGAATTACACATGCAATATTGCAATGGATGTTAGTCTAGAAGAACTCTACACTCTAAAACAAGGAAAGGGTGAGTCATTTGCCTCATTCCTTCAACAATGGTGATCCAAGGCCAATAGGAGCAAGTGGACCATGCTAGAAGAACAAGAAGTTTGCACCATCATAGCCAACCTTGAAGGTCGTTTTGCATTTCATCTCAAGGTTCAGGGAATCACCACATAGATCAACTGATTCCCAAAGCGCTCGGCATCGAAAGAGACCTCATAACTCAACCCGCTGAATCAACATCATACCACAAATAGAAAAACAACCACCCACCATCCAATTACAATGATAAACCTTGCATTTGGGCAAGAAATAAAAACATTACTAATGATGGTGTCATAGATGCCAAGGTGGTCATTAGTGGTCCTCATCAAAACACACCCACACAACAAATCCAAACACAACACCAAAAAACTCATCACACAACATACCAACCCAACAACAATCCAACCATCAATAATCTCAATGACCAAAGGGGACCACCTCAATGCAAAAGTTATCCCAAATGAAAATACACCACTTTGGGGGAACCACTTGAGGACATCATGAAAAATTTGATCGACGAAAAACTCATCAAGCCTCCTACATTTGAGAATTACCAAGAACCGGATGTCAAACCTCCTTAGTATAACAAGAATCAACTTTGTGAATTTCAAAAAATTAAAGGCCACACCACAAACAGTTGCATGAGACTGAAAAACATCATCCAAGATTTCATCGATAAGAAAATCATAAACGTGGAACAACCTACGGGAAATCAAGATCTTAAGATCTATACGAATCCAATGCCAAATCATGGTAACAAAGGGAATAGAAATGACAAAGGGGAAGGAAATGTAAATCATTTCTATGAATCAGTTGTTGCCTCCCTAAATGAAGACTTCATGGTCATCACCATCAAGGGCACCCATGCCGAAGATTTTGGAGTCACCACAAGAGGTGGCAAAGTCACCATTGCAGGATCATCCCAACCAAATAGAGTGCCTTCATCTAGATCTGTGTTGCATGGATACAATGTTGTATATCAACTCAAGAGAATGCCAACACACATCTCCATCATGGAGTTATTAAAAATATCATCAGAACATAAGAAGATCCTTAAGGAAGCATTAGCCTCATCCACTGTCCCCGTAGATCTCGATGCAGAGCAATTGCAAGCTATGGTCAGAAATATCATAACGCCTAATCTCCTTACATTCTCTGACCAAGAATTTCCCACACAACCATCTCAGAACCATGCACTTCACTTGGAAGCCATTGTACACAAGAGAAAAATCAAAAGGGTCTTGGTGGATGGAGGTGCAGGTTTGAACATCTATTCTCTCAGCCTCATCAAGCAGTTGAAAATATCAGAAGATTCCATTGACAAAGGAAAGGGCATCACGATAAGAGCATATGATGACCAAGAAAGAGTGTCTCAGGGCACGATCAAACTCCCTATTCAAGTAGGGCCAATGCTCATGGAAACCACTTGTCAGGTCTTTGAACTTGATTTGTCGTATAATATCCTTCTAGGATGCCCATGGATCCATGTGATGAAAGTCGTAGCATCAACCTTCCACCAATGTGTGAAATTTGCACAATGGACAAGAGGTTACCGTCAATGGAGATCCCGAACCTTTCTCATATTGCAAAAATCTTGAGGCAAAGTATTACAAAATCCCCCAAGTGCCAAAAAATTATGAGGGCCCATCCACATCATACATCGACCCCACCACTCTCACATCCACTTCTATGATAGAGACACCTGCCACTCCCACCATTCCCACCATCTCCGACATCAAGCTCATCATCTAGGAGGATGGTTGTGGAAGCTACAAGCTTCCTAACAATTCTTTTGTGATAGGAGAGTTACCACAATCTCCTAGATCATAGGGATACCCGCAAGCAAACCAAGCTTCCACATCACAAACGTCTCCTAAAGACTATCCCAAATTCACAAGCTGGGGAGACCTTGGCCAGGAGGTTATTGAAGAAGATCCATCACACACGATATATCAAGATGAAAGACCAGCAACTAATTAACCAATGGATGAGACAAGCAAGGGTTTGCAAATGATGCTCGCAATGGGCTACAATAGAAATCAAAGACTGGGACAAAATGACAATGGCCTCATAATACCTATCATGCCAGAAATGCGACCTATAACAAATCTTGGCCTTAGATGTACTCCTCTGAGAATAACCATACGTGGCTGAAGTCCTCTGATTAGAATAGTTAATATTTCTCCTTAGCCAATACTAGCACAAGTACACTCACCAATATCCATAGGTAGGGACATACATAACTTTATAACTAAGGCCTTTATTAGTAGTGATGACAAGGGTACCATAACCGATCTACCTAGGCTATTCAAAGATACCACCCTATGCATGATTAGTACCTTATCCTTTGAAACAGACCAAAAAAATCATGAGATCCACTTAGTCTACCCCCAACTGATCGACTACGACCAACGAGGACCACTTGTTCTTGATACATTCGAAAATGATGAGGCGCTCTTAGAATTCATGGGATTGAGGGATAACATTCTAGATGGAGATCATAAGGCAGGATTTATAATGGAGTTGGACACACATACCTATTACGGGGAAACAATTGAATCCTTTAGTCACAAAAGTGAGAAACTAAGAATCATATCCAAGTCCTTGAGTGAAAACCACACTGTGGCACTCTCTGACAAGAAAAAAGTAAAAATAAAGGACGTATCCAACGGTGAAAACCTCTCTAAGGCGCCCGAGGATGAAGGATTCAATCTTCTTTTAAGAGCTATTCATCAGGAGAAGTCAACAATCTTGGCCGAAAAATGCAATCCTATCAACCTAGGAACAGAGGAGACCCTGCATATCACATTCTATGCAGAATCACTATTATCAGAAGAGCAAGAACTCCTAGCAACATTCTTAAGGGAAAGACAAATAAACTTCACATGGAGTTATGCTGACATGCCAGGACTTGATCCAGAGACTGTGGTTCATCACTTAGCAGTGTATCTAGAAGCAAAACCAGTCAAACAAAAGCTTCGGAAAATGCATCCTCAAATTGCTCTATTAGTCAAAATGGAGCTCAAAAAGTTGTTAGATGCAGGATTTATCCGACCAATCAATTATCCAGATTGGGTATCAAACTTGGTACCTATTTCAAAGCCTGATGGAGCCATTAGAATCTGCACGGACTTTAGAGATTTGAACAAGACATGTCCCAAAGATGATTTCCCACTTCCTAACATCGACATGATAGTAGACATGACAATAGGGCATGAGATGCTATCACTAATGGATGGATTTTCAGGATACAACTAGATCATGATAACAAAAGAAGATCAACATAGGACGACTTTCACTTGTCCATGGGGGACCTATTGTTGGAACATGATGCCATTCGGCCTAAAGAATATAGGAGCAACCTATCAAAGGGCCATGACATTGATATTCCATGACATGATCTATAAAACAGTCAAAGACTATGTCGACGACATTCTAGCTAAGTCAAGAAAGAGACAAGATCATATAGCAACCCTAAGCGCTATCTTTGACAGATTGGAGGAATACAAAGTCAGACTAAATCCCAAGAAGTGTATCTTTGGCGTACAATCAGGTAAATTGCTAGGATACATAGTGTCCATGAGGGGTATTGTGGTGGATCCGAAAAAGGTCAAACCAATCCTCGAGATTGAAGCACCAAAGACACTAAGGCAACTGAGGGGTCTCCAAGGCCGACTTCAATCCATTTGATAATTTATAGCACAACTGGCAGACAAGTAGAATCCATATTCTCACCTACTCCACAAGGGGGTAGCATACAAATGGGATATGAAATGTGAGGAGGCATTCAACAAAATCAAGGAATACCTACTAACACCACCAGTGTTAATGCCACCCATCCCAAGAAAGCCATTGATCTTATATGTGTTAGCAAGAACAGCAGCCCTTGAAGCTCTCCTAGCTCAGCATGATGAAAATGGAATGGAGAGGGCTATCTACTATATTAGCAGGACAATGGTCAGTCATGAGCTAAACTACTCATTCATCGAGAAAGCTTGCCTCGCAGTAGTGTTTGCATCCCAAAAATTCAAACATTACATGTTGGCACACAAGATAAAACTTATCGCAAAAAGTGATCCCCTCAAGTATCTATTATCAAAGGCAATGCTCACAGGAAGGATGGAAAAATAGGTGATGATACTATCAGAGCATGACATCGAGAATGTAGAGCGGAAATCCATTAAGGGCCAAGTTATTACAGATCAACTAGCAGAAGCACCTATTTATTCTGAGAATCCTCTTGTCTCAGAATTCCTAGATGAATCCATTTTTAACCTCAATATAACTGACCATTGGAAACTATACTTTGATGGTTCATACACACAACATGGATCAGGAGCTGGTGTCTTTTTCATCACCCCACAAGGGGATTGCATACCAAGATCATACAAACTGGCATTTCCTTGCACCAACAACATTGCGGAATATGAGGCTTTGACTATAGGTCTCAAGATAGCAGTGCAATGGAACATCATAGCTCTAAAAGTATATGGAGACTCTTAGTTGATCATAAATCAAGTCAATAATGAATATTAGAACAAGGATGACAAGCTCACTCCATACAAGAAATTGGTGGAGACTCGAAAAGAATCCTTCATTGACATAACATTTGAGCAGATTCCAAGAACCAACAACAGAGCGGTAGATGCCATGGCTACAATGGGGTCCCTATTAGACATCCCTCATAACGTTCCAAAGTATGAATTCTTGATCGAGCAGCTTCTTGTTCTAGCATTCAAGGTACAAAAATTAGAATATGTGTGTGAAATTATTGGTCCTGGCGATCCTTGGTATCATGATATCTATACATATCTTCGAATAGGAGTCATACCCACTGACCTACCATCAAACCTAAAATGAACCTTTGTCAAAAAGGCATCCAAATTTGTCATCCTAGGTGATACCTTATACCGTAGAAGCATAGAAGGTACCTTACTGTGTTGCCTAAATGCTGAGGAGGCATTAACTGCTCTAACCGAAGTTCATAATGGTATCTATGGCTCACACTCGAGTGGAATGACCATCACCAAGAAACTATTGAGGATGGGGTATTATTGGCCCACAATGGAAAGAGAAGCACATGATCATGCTAAGAGGTGTCTAGAATGTCAGCAGTATGGGGATCGCATCCATGCTCCAGCTCAAGAGCTTCACCCTATTGTCACACCATGGCCCTTTTCGTAGTGGGGACTCGATCTCATTGGGAAAATCACACCCACCTCATCCAATGGCCACAGGTTCATCATAACTGCAACTGAGTACTTCACAAAGTGGGTAGAGGCCATACCCATGACATATCACTAGGAAGTAGATCTCAAAGTTCATCCTGAACTATCTCATATGCTGCTATGGTGTCCCACAAGCCATTATCGCAGATAATGGGAGACCATTCAAAAATTAGGAAGTCCGTGACCTTTGCGAGAAATTAAAAATCCAATATCGCTTCTCCACCCCATACTATCCCCAAGGAAATGGCCAAGCAGAAGCTACAAATAAAACCATCCTCAAAATCCTCAAGAAAATAGTCAATGAGGTAGGTCATGACTAGCATCTATAGCTTAGCCCCACCCTCTAGGCCTAGTGAACCAGCATCTACACCCACCGGCGCCACCCTCTTCTCCTTGGTCTATGGATCAAAAGTCGTACTCCCCATTGAGATCGAGATCCCATCCCTCAGAATATCATTGCAAAACCTCATCACTGATGAGGACTACCAGGTGTCAAGATTGAATGAACTGGAGCTATTGGATGAGAGACGCATAGATGCTTTAAATCATTTGCAAGTCTATCAGAATAGACTCAAACAAAGCTACAACAAGAAAATCAGAAGCAGGACTTTCCAAGTTAGAGAATTGGTCTTAAAAGAAAATCATAAAAATGTCCCAAACCCAAGCAGCAAAGGCAAGTTCGAACCTAATTGGTTAGGACCTTTCATCATTATAGCAAGTTATAAATCAGGGGCATATCAGCTATCAACACCTGAAAGGGAACCTCTGCAGGAGCCCATGAACAACTCCCATCTCAAAAGGTTTTATGCCTAAATCTTTCAATGTATAGAACCAAAAAAATCCAAAAAATCAGAAAATGTCCTAAAAAAATGGTCACTTTAGCGAAAACCTGGCAAATAGGCATCTTGGTGACAAAAAAAAAAAAAGAAGCAAAAAATCCAAAAAATCCAAAAAAAAATCAGAAAAAGGATCAAAAAAATCGTCCTCTAGTGAAAACCACTTCAGTGGCACTTTGGGCAAGTACCTTGGTGAAAACCTGGCAAATAGGCGCCTTGCATAAATAAGTACTTTCCATCCACCGGGATCTTTACGGCTTGTTTGACATCATCCCTCCATTTCGCTTCCATCATCATCACATTCAGGTCTCCATCCATCACTCATCCACTTGCATCCACACCATAGCTTGGTCATGTTTTCGTATCATGATTCCTCCTAGTACTACTCAGCCCATCCTCAAGGTTAGTTTGTCCTGCCTTTATCAGGGTAGTCTATGGCATCACACTAGGGGCATGTTCTTATCAAATCAAATTCGTGTATGATTTTAAAGTCCTGAATATCAAAAAATCCAAAAACATCAAAACATATCAAAATCCAAAAATAGGTCAAAAGGTCATTCAAAAAAGTTAAAAATAGAGTCGTCTTGTTGAACTACATCATCTCTGAGCTTGAACGTAAGCGAGGTTGATCGTTGATCATCCTCTGAGACATTTAGGTTAGTCCTTTAGGAGTCCATCATAATAAACTGACATTTCATCATGTATATCTTCAATTGTAAATCGGTCAAGTTGTCAGTCGAACTACATGGTCTCTGTGTGTATAATGTAGGCAAGGCTAATATGTTTATCAGCTGATAGGTATTTAGGTTAGTCTCTTGGTCAAAATCTCAGAAAATCCCAAAACATTGGAAAATTGAAAATCAAAACATTTGTAAAATCTCAAAAAAATACAAAAAAAAAAAGCCTCAAAACATTGCAAAAACTCCAAAAACACCAAAAACATCCAAATATTTGAAAAAATCCATCTGTCTCTGTGAACCCCTATTTGAAGTGCCTACAAAAACACAACAACAAACAATGTTAGGGAGTCATCTTGTAAGCATAAACAAGGATTCCCCATGAAATCCATTCACAAAGCTAAAAATAGGAAATAAAACAAAGAAAACAATGAAGAACATAATGGAAATATGAAATCCTAATTTAGCATGCAAACACTTGATCCCATGGGGGAGTTGGTGCAAATAGGTGTGTGGAGATTTTCCCTTTCCCAACTCCTTGAATGCAAATGTTGATTGAAGATGATTGATCCACTTGATAAGTCCCTCAATGAGCTCCAAAATCTGCAATAAACTAGTTAAGAAGATGGATGGAATTTGAGAGATATTTGTGCATAATAACTTTGCATAATTGTGGATGATAAAATGCATGGTGAAGCATTCTATTTATAGAATGTTGAAATGGAAACAAAGCCAAAATAGAGCAATGTGGGATAAAGATTTGGCCAATGGCAAAATGCCACTTGTCCAAATGTGATTGGGTGAGGAATGTGCAAGTTTTGACAAATGTGCCAATAAATACATTTTTTGAATTTGAATTTTGAGAAAAGACATGTAAGAGGGGGAAAGAAAATTGCATTAAATGCCACTTGGCTCAAGGCATGTAAGAAGAAGTAAATGCCTTGTTGGAAGGACTTGTAAGAGAGAGTAAATGACATGTTGGAAGGACATGTCATTCAAATTTTGAATTTGAAATAGAATAATATTCCTCCAAAAGATGCTTTGTTGAGGGAAAATGAAGATTTAATAAATCAATAAATTGATTTATTTGTGCAAGTGGGAAAAGCTAGAGGATTTTGAAGATTAGATTAGATTTAATCAAGATTTGATCAATTTAATGAAGATTAGGAAGTTTGACTTATTTTGACTTAGATTTTTGGATTAATTTAAATCAAACAAGAGAAGGAAATGATTTAATGAGTTTAATTAAATAAACATGTTTTGATTATTTAATTAAAGAGATTGAAGTAAGATTAAATTAAATAAGATTTTAATTTATTCAATTTAATAGATAGACTTTAGAGATTTAATTAATTAAATAAAATTAATTATTTAATTAAAAGAGATGGAGAACGATTTAAGAGACTTAATCAAACACATGATTTGTTTAATTAAGAGAAGAAAACAAATGAATTTAATCAAATAAAGATATTCAATTAAATGGTTAGGTCGGGGAATGATTTAGGATGAAATGATATTGGTAGTCAAACTTACATGCGCAATGTCAACTTGTACATTTTGTGTGTCTGCATTTTGCCCCTCTTTGAGGCAATGTACTTGTTGCATTGATTCAAAGAATGATCTTGTCATGATCAATAGTCAAAATTTCTCTAATTTTTCGGATGCCCCACTGTTTCCCCAGTGAGAAGAATTGCACTGGTATATTGCCCCCTCAAGATGTTGAATGGGAATGCCAATTGCCAATGAAAATCATGATAAAATGCGAGAGGAGTGGTTGATGTAGATGAATGGACATTCATTAGCTGTGGGTAGCTTCATGTACTAACTGGGATAGAAATGTTAGTAAAGATAGAAGAATGTGATAGAAGAATGAAAGAATGAGATGATCATGCAAATGATGAAGACTACTTGCCATGGAGTTGGGATTTTGAAAGGGCGAATTTCCTTATGTTTGATAATACACACAGTACGATGCATCAAGGTATTGAGAACCAGGATGGCGTTGTACCTAGTATGATGGACTTTGACTTGAGAAATTAGATAGGAGTATTCTTGTTCATACCTGACATACAGAACCCTGTCTAGAAAATAGTTCAAATATTTCAAATATCTCGGACCAAAACATAGGAAGGCGAGCCTTTCTATGTGGTCAACAAGAAACTTAAAACACCCTCACTATAGACTAAATAAAAGCACGCATGACCAAGGTTATATTACAAATATATCCAACAAGCACAGCAGACAAAAGATAATGATCATTGCCCCATTCTTATCTCTCTAAATCCTTCGTTCAGACATCATTGAGAGGTCCTTGGAATGAGCACAATGAGATAAATCAAACAAAATAAAGTAAGTGAGCAAACAAACTAATGTTCTTCATACCGTTAGCCGAGAGAAACAATGTTTCAAAAGATGGGAGCCGAAACTTATTGCCAAAAGATAATGTCCATTGTCGGAACAGATCCTAGGACATGTTAATGACACGTCGTTTCATTTACCCAAAGTGGTTAGTTTGATAAAAGTGTCCATTGTTGGAATGGATCCTATGACATGCTTTTATCAAATGATGATGAAATTGATTTATTATTTATATGCCATTGATAAGAAAAGAGTTGACCAACTTGCTTGCTGACTGACCTATACTTTAGATTTTGACAGTTTAGGTTTTCACATTTGACTTGTTTCTGACTATTTTACCAAAGGTTGAGGGTGATGATGATTTATTATGGATGATTGATTATCGCGAGTGTAAGTGAGATGAGGCAGATGGATTTTTTTCAAATATTTGGATGTTTTTGATGTTTTTGCAAAGTTTTGAGGCTGTTTTTGGTATTTTTTCAAATGTTTTCAAATGTTTTGATTTTCAATTTTCCAATGTTTTGAGATTTTCTAAGATTTTGACCAAGAGACTAACCTAAAGACCTATCCTAGGGGCCTCGGGGGCTGATCAACAGATTAGCCTTGCCTATGTTATACACGCAAAGACCACGTAGTTCGACTGACGACACTGTTTTTGGCTTTTTGAATGACTTTTTGACTTGTTTTTTGATTTTGATATGTTTTGAATGTTTTTGGATTTTATGATTTTCTGATGTTTTTTGGATTTTCTGATTTTCTGGACTTTAAGATCATACACGAATCCAATCTGATGAGAACGTGCCCCCAGCGTGAGGCAATAGACTACTCTAATATAGGCAGGACAAACTAACCTTTTAAGTGGGCCGAGTAGTACTAGGAGGGATCATGATACGAACACAGGACCAAGCTATGGTGCAGATGTAGATGGAAGGGTGAAATGCGATGATATGCAATGGGTGAGTGAATAATGCAAAGCAAGTCACGGAGACCAAGATGGATGGAGAGTGCTTATTTACACAAGGTGCCTGTTTGCCAGGTTTTCACCAAGGTACTTGCCCAAAGTGCCACCGAAGTGGTTTTCACTAGAGGACAATTTTTTCTCTTTACTATTTTCTTGATTTTTTGATTTTTTTCTTGTCACCAAGACGCCTGTTTGCTAGGTTTTCACCGAAGTAACCATTTTTTTAGGACGTTTTATGATTTTTTGGATTTTTTGGTTCTATACCTTGAAAGATTTAGGCATAAAACTTTTTGAGATGGGAGCTATTCATTGGCTCCTGTAGGGGTTCCCCTTCGGGTGTTGATAACTGATATGCCCCTAATTTGTAGCTTCCTATGATGAAAAAGGGTCCCAGCTAGTTGGGTTCAAACTTGCCCTTGCCATTTGGGTTCAAGACATTATTCTGATTCTCTTTTAGCACCAATTCTCTGACCTGGAAAGTTTTGCTTTTGATTTTCTTGTTGTAGCTCCTTTTGAGTCTATTCTGATACACTTGTAGATGGTTTAAAGCATCCAGATGTCGCTCGTCCAACAGTTCCAGCTTGTTCAGTCTTGAAACTCGATACTCCTCGTCCGTGATGAGGTTTTGCAATGATACTCTGAGGGATGGTAGCTCGATCTCAATGGGAAAGATGGCCTCTGATCCGTAGACCAAGGAAAATGGTGTGGCACCAGTGGGTGTGCGGATGCTGGTTCAGTAAGCCCAAAGGGCGGGATTAAGCTGTAAATGCTAGTCACGACCTACGTCATTGACTATTTTCTTAAGGATTTTGAGGATGGTTTTATTTGTAGCTTCAGCTTGGCCATTGCCTTGGGGATAGTACGGGGTGGAAAAGTGATGTTGGATTTTGAATTTATCACATAGGTCACGGACTTCCTAATTTTTGAATGGTGTCCCATTATCTGAGATAATGGCTTGTGGAACACCATAACGACATATGAGATAGTTTAGGATGAACTTTGAGATTTGCTTTCCAATGATATACGTCATGGGTATGGCTTCAACCCACTTGGTGAAGTACTCAGTTGCAGTTATAATTAATTTGTGGCCGTTGGATGAGGTGGGTGTGATTTTCCCAATGAGATCAAGTTCCCACTATGAAAAGGGCCATGGTGTGATGATTGGATGAAGCTCTTGAGCTAGAGCATGGATGAGATCCCCGTGTTGCTAACATTGTAGACACTTCTTGACATATTCATGTGCCTCTCTATCCATGGTAGACCAGTAATACCCACTCCTCAGCAATTTCTTAGCCAAGGTCATGCCACTCGAATGAGAACCACAGATGTCGTTGTGCACCTCATTTAGGGTGGCTGAAGCCTTCTCAGGGTTAAGACATCTTAGTAAGGTTCCTTCTATGCTTCTGTGATATAGGGTTTCTCCTAAAATGACAAAATGAGATGCTTTCTTGATAAAGGTTTGTCTAAGGCTTGAACGCAAATCAGTGGGAATGATACCTATCCTAAGGTATGTGTAAATGTCTTGGTAACACTGATCATTCAGACCAATGATTTTTCCCACAAATTCTGACTTTGGTACCTTGAATGCTGGTACGAGAAGCTGCTCTACTAAGAAGTAGTATTTCAGAACATTTCTAGGGATCTCTAAGAGTGATCCAATAGTTGCCATTGTGTCTGCTGCTTTTTTGTTGGTTCTTGGTACTTGCTCGAATGTGATGTCAACAAAAGATTCCTTGATATTTTCCACCAGCCTTTTGTATGGAGTTAGCTTATCATCCTTTGTTTGGTACTCATTTTTCACTTGATTTATGATAAGCTGTGAATCTCCATATACCTTCAATGTCATAATGTTCCACTGTACTGCTATCCTAAGACCTATAGTTAAAGCCTCGTATTCTGCAATGTTGTTGGTACAAGGGAATGCTAGTTTGTATGATCTTTGTATACAATCCCCTTGTGGAGTGATGAAGAAGATACCAGCTCTTGACCCATGTTGTGTGTAGGAGCCATCAAAGTATAGTTTCTAGTGAGTAGCTATGTCAATGTTGAAAATGGATTCATCTGGAAATTCTAGAAACAAGTGGGTTCTCCACATAGATAGGTGTGTTTGCAAGTTGGTCTACAATGACTTGTCCCTTGATTGCCTTGCAATCCACATACTCAATGTCATATTCTGATAATATCATTACCCACTTAGCCATTCTTCCTGTAAGCATTGCCTTTGAAAGAAGATACTTTAGGGGATCAATTTTAGCTATGAGTTTGATCTTGTGTGCCAACATGTAGTGTCTGAATTTTTGGGATGCAAACACCACTACTAGGCAAGCTTTTTCAATGAATGTATTGTTTAACTCATGGCCCACCATTGTACGGCTGATGTAGTAGATGGCTCTTTCTATTCCATTTTCATCATGTTGTGCTAGGAGAGCACCAAGGGCTGATGCAATTGCTGAGATATAAAGGATCAATGGTTTGTTCTGTATTGGAGGCCTTAGTACTGGAGGTGTTAATAGATATTCCTTGATTTTGTTGAAGGCTTGTTCACATTTTTCATCCCATTTCTACGTTACCCCCTTTTGGAGTAAGTGAGAGTAAGGGATTTGTTTGTCTACTAATTGTGCTATGAACCTGCGAATTGACTGAAGCCTCCCTTGGAGACCTCTCAGTTGTTTCAATGTCCTAGGAGCTTCCATTTCAAGTATTGCTTTCACCTTTGCTGGATCAATCTCAATGCCTCTCATTGACACTATGTAGCCCAACAACTTTCTTGATTGTACACCAAAGACGCACTTCTTGGGATTCAAACGAACCTTGTATTCTTCTAGTCTGTCAAAGATAGCACTCAAGATTGATATATGATCCTTCCTCTTTTTGGATTTTCCTAGGATGTCATCGACATAGTCCTCAACTATTTTGTGGATCATGTCATGGAATATTAGTGTCATGGCCCTTTAGTATGTGGCCCCAGCGTTCTTTAAGCCGAATGGCATTACGTTCCAGCAATATGTTCCCCAAGGACAAGTGAAAGATGTTTTATGTTGGTCTTCCTCTGCAATTCTTATCTGATTGTAGCCTGAAAATCCATCCATCAAGGAAAGCATCTTGTGCCTCGCGGTCATGTCTACAATCATATCAATGTTAAGCAATGGGAAATCATCTTTTGGGCAAGCCTTGTTCAAGTCCCTAAAGTCTGTATAGATTCTTATGCCCCCAGTTGGTTTTGAAACCAGTACTAGATTGGAGACCCACTTAGGGTAGGTGATCGTTCGTATGAATCCCGCATCTAGTAGTTTCTGGAGTTCCATCTTGACTAATAGAGCAATCTGTGGGTGCATCTTTCTCAACTTCTGTTTTACAGGTTTAGCTTCAGGATAGACTGCCAAGTGATGAACCACTACCTTTGGATCCAATCCTAGCATATCAGCATAGGTCCACGCAAAGTTTATCTTCCTTTCCTTTAAGAAGGTAGCTAACTCCTCTTGTTCTTTGCATAATAATGACTCAGCGTAGAATGTAATATGAGGAGTTTCTTGTGTTCCCATATTGATGGGGTTGCACTTTTCTGCTAGCATAGATGACTTTTCTTGGTGTATAGCTATAAGAGGAAGATTGAATCCCCCATCCTCAGGCACCTTAGAGAGGTTTTCACCATTGGATGTGTCCTTTCTTTTTACTTTTTTAGAGTCAGAGAGTGCCACAAGGTGGTTTTCACTCAAGGACTTGGAGATTATTCTCAATTTTTTTATTTTTGTGACTGAGGGATTCAATCATTTCTCCATAGTATGCATGTGTATCTAGCTCTATGATAAAACCTGCTTTATGATCCCCACATGGAATGTCATCCCTAAGTCCCATGAATTCTGAGAGCACCTCATCATTTTCAAACATGTCAAGAATTGGTGGTCCTCGTTGGTCGTAATCAATCAGTTGGGGATAGACTAATTGGATTTCATTGCTTTGGTTTTCAGACTCATAAGACAAGGTGCTAATCATAAGGACGTTAGTATCTGCAAACAACAAAGGTAATCCTATTTCTGGTGACTCAGTTAAATCAGTGGGCATTCCTAAAGTCATGGAGGATTGTGGAGTAGCTACAGATTCCTGAGGAGGCATTCGGTTCCATCTACCATGGACACCTCGACCAAGTACAGTTACCTTAGGAGTAGGATGACCAATGCCAAGATTTTTTATTTGCTTCTTAGGTATAATGGGTATTACACGCCCGTTATTATCTTGGCCTAACCCTTGGTTCTGGTTATAGCCCATCGAGAGCATCATCTTCATACCTTTATTTCGTTCATCCATAGGAAATTCAACTGCCGGTATATCATCTCGATAGAGGAGATGAGATAGGTCCCCCTCTAATGTTTCCTGACCAAGATCTCCTGCACTTGTGAAGGTGGGGTTTCGTTCATAGGAGCCTTGAGATGTTGAAGCTTCTTGTGATTGTGGTCGTCCTCTTGATCTAGGAGATTGTGGTAGCTCTCCTACTACAAAAGCATTCTTAGGCATTGAATAGTTTCCACAACCATCATCTTGTATTATGACTTTGATATCAGAAAAGGCGGGGATGGCGGGGGTGGAGGGTGTCTCTGTCACAGAAGTGAGAGTGGCGGGATCCACGTAAGGTGTTGATGGGCCTTCATCGTTCTTGGGTACTTGCGGGATCTTGTAGTATTTTGCCTCTAGATTTTTGCAGTAGGCAAATGGCTCAGGATCTCCATGGATAGTAACCTCTTGACCTTCATGTGTGAATTTCACACATTGATGAAAGGTTGAAGCTACAACTTGCATTGCATGTATCCATGGTCACCCTAGGAGAATGTTGTATGGTAAATCGAGGTCCAAGACCTGACAGTTGGTTTGCATGATGGCGGGTCCAACCTGGACAGGAAGCTGAATGGTGCCTTGGGATACCCTTTCCTGGTCATCGTATGCTCTTATTGTGATGCCTTTTCCTTTGTCAATTGAGTCCTCTGAAATGTTCAAATTCTTTAGAAGCTTTAAGGAGCAAATATTTAAGCCTGCACCTTCGTCCACCAAGACTCTCTTGACTTTCTTTTTATTTATGTATGCCTCCAGATGAAGCAAACAGTTGTGAGATGGTTGCGTGGGGAAGTCTTGTTCAAAAAATGTAAGAATGTTAGGTGTGGTGATACTTGCAACCATAGCTTGGAATTGTTCAACATCTAGATCTGCGGGGACAGTGGATTACGCCAAAGCTTCTTCTAGAATCTTTTTGTGTGCAGATGAGATTTTGAGTAATTCCATGATGGAGATATGTGCAGGGGTTCTTTTCAATTGATCCAAGACATTATAGCCACTAGGGTTAGACCTTGGATTGGATGTGGAATTTCTGCTTGGTTGGGATGGTGCTGCAATGGTAACCTTTCCACCTCTTGTGGTGACTCCACAATCGGCTTGGGCCCCTTTGATGGTGATGACTCCACAAAACTCATCTAAACAAGCGACAACACCCTCGTATGTGTGGTTGACATTTTTATAAGCCCCTTTTCCTTTGTCTTGATCTTTGTTTCCTTTGTTACCATGATTCGGCATCGGATTTGTGTAAATCTTGAGATCTTTGTTTCCTGATGGTGCTTCCACATCTATGATTTTGTCATCTATGAGGTCTTGAATTAGATTTTTGAGCCTCATGCAGTTGTTTGTCGTGTGTCCCTTGAGTTTGTGGAAGTCGCAAAGATAATTCTCATTATACCATGGTGGCTTGACCGATGGTTCTTGATAATTATTATGTGTAGGGACCATTATCAATTTTTCATCTACCAATCTTTTCATGATTGCTTCAGCAGGTTCCCCAAGGGGTGTGTATTTTCATTTGGGGAAGAACTTGTTTTGCTGTGGTCCTCCCTGATTATTAGTGTTGTTTGTGTTTTGGTTATGGGATGGTTGGACCACAATATTGACTTGTCAATTGCTTTGATTGGTATTTTGGTGTTGTTGTTGTTGGGATGGTGGATTGTTCTTCCATGGGGCACTAATGACAACTTTGGTTTCAACGACACCATCATTGGTTACATTACGATTCTTTGCCCATGTTCGTGGTTTGTCATGATAACTGGATGGTGAGTGGCCTTCTTGATATGATGAAGTTTCTCCCTGTGTGGCAAGGGCTCGTTCGATATTGAGCACCCTAGGGATCAATTGGTTGTAAGTGGTGATGTTTTGCACTTTGAGGTGGAAGGCCAAGGGCCCATTAAGATTCACAATGATAGTTCCCACTTGTTGCTCTTTAGGCATGGACCACTTGCTTCGATTAGCTTTGGATTGCCATCGTTGTAAGAAAGCACCCAATGATTCATTTTTCCCTTGTTTGAGAGCTGATAATTCTTGTAAGCTAACCTCCATGGGAGTGTTGAAGGAATAATTCTATATGAAGGCATCTATGATTTCCTGGAATTTTTTTATTCCAAAAAGTTGAGAAAACCAATCAATAGCATTTCCAGCCAAGCTTCTTGGGAATAATCTCATCAATTATGTTTTGTCATAAGCCACCTCCATGCAATGTACTTGGAATTCCCTGATGTGATCTTCAGGGTTACCCGTTCCGCGATATTTGTCAAATTTAGGGATCTCAAACCCTTTTGGGAACGGTTTCATTTCTACGCTCCTATCAAATGGATAAGGGCATAGGTTTTTTTGTGGTTTTGGTGTCCTTCCTAATTGAAGGTCAAGCACTTGTTGTGACATAAATTTTATTTGTTCCGTGACATCCAATTGTGGATCAGGAGGTGGAATGAAGGTGTTCTAGGGGGGTGGAGTGGGTGTTTGAATGGGTGGAATGTTTTCTTATTGTGCCATGTATGCTTTCAACAATGCTTGTTGTTGATCTTGCTATTGTTGCGCTAATAGAGCTTGTTGTTGTGCTTGTTGTTGTTGGTCCAACAATGCTTGTTGTTGGTTAGCTAGGGGTTGCTGTGTTGCTTCTTGATGCTTTTGGTATTGCTCTAACACTTGTTGATATGCGAGTTTTTGGGCTGCTTGTTATTGTGCAAAGTATTGCGCTTGTACTTGTGCTCGTGGTTGGGCATCTTGGGAATCTTTTGCATCTTGAGCAACTTGTGCGGCTTATGCGACTTGAGCAGCTTGTGTGGCTTGTGCAGCTTGTGTAGCTCGTTGTTGTTGTTGTAACAAAGCTTTGGCTTGTGCTTGTTGTTGTGCTTGTTGTTGTTGCAGTGATGTTTGAGCTTGATTTTGTTGTGAAGCTTGAGAAGCGTGCGTGGCTATAGGCGCTTGCTGAATTGTTTGATATTGTTGGAGCAATTGTTGGTATGCTTTGAATGTAGCATTGTAATGGCTTACTTGGCTTGGTCACAATGGTGGTGGTGGTGGGATCAGAATTGTGTTGGAAGGAGTGGTGGGAGTTTGAGATGCGCTTAGAGCGATGGTGGTGGTGGGAGGTTGCAATGTAAGGGGTGTGATGGGGGTAGTGGAAGTTTGAGGTATAGTGGATGTAGTGGTTGTAGTGAATGTGGTGATAGGTGTGTTTGGGATGGGTGAAGTGATAGGAATGGTGGGACTAATTGAAGTGGTAGGAATGGTAGAGATGAGCAAAATAGTGGGTCTTTGAGAGACCGTATTTTGATTAGCTATCATGCGTTGGTTTGATGTGGATGGTGTGTTTGAAAGATGTGATGTACCCCCTTGGTTGGATGAATTAATTTGGATGGGGTGATTTATGTTAGGGAAAGGTGGAAGTTTAGGTAAAGGGGAGATCCCTAAACCAAAATATGGTGTTGATGTGGTAGGAGGTGTGAATGGTTTGAATGGTGGAAAATTTTCATGTGCAAATGAATAGACAAATCCATAAGGTCTCTCCATTTTGAATGAGCTTGCTTGTACCAAAGGTCTAGACACTTGTGTGTCAAGGGAAAATGATGAGGTGGTATGGTAAGGAACCTCAGATGTATCGATAAATCCAAGTGGGTTGTAAAGTGGATTTTGATGCCTGTTGAAGAGGGTATCATCCTCATTGATAGTAGGTTCTATGGTGGTAATGGAAGTGGTCGATTGTGGAAGGGTGTTTTGGTCATTTGGTACAAGAAGCACACCCTCAACAGTGTTGAGAATTGATGGATTTATTTGTCATTGTGCGAAGAAACTTTTGTAGTTTTGGTTGTTTGAGCATCTCAAGAACTTCTTCCTCACTTAGTTCTATTGGTGTGATCTCTTCCACCAAGAACTCTTTTTGTGGATTGTGTGTAGTGATAGTAAGGTCTGGAAGTGGTGTGTTTTGGATTTCTGGAATTTTTTGGCTTAGATCACTTGTGGTTAATGTTTCTTGATTTAACTCCATGTTCCTCTTGTGTTGTGATCTTGTTTGAACCATAAAAGATCAAACTAGGATGTGTAAAAGATCAAATATGTGAAGATGAAAGGTGTATGATATATGGATGAGAATGGATGTTTTGAATTTGTATTGAAAATCTTGATGCGATTCTAGGTACTTTGGGTTTTGCTTTGATTGATGTTTGTTTGATGTTTAGACTTTGAATTCTATCTTTTGAATGTTGATGTTTGAGCAAGAGATATCCCCAAGATGTTTGGATGATGATCTAAAAAAGATAACTAATGCTCATAAAGGATAATTTGATTTAGGAGTGAGAATAGGATGTGTCTACTCACAAGCTAACCAAAAGATAATCCAAATTAGTGATGGGAGAAGGATGCATCTATCCACCATTAATTTGAACAAAGTGATAATTCAACTAAGCATGTGCAAAAGGATTCATTCACACACACTTGAGTTGAACAAGTTTGATGTTGATGTTTGAAGAATTCAAAGTCTCATGTTTGAAAAGTTTTGATGTCTACCAAAGGAGCCTAGCATAGTTGTGTCAAGATTTTCTCAAAATGTTGGTGAGATGTTTATGGTTGATGATGTTTTTGATGGATGAATGTTTGTTTTGATCTTAGAATGACCCTAGTTTAGACTTTTGTTTAACAAGACCAAGGTATTGAAGAACGTGTTATGCCCTAAGCAAGGTATCCAATCCCTTGAAACAATCTTGGATTTTGTGTGTAGTAAAATGAATATAAAGTGGGGTTGTCTCTTGAAGCATGTCTATAGAAATTAGCCAACAACTTTTCTCTAAAATCATATAACCTTTTGAGTCTTTGTTGATGTTGTTTTGGGCTAAGTTTCCTTTTCTTGGGTTTTTGTATCTTGATCTTGTGAGAAATCATTGAAAAGACATGTGTGGGGCTCAATTGCTTATCTTTGCTTTTAATGACTTCTTTTTACCAAATACACTTTCTTGATTATGTTTCAAACTAAAGATGTCCTATGTCAAAATTCCTTTTCTTCCCACAAAGTGTTGTGTGGGAGTTCCAAGAAATTGAGGCAAAGGGATTTCCTAGGTTAACCCTAGTTAGAGCAAATGACGATATAAATTCAAGTGCTAAGAAACCTCTAAGGAAATAATCCCAAGGGCAAGCAACAACACTTGAATTTTTCAAAAGGTATTTGCTCTATCAAAAGGGGTTTGAAATTTGCATGATCATGTTTAAGTGTTTGTTTCCCAATGTTTATGAACAAGCATGTGTTTTTGTAACCCAAAAGCATGTACAATCCTATGGATGTGAAAGCCAATGTTTGTTGAGTCCCCACTTGGACAAGTCCAACTACGCCTACTTTTAGCAGATGGTTAGATACTTGACCCCACTGGCTCCCCTCCACAACACTCACTTATACGGGGCAGCCAAGCACCAACACCCATGAAACTCCCATGGCATGCTTTCCATCTCTACTAAAAGCTGTAAAATTGTGGGGCGGCTTCAGAACGACCGTTCTTGCACCAACAAATAGATAGGATTTTGGCCTTTTCTAAACAAGGGTTTTAATAAGGACTTTCCATTCATAGGAGTTGACCCAACGTGGCAAGAGTCCCCTTTCGGATCCATCTTGTCGGAGTCAACCATGTGATATTGGCGTTTCTTCCAATATCCACATTTATATCCCAGCTAGAAATACTCTTGGCTTTAGAGTGTTACCGGTTGAGTCGTTCCCTTGGGTGAGTACTTTTTCCCCAAGGTAGGCCTTCTAGGATAAACAAAAGCGAATGAAGAATAATATTCGTAACTCGATCAATTCTTGGAGGCAACAAGGAGAGAGAATATACGCAACAAAGCCCCCACTCACACTCGCACAATATTTTGTTTAATTTTAAGCCCAAATCGAAGTGTGGAGGTGATTGCTTTATCTCAACCCAAAGTCATGGAAAAGACCTTTTGATTCTCAAGATCGCTATAAAGCGCGAGAGAAGCGCATACGTCCTTTTCCAATGGCTTTAGTCTAAGTAAGCCTTCACAAACAAACAAAGGTACACTTGTTCTTTTTAAACCCTCAAAGCAATGTGTGAGTTCATTTTAGAGCACCAAATCACAAGTGAAAAGACATTTGTTCAATTGTTTAATCCATAAACGAAATCTAGTAAGTTGTTGATCCTAAGGTTCTTTTAAATCTTTTTCCAAGAAATAAATAAAAATAATCGTTTTTAAACCCAAATGAAAGCTAGTGTCCTAAAGAAAGAAAATGATGACAAATTCTTGAAGAAGTGTTAAACAAACACTTAAGCGTTAAAAAACACTTTGATTAGACAAAATATCATCCCCATGCTCTTCTTTCTTTTGATTTCGATTTCCAACCTGCAAAAGTGATCAAAATGTTAGATGAGATAAAAAAAAAAAGGATATAGGGGTTAGAAGAATCATTAACCAAAACACCCTAAAATTTAGCCAAGTTATCATGTGTTTTCACTTTAAATAAAAATTTGAAAATTTTAACTAATTTATAGTTAAGAAACACCTACACCATTGGATAGCTTACAAAATTCTACCATATTTTAAAAAAAAAAGCATCAAAAAATACCTTTGTATGACCAAGATATCTAAAAGAATGATCATGGGCGCTAAAAGAATGATCAAGGGCGCTAAAAGAATGATCACGGGTGCTGATCATGGGCGCTAAAAGAATGATCAAGGGTGCTATATCAGTGATCACAGGTGCTATAACAGTGATTACGGGCACTATAACAGTGATCATGGGCGCTAAAATGGGGATTTATGAACAGAACTGTAAAAAATGGCAATTTTTTTTAAAAACATGTTAGAATTTGTCAATCAGCCCTCCTAGCGCCAATATGTGAACCCCTATTCGAAGTGCCTACAAAAACACAACAACAAATAATGTTAGGGAGTCATCTTGTAAGCATGAACAAGGATTCCCCATGAAATCCATTCACAAAGCTAAAAATAGGAAATAAAACAAAGAAAACAATGAAGAACATAATGGAAATATGAAATCCTAATTTAGCATGCAAACACTTGATCCCATGGGGGAGTTGGTGCAAATAGGTGTGTGGAGATTTTCCCTTTCCCAACTCCTTGAATGAAAATGTTGATTGAAGATGATTGACCCACTTGATAAGTCCCTCAATGAGCTCCAAAATCTGCAATAAACTAGTTAAGAAGATGGATGGAATTTGAGAGATATTTTCACATAATAACTTTGCATAATTGTGGATGATAAAATGCATGGTGAAGCATTCTATTTATAGAATGTTGAAATGGAAACAAAGCCAAAATAGAGCAATGTGGGATAAAGATTTGGCCAATGGCAAAATGCCACTTGTCCAAATGTGATTGGGTGAGGAATGTGCAAGTTTTGACAAATGTGCCAATAAATGCATTTTTTGAATTTGAATTTTGAGAAAAGACATGTAAGAGGGGGAAAGAAAATTGCATTAAATGCCACTTGGCTCAAGGCAAGGACATGTAACAAGAAGTAAATGCCTTGTTGGAAGGACTTGTAAGAGAGAGTAAATGACATGTTGGAAGGACATGTCATTCAAATTTTGAATTTGAAATAGAATAATATTCCTCCAAAAGATGCTTTGTTGAGGGAAAATGAAGATTTAATAAATCAATAAATTGATTTATTTGTGCAAGTGGGAAAAGCTAGAGGATTTTGAAGATTATATTAGATTTAATCAAGATTTGATCAATTTAATGAAGATTAGGAAGTTTGACTTATTTTGACTGAGATTTTTGGATTAATTAAAATCAAACAAGAGAGGAAATAATTTAATGAGTTTAATTAAATAAACATGTTTTGATTATTTAATTAAAGAGATTGAAGTAAGATTAAATTAAATAAGATTTTAATTTATTCAATTTAATAGATAGACTATAGAGATTTAATTAACTAAATAAAGTTAATTATTTAATTAAAAGAGATGGAGAACGATTTAAGAGACTTAATCAAACACATGATTTGTTTAATTAAGAGAAGAAAACAAATGAATTTAATCAAATAAAGATATTCAATTAAATGTCTAGGTCGGGGAATGATTTAGGATGAAATAATATTGGTAGTCAGACTTAGATGCGCAATGTCAACTTGTACATTTTGTGTGTCTACAGTCTCATCTCGCTTGCACCCGCAATAAACACCATCCATAATAAACTAATCATCACCCTCAAAATTTGGTGAAACAATTAGAAACAAGTCTACCAGGTTAAAAGTAAAACTCAAAAACGTCGAGTCATAAGTCTAAGTCAGTGCATAAGTAAGTTGGTTATCTCTTCGTATTGGTAACTCATCATCTAAATTGGTCCCATATCAATCATCCCTTAGAGCACTTTGGATAAATGAAACGACATGCCACCATCCACTAACATGTCCTAGGATGAATCCTTCCTACAATGGGCATCATCTTTTGGCAATAAGTTTTGGTTTATATCCTTAAAAACACATTCCCTTTTGGTTAGCGGTATTGAAGAACATCACCTTGTTTGTGTGCTTTATATTTGTCTTTTGACTTAATTGCGCTCAATCCAAGGACCTCTCAATGATATCCGAACAAAGGATTTAGAGAGATATGAATGGGGCAACGATCATTATCCTTTTGTCTGCTATGCTTGTTGGACGTTTCTTGTAAAATAACTTGGCGAATACTTTCTTTGTTAGATATGTATAGAAGATGTTTTGGACAGCTTGTTGACTATTGCATTGATAGGTTATACATTTTCGTATTTTGGTCCAAGATGTTTGAAACTTCCAAAGTGCATCCTAGCAAGGTTTCCGTATGTTAGGTGTGAACAAGAATACTCCTATCTGTTTGTTGAGTCAAAGTCCATCGCACTACGTACAACGCCATCCTGGTTCATTATACCTTGATGCATCATGCCTACATGTGTTATCAAACATAAGAAAATTTGGCCCTTTGAAAATCCCAATTCCTCAGCAAGTAATCATCATCATCATCATCATCATCATCATCATCTCTATTTGCATCATCTTGTGTCTTGTTGAAATGACTTCTTCTTTTCTTACTGATCACACTAGCAAGGTACTATGACAGTCGATTATCATCACCATCATCGCCATCGATCCTACATCCACAAATAATTAGCATATCACATAAACATATCATATAGGAAACATACACATTACATTTTAAGCATCATATAAATAGGTTATCATAAACATTTTCATAAATAGGTGCATCCATGTCATTACATTTTCACCCATTACATTGCATCTCATGGCATTATATCGATCATTGCATAAACATTCATTTGTATTTCACAACCATTTCATATTACCATCTAAATCATCACATAGCATAAACAAAAGCATTCCATAATCATTTTTGCATAATCATAAGCAATAGGTATATGAGCATTTAATTCATTAGGCATACATACTTGCATAACATAAATGACATCATATCATCATATTACGTTCACTTTACGCATCAATTGCATCTCATAAAAAACATTTCATTATGCATTAACACCATTTCATTGGCATTATCTCACAACCATTGTATTCATATTACATCCATCCATAAATCATCTCATATATAAGCATATCCCACACATCATCGCATATACCATAGATCATATCATTTTACATATTAAAATCCATATCACATATCAACATTTGCATAAAATTAAAACATCATATAGATAACATCATTGAACATCATAGCATAGAGGAGCATAATATAGATGTATTAGTCATAATCATTGCATAAACATCATTATAAATAAATGCATCCATAACATAATAGAAGTAGAATCATACATAAATAAAAAGTATGCATTTCATCACATCAAAATAGGCTCATATATATCATCAATAATGTCACTGTCATGGTACAAATCATGATCAAGTGGGTGTAATATATCAAAATAGGCATAAGGCTACCCATGGCTGATGACTATCTACATCAAACATACGAGTTGATATGATCTTGAACCTCTTTGTCGAGAGATCGACCCTCAAATCGAACCTCTTCGCCTGATCTCTCGAGGGGGCAGTATACCAGTGTAATTCTTCTGGCTGGGGCAATAGTGGGGCATCATAAAATCAGAGAATTTTGAACTTTGATCTCAGCAAGATTATTCTTTGAACCAATGCAACAAGTGCATCACTTCAAAGAGGGGCAAAATGTAGACATCGAAAATATATAGATTGATATTGCACACTCGATCCTGATCCACTAACATCGTTGCATCCTGAATCATCCCTCGGTCTAACCATTTAATCAAATCTCCTTATTTGATTAAATTCATCAATATTCCTCTCTTAATTAAATAAATCACTTTATCTAATTAAGTCACCTCTTCTCAATAATTAAATTAATCATCTTGATCTAATTATCCGATTTAATTAAATAATCAATTTTATTTGATTAAATCTCTTAAGTCTATCTATTAAATTAAATAAATTAAAACCTTATTTAATTTAATCTAACATCAGCTCCTTTTAATTAAATAAATACAAATCTTTATTTGATTAATATCTTATCACATTCTTCTCATTATTTGATTTAAATAAATCTTAAAATCTAAGTCAAATAAGTCACATCATCTAATCTCATGTTAAATTAATTAACCCTTGATTAATTTAACCTCATCTCATGTCACATCCTCTAGATAATGCAAGTTGCACATGAAAATAGATTTAATTCATTTATTAAATCTCTATTTTCCTCACAAGGCATCTTTTGGAATATTCTCTCAATTTGAATTCAAAAATTCCAAGTCAACATGTACATCAAACAAGGCATTTAAAACCTCTTACATGTCCTTTTCCTTGAGCCAAGTGGCATTTATTGCATTTTCCCTTCCCTCTTACATGTCATTTCAACAAATTTGAATTTCAAATATTGGCATTTATTGGCACAAAACCCAAATCTTGCACATCCATCATTCATTCATAGCTTGACACATGGCATCATATCATTGGATGAATACTAGTCCCACATTACTCAAATTTGGACATTCATCCATCTTGAAATTCTATAAATGAAGAGCTCCTCTCCTCATTTGATCATCCACAATCCAAGCAAAGTTACCATGCTCAAATATCTTTTGAATTCTATCCATTATCATTGAGTCATAGCTAGGTTTTGCAGATTTTTGGCTTGGAGTTCTCATCTTTCATCAAAGTGGATCAATATCATCTTCAACATATCAAGATTTCATCATAGGAATTGGGAAAGGGCCAATTTTCACATCAAATTGGCACCAATTCCCCCATGGGATCAAGAGTTTGCTTGCTTAATTAAGGTTCAATCTTTATTTTTCTATTTCATTGTGTTATTCATTGTTTTTTTTCCTAATTTGAGCTATGTTAATGGATTTCATGTGAAATCCTTGTTTTAGCTTGTAATTCCTTGTTTAACTTGTTTATTCATGTTGTTTTGCAGGTACTAGGAAAAAGGTTCACACAACATCCACCATTAGATTTGCTTCAGACTTCTTTTAGTGGTTTTGAGGACACTTCATTCTGGGGGGGAATCTAGTCTCCATCACATTCATTGTATCACTGTCTTTGGATCTTGTTCAACATCAATTTCCACATCATCTTGATTTTTCACCTTCTTCATTGATTGTGGCATCTTCATCTTCATCAGGCATGGAGACACATGAGAAGTTTTTAGAGACATCATCATCCATATTCATTCTTCCAATCTTCAATTCCTATCTGGAATGGGAAGCATCCCTCCACTTGCACTTGGTTTTGTTTCTTCTGAAAGGGAGACAAGTTGTTTGTTGACATTGGATCATGTTTTTTCTTCAGACACTTACCATTTTTCCAGGTGATCACATCTTCTAGGGGGGCTATATAGTCTCTCTATTTCCTCCCTATGGGGAGGCTATTGATTGTATTTTATCCATGTGTCGGATGGTGTACTTGGGTGGTATTTGGGAGTCCTCCATCCTTCCCATCCTTTCTCACTTTTTCTATATTTCATCTCCTTTTTGGAGAGGGGTTTTCTTCCCACTAGGTTTTCCCCTTTTCTCTGGTTGTGGGAGATTTGTTGCATCTTTCATCTTCATCATGTAAATGGGTACCTAACATGGCCTCATAGCCAGGACCCATCATCTTTGCATAATCATTTCATTTCCTCCCTAATTTTCACTTATGGGGGGGTGTTAGTGTAATTAATTATTTATTACACTAGCATAAGTTCACTTAGGTATTTTATTTAATTAATTAGGTCCTAGGTTGCATAAATTAGGAAATCATAAATAATGGGGTAATTCCCCCCTTCCATGTTTGTAGGGGATAATATTCCTTCTAGAAGATGATTTTTCCTTCTAGAACTTATCTCAATCTTTTATCTTTTCCTAGGTATGGTTCACATGTTGTCACATGTTAGATCATGACACATGGAAACATCATATTGCATATATTGCATCTCATTTATGCCTATATATTTAGGGCATTTGTACATTTGTAATCATCTAATATTCTAGAATCAATAGCAATCTCCATTTTCATGCCCTTAGTTGCAACACTTTCTGTGTGGTTGAATTTCTTCTTGGAAAAGGTCCTCTTGAAGGCTGCAACTTCAGGGACATTGTGCATCCATCATTTCAACACCAACAATTGATCTTTAGTGTAAATCTTGTATTCTATATGTTCTTCAATAGCATATACCTTTTCCTTGTAAGCATTAGGAAGAGTTCTAAGAATCTTCTTTACAATCCTTGATTCATCTATTATACCACCAAGTCCTCACATTCCAACTACTACCTCATCCAATCTTTGTACATAGGATTTAGCATTCTCATCTTCAAACATATGTAGGAACTCAAACTATGTCTCTAGATTTTGCAGCTTTTCCTCTTTGACTCTTTCATCTCCTTCATGCACCTTTTCCAAAGCATCCCAAACTTCTTTAGAAGTTTTCAAATTTTGAACTTCAATCAACTTGGAATGTACAAGACAATTTTTCAAAATGTACTTCGCCTTATTGTTCACTTCATGTTCCTTGATCTCATCAGTTGTACTCAGATGATTAGCAGGAGGAGTGTAAGTATTCTCGTACGCTTTTTCCACATCATATCCACAAGAATCCAAATATTCTTCCATCAATATTTTATAGATAGCATAATTAGTTACATCAAACCTCGGATAATCATGAGTAACTTTGCCAACCATCCTAGCAAGCACTATTGTTGAAAAATACAACTGAGAGTGGAAGTGAATCAGTTGTAGCAAATTAAACCTTTAAAACATTCACTAGAACTTAGATCAATCACAAACCCTTAACTCTACTAAAATGATTAAACTTTAAGTGCAAGTGTAAAAACTAAAAACCATCACACAAACATAGTAACACTAGATTTATGTGGAAAACCAATTGAGGATTAACTCACACTATAGATAATATCAAAACCAATTAAAAAAGGCTCACTTCCTGAGAAAGGATAACTACCAAAACAAGGACTCACTGCCCAATAGGGTTAACCACTCAGAGGGCTCACATCCACACAGATACAAAGAAGATAGAAGAGATATGTTATAGAGATAATAAAATCTTAATGCAATAGAGATTTCTACCATAATTTACTAAACCACTTGCAGACATGCATGAATGATAGAGTACACCTTCAACTCACTGCATCCGGAAACTTAGCATTTAGATTTCACACTGATCTACCATACTCTCATCACACACACACACACACACACACTGATTCACATATATTTCACATCTATCTAATCTATTTATTTTCACTTATCTCTTGTGCCTTTTTCACCACTAACTGATCTTGTATTTATACCATCTTCAACTTTGTAACATTTCCGAAGTTGGCCATCTATCATTAAATTCAAATAAGGTCAGTGCCAAAACATCCTAGGGTGGAATTAGAATGAGGGAAAACAAAACACATGCTTGATGAGTGTTGGGACTATCAAATTTTTCAAATTTTAAATGCCCATTTCAAAAAAATTGCCTCTGCACCTTCAGAAGTGCACCTGATGAATATGCCCAAGTGACCTACTTTGGAGGGTCATAATTTGGTACCTGTTGATTTTTGTGCAAAACCCATTTGTAAACCCAATTATGTGACATATGTGAATGTGAATTTCAATTTTCATCTTCCCATGATGAGTTTTGACTGAGTTTTGAAAAGTGAAGCTAGAGGGCTTTGGCACTTTTCTATTGTTTGCAAACTTTCAGTCATGCAAAGTAGCCTTCCGTTCGAGCTTGCATTTTGCAACTGGATGATCATCATGTCAAAAAAATTGTTGCTCTCCATTCTCCATACCTAAATGTACTCATGTCTCCTATTTCAGAGCCTTATGAGCTGATTTTCTATTTTTACTAGGTCAAAACCAAACACAATTTGTTTAGTTTTGCACTTGCATTTTCAGAAAACTTTATGGGAAGTAAACTTCGACCTTAAATATCTTTTGATGGGTGGCGATTCAAGGAAATTCCTCTTGTGCACGTGCTCACTGTACCAAAATGATCTACTATGTCTAGTGGCAATTCACTAGGAGTTGATTTGATATTTTTTCAATGAGGTGATTTGTTGAGTTCTAATTGGTTCTAAATAGGTTGTTGCAAAAAGTTCAATTGAGCAACTTTGACAATGGATATCTTTCACCTCGTGATCTGTTTCTCTGATGTGTCTTTTGCACTCCATTCTTGGGTCTGATTTCTACATTCTTGAGAGTTTTCATGACTTCATGAGGTTGTTTGACTAGTTTTCAAAGGTGATTCCAGAGCCAACTTGACCAGTTTGCACCATTCTTCAAAGTGCCTAAAAGGTAAATTATGATGTATACCTAGTTCATTTTTCCAACTCGAGATGCATTCAAAAGTTGGGTCAAGTCAATTTGAGCATGAAACTTGTTTGAAAAAAATAAAAAAATTAGCCAGGCCCACATGGGGACCTAACATGCTCTACATAAGTGTGAAAGTATAAGTGTTGCATTGTGGCAAGCACTTCAAGAAAATTATTTTGAATTCTAGCATATGGAAGTCTGTATAAATGTGATTGTTTTCGAGAATTCAACTGTAGAGAAAATTCCATGTTATGCTCAAGTACATGGACTAGGAGGCAAGTAAAGCTCAAGCTATATGTGGGCAACCAAGTCATTAACAAACAGTTATGAAGGAAATCGTGTTTCATCTAAGTCACCATGGGACAATGTCATAACATTTGTAGTCTTGTCTTCAATGTGTTGGAATGGAGGCTGATATACTAATGCAAGGCTAACCATTGAAGGCCCCACCACACCACATGAGGGATCCATACACATCCACTGGATTGTGAAAAGGTCTTAGAAACTTTTAAACAAATACAAGCCATTTGTTCTATGGGGTGGCTAGCGAACAAGTAAAGTGGAGGGATGATGACTTCTCTATGCAAAGTGGAGAGGGGTTTGTGAACAAAGAAAATTTTGTGCCAGATGGAATGCTATGCCAACATGGATGCACAAAATGGAGTTGTTGAAAAAACCCTAGAAATTCTCAATCAAATGCAATAGGAGAGGCATGCACAACCACACACTTACAATGAAAATGTAATAAATTTTTCTAAGGACACTCTATAGATGCCAAATGTTAAATTGTTTTAGAATGCTAAAAGGAAGCATTGAAAATTTGGTTAGATACCACCGCTAGTTATGAGAACGCCTCTTCTAATGTTGTCTCAGGGAGTGCCACTATCACAGCTCATGCACAAAATGGATTTGTTGAAAAGATCTCAGATCTATTCAAATGAATGCAATATGAAAGTTTACACATTGTGAACAAAATGCGATCTGGTGCAAGGTGTATATAACCATCAAAGCATAGTGAATGAAGGCTATGAAACAAAGTATGGATATTCATCAAAGGTGTAAGGGATGTGCCTGAGCCAATAAGTGAGAGAGGAAAAGATGAGGGAAGTTTTTTGGGGCGCCATTGAACAATATGCCTACTTTTAGAGGAATATGATGAGGGCCACTATGCCACATGAAAAAGGAACGATGCCATGTAGTCTGAAGGGCTCGAGTATTTTTGGAATGAAATTTGGGCTGCACAGAATGGAGCCGCTATGGTCAAGAGAAGAAATTCCAAAAGATGAAATTAGGGAAAAATGTGAATCAATGGAGAGAGATTGAAAATCAACGGCCATCCAAATAGAAGTGAGAATTCAACCAAATCCCCACCTTACCCCACCAGTTTTCAGTCCAAAATTGCTCACTTGATAATGCCTGCGGGGTTGGAAAAAACCTACCATGTGGTTAGTAGGCTCGTCAAAAACTAAAGTGTAGGAAAGTTGTTCATTTACTGGATGAATTTTTAAATGGAAATGTGTTTAGTAATTAAAGAGATGCCCGATGAAATTAAAGTGCAAAATTTTTAAAATATAAATGCCCAATAAATTATTAAAAGAGGCCCCATTTGATTTTAAAAGCAAACATTTTAAAATCAAAACAAAACCCGATGCTATAATATTTAAAGCCTCCATTTTAAAAGCAAAGGCTTTTCACTATATGGTAATTATTTTAACTGCAAAGGTAAAAATTAAATGATGTGCTGGGCTCATTGAAATGAAACAATGGGTAATGTGTTTTTCCCGTGAAAAGTAAAAAGGGCCATTCTTTTAAATGTAATATGCAAACATGGGGAATGGGTAAAATGTTTTACCCAATAGAGTTGAAAGGCCTTCATTTAAGAGGAAAGCATTTTAAATGCAAACTATGAATGGGTAGGAATTAAAATATTACCAATGGCCCCTATATAAAGTTAAATACTTTATTTTTGCTAGGAGTTGAAAAGATAGTGTGCAGCAAAGCAAGGACGGGTAAAATGTTTTTCCTCAAGAAATTCCCTATGAATAAATATTTCAAGTGAAATATTTAGAGTATTGTGCACATGAAATTGCACGAAGGGGATAATTTTATATAGTAAATGGAATGTTCACTATGTAGAATATTTTATTCACTGGAAGTGAATAAAGTAAAATGTAGCCATAATAAATAAAAGGTAGAAACTACAGAGAAGTAAAGGCTTTCATGGGAGTTTTCATGGGAAAATAGATTTTCACTGTTGGGTGAATTGGAGATGGAAATTCCTTGATTGGGGAAATTTTTTGATGTTGAACAACTTAAGCAAAGGAAAAATTGAGAGGCAAAGTTTGTTGAAGGAAGAGAGAGGAGAGATTCTTTTCATTTTTGTTGATTGACATGGGATGGAGCTGCCTGATGTCTTCAACAAATCAACTTCTGGAGTTTTCATTCCTTCTATTTCTTCTTTTCTCTTCTCATTTTTGTGAGGGTTCCAATTTTTGGAAGCTCTGCAAGATAGGTAGAAGCCCTGGGTAGAATTGTAAAGCTAGGGTTAATTGTAACTAAGTCATTAGTCTAAAAGTGTCTATGTTCTAAATTATGCTTTCATGTTTATATTTTATCTGATAATTGTCTCCATGGCTAAAATGCAATGCTCTTTTAAATTCAATAAGAAGAGATTATCTAAGTCTTTTCATGCACATTTGTTGCATTTGAGTTGCAATAATTGTTTCCTTCTGTTCTATGAATGATGTAATTTCCTTAATGAATGATAGTTGCATTTATTATTGTGCATTATTTAGGGGATAGCATAATTGCTTCAAGAAATGTGACAAGAGTGTTGTGTTTCCAGGTGGATCTGTAAGATTGGTTACCAGATAAAGCTTCAATGGTTTTGTTGTCATTATGTGATAACATTTGCAAAGATCTTCAGAACATGTTCAACATTGTAGGATGAAATGTTGGTTATATGACTCCATAGCCCTCTTCTTGGCACTAGTCAATTTTTATGCTTATGTTGTTTTCAGTTTGGTTCCAATTCTTAAAATTAAAAACCATTTCAATTCTCTATTCTGAGATATGTGTGCCATGTTCTCCATGCTATTTTCTGAAATTCATTCAATGTCTTAGCCAATGCTGAGTGATAATTTATGTTTCTTGGCATAATTTTGTGAGGGCATTATCTATTAAGCAATATCCTATTAGTTGTGTGTTTGAATCTTTAGATGCTGCTAAAGGGTCACCCCCTAGGTCTTGCAGAGCCTGAAGTGCAGGGGAAATGTGTGTTAATTCCATTTCCTATCAGTTGGCCAAATCCACCATTGAGTCTTGTCATTAGAAAGTGGCTAGTCTATAGAATTCATTGGATTTTTCAATTTGGAGAGCCAAAAAAATGATGACTTTGCTGGGGATAAATTTGAATCTCCAGGTGCAAACTGTTTAATTACAAATTCATATTATTGTTCTCCATTTTGAATTTGGTTCAAATATTGAAGGATTTCAAACACAGAGAAATAATTTGTTGCGGTGAACTTGAAGATTTCATGATTTGTGGTGCTCTGCTAGTGAAAGGAACCCATAAAGAAATTTACATGTGAAAGAACTTCATACTGCTTGAATTTCAGTCCTCTAAGAAGAGAGTTGGTGACTTTTTCAGAAAAACTTGTTGAAGAGGTGAATATATTTTGGGATCTACAATATTTCTAGAACAATTTGCAGCATCTGCAACATTTCCAGGTATTCTTCACTTTGGGTTTTCAAGAAAATTGTATATATGAAAACCATATTTGAACATCTGAGGAAAACATTTTGGTTCCCTATTGAGTGATTTAGCACTAACAAAAGGGAAGGATAGTAATATTGAATTTGCACACTCCCATTTGCTGGATTTGTTATATTAAATGTAATTGCAGTTCCATTGAAAGAATTTTTTCTAGTGCTCAAATATTTGCTAGTGTGGATGGTTAGAGTGCATTTTTATATCTTAGGTATTTCCATCCATTTGCATTATCACATGTTTCAAGCTTAGGTTATCACTATGTCAGCAACTGTCATAGTAATCCTTCATTTGGTCATGGTTGTAATTATGCATAATTAGTTGAGCCTTGATTTGCAAATTTCTATGGATCATCAAGATAAAATAGCCATACCTATAGACACTTTGATATAGCTTGTCAAGAAGTGTCAGAAGTTTGATAATCCTCAAACATTTGATACCCCAAAGTGCAAGAATCCAAGGGTTCATAAGCCTAAGATAAGTTCAGAATGGAAGGTTGTATTTGAAAGGGGACTTAAAGAGATGGATAAAAGACACCAGATGTTCTTAGAAGCCCAATTAAGAAGTGATCATACTATATCTACTTGTCAAGTTAATGCACCTTTTGAAAATTCCTTTGATCCAGTGTATGCTCAGTTAGATTTGTCATGGGTTAACTACAAGGTTGAAAGTATGCCAACTCAAGTCTATAAGAAGATGCCTAGATTTAATGGATACAATGTTTGTGAAGGAGATGCACATGTCAAAAAAAATTCTAGCTTCATGGAGAAACATTCATTTGGATAACATGATATATGGATGAAGTTTTTGTCAAATCCCTTGAAGTAAGGGCTCAGGATTGGTATCTAAGTTTTCCTGAGAAGTCATTTGCTTGCTCGGATAAATTAGTGGATACCTATAGAGAAGAATTTGCAAGAGAGCCTTCTAACCTTTTCATGAGGTTAAAGCAGATCAAGAAACAAAATTAAGAGTCAAGCATTGATTTTAGTCATAGATTTGTTGTTGCTATTTCATTAATCCCAGATAATTCAGACCTAGTACTCCAGATTGTATTCATATGTATTTTGAAACTTTTGAGGAGGGATCTAGTGCATTGTTAAAATATTATAAAGTTTTCTATCTTCAATGGTGGGTAAGCATGCTGATGAAATCAACAATTGTGTGAGTGCAAATGATCAGAGCTCTTCAAACAAGTGCATACTTGAGAAAGTAGAAGATAAGAAGGATGCATCATTAGGTGATGAGGAATTTGTCTTTGAACAACTTACAAAAGAAATGTACCCAAACAAAAAATAAACAACCAAGTTTTCCAAGCCAAGAACATGATGAGGGATATGAATTGGATTTACTCTTTGAGGAAGAGATATGTGATCAACAATGTTATGGTACAATTGATCATGTCAATTCTACATGTGTTGAGTGTATGGTGCAGGAGAACCTATTTGATCACATACCTCCATGAGGCCACATTGAGTTATTTTTTCTATTTTTATGTTTTGATATTTTAATAATCCCAAGAGGCCACCTTTGTGGTGTTATAGGTCCTAGGATGTTCATTTCTCATATATTGTAAAAATTGTCAAAAGTGCAAAATTAGGTAGATGAAGTGTCATTAACATGTTTTGTGAACAAACTAATCAAAAGGTGGTTGAAAATGTATAAATAAACCCTCCAAAACTCGAATTGGGGGTTGGAGACATCATTTTTGAAGTTTGATAAATGGAAACCTGAAATTTTGTGCATTTCCTGATTTTTACATTGTTACCAGATTGAAGTTGTGATTTGTACGGCCTGGTATGGACTCAAATAATGAAGTATCATATATTGATGGAAATATCTCTATTTCTAGTTTCCAATTATTTTTGTCTCACTGAATTTTATTGAGTTTTGTGGAAGATATGATTATTTTGATGAGACTGCCTATTCTAACAATATTGTGCAGAATTTACAGTCTGAAAAGTGTGATGTTATGGAATTTAAAGTCTATATTTCGGATCTAAAACCAATTGGATTTTGTTTCCATGTGAATATAATTTAATTTTCTTCAATTCTCATCAAAATTCATTAAGAATTGAATAAATTATGAACATTTTTGTGAGGGCAGGTCTGAACCCTACCTAGGGTTTATAGTTTTGGGAAAAATATAATAACGTTTATTTCCACCGTTGGATCTTCATAATAATTTGAGGAAGAGTATATAACTATGTTTTCTTCAATCTTACCAGAGGGATTGGCTTCATTATTTTTTTTGTAGAAGTTATTAATGACTATTCATGGCAATAAATTGTGGGCTGCCATAGTTATGTTTCCAATGTGATATACAATGTTTAATAACATGTGTTATACAAAGATTGTTTTGGATTATTGTTGAAGGTTTGTGTGATGTTTTGTGAATCCTCCCAGCTCTATATCAAATTGGTATCAGAGCTAGGAGGATTCACAAAACATCACACAAACCTTCAACAATAATCCAAAACAATCTTTGTATAACACATGTTATTAAACATTGTATATCACATTGGAAACATAACTATGGCAGCCCACAATTTATTGCCATGAACAGTCATTAATAACTTCTACAAAAAAAATAATAAAGCCAATCCCTCTGGTGATATTGAAAAAAACATAGTTATATACTCTTCCTCAAATTCTTATGAAGCTCTAACGGTGGAAATGAAAGTTATTATATTTTTCCCAAAACTATAAACCCTAGGTAGGGTTCAGACCTGCCCTCACAAAAATGTTCATAACTTATTCAATTCTTAATGAATTTTGATGAGAATTGAAGAAAATTAAATTATATTCACATGGAAACAAAATCCAATTGGTTTTAGATCTGAAATATAGACTTTAAATTCCATAACATCACACTTTTTCAGACTGTAAATTCTGCACAATATTGTTAGAATAGGCAGTCTCATCAAAATAATCATATCTTCCACAAAACTCAATAAAATTCAGTGAGACAAAAATAGTTGGAAACTAGAAATAGAGATCTTTTCATCAATATATGATACTTCATTATTTGAGTCCATACCAGGCCGTACAAATCACAACTTCAATCTGGTAACAATGTAAAAATCAGGAAATGCACAAAATTTGAAGTTTCCATTTATCAAACTTCAAAAATGATGTCTCCAACCCCCAATTCAAGTTTTGGAGGGTTTATTTATAAATTTTCAACAAAAACTAACCATTTTCAACCACCTTTTGATTAGTTTGTTCATAAAACATGTTAGTGACACTTCATCTACCTAATTTTGCACTTTTGACAATTTTTATAATATATGAGAAATGAACAACATCCTAGGACCTATAACACCACAAAGGTGGCCTCTTGGGCTTATTAAAATATAAAAACATAAAAATAGAACAAATAACTCAATGTGGCCTCATGGAGGCATGTGATCAAATAGGTGCTGGAGTTTTTTGGTGGTTGTGGTTGTGTGTTGTGTTGTGCAGGTTGAGGAAGGAACCTGATTGCCTAGGTGTGGCAAAGTGAAGTGGAAGCAAGGAGAGACTTGCTTGTGGAGATGGATTTTTTGAGAAGATTGAAAAAATGTTTGCAGGTTGAGGATTCACAAAGGAAGAAAAGAGAGGAAATGGACTTGAGAAAGATGGAGAGAAAGAAGGCAAGACAATTAGAGTTTGAGAAAGCCATGGAAGAGATGAGCAAAAGGTTGGAAAGATTAGACAAAGAACACCAAATTCTTAAGAAAGCACTAAGGAGTTGGCATATACCAATTTCAAAGGAGTTAAGATGGCCTATAAAGAATATTATGAAGAAGCAAAGAAAACAAAAGAAGGCAGCAAATTCAGTCAAAGATGTAGAAGAAGACTTATGGGCACAATATGCAACTATTGAAGAAGAATGGAATAGTAAGGTTGGTGATGGAAAAGTCAAGCAAGAGGAAGAAGAACTCATCAAGGTAGAAGAAAACAAGGACATTGAGGTTGCAAGTGAATTGGTGTCAAGATTGGATAATTTGGTTATGGGTGAAGAGGAATTTGAAGTACAAGAAGACAAGGAGGAGACCTCAAGGTCTCTATATTTTGTTTCTAATTTTTCTTTGGATTATGTATGTGCAGATTATGAAGGACAAAGTGAAGTGTCTGATGATATGATAGAGTTTTGGGACTTCCATGTTGCAAGAATTATTGATAGAAGAAGGCATAAGAAGAAACAAAGGAAGAAAAGACAAAATCTGATTGGAAGGACAAAGGAAAAGGTGCAAAGTAACTGGAAGACCCGAAAGAAGACAATTCAAAGGGGCTTGAATTCTTTTGCCCTCGGGAGTTTGTTGCAGAAGCACCTATTTGATCACATGCCTCCATGAGGCCACATTGAGTTATTTGTTCTATTTTATGTTTTGATATTGTAATAAGACCAAGAGGCCACCTTTGTGGTGTTATAGGTCCTAGGATGTTGTTCATTTCTCATATATTGTAAAAATTGTCAAAAGTGCAAAATTAGGTAGATGAAGTGTCATTAACATGTTTTGTGAACAAACTAATCAAAAGGTGGTTGAAAATGTATAAATAAACCCTCCAAAACTCAAATTGGGGGTTGGAGACATCATTTTTGAAGTTTGATAAATGGAAACCTCAAATTTTGTGCATTTCCTGATTTTTACATTGTTACCAGATTGAAGTTGTGATTTGTACAGCCTAGTATGGACTCAAATAATGAAGTATCATATATTGATGGAAAGATCTCTGTTTCTAGTTTCCAATTCTTTTTATCTCACTGAATTTTATTGAGTTTTTGGAAGATATGATTATTTTGATGAGACTGTCTATTCTAACAATATTGTGTAGAATTTACAATCTGAAAAGTGTGATGTTATGGAATTTAAATTCTATATTTCAGATCTAAAACCAATTGGATTTTGTTGCCATGTGAATATAATTTCATTTTCTTCAATTTTCATCAAAATTCATTAATAATTGAATAAGTTATGAACTTTTTTGTGAGGGCAGGTCTGAACCCTACCTAGGGTTTACAGTTTTGGAAAAAATATAATAACTTTCATTTCCACTGTTGGATCTTCATAAGAGTTTGAGGAAGAGTATATAACTATGTTTTATTCAATCTCACCAGAGGGATTGTCTTGATTATTTGTTTTGTAGAATCCATTAATGACTATTCATGGCAATAAATTGTGAGTTGCCATAGTTATGTTTCCAATGTGATATACAATGTTTAATAACATGTGTTATACAAAGATTGTTTTGGATTATTGTTGAAAGTTTGTGTGATGTTTTGTGAATCCTCCTAGCTCTGCATCAGTGTAGTCTTGATGGAATTTGCTGATTTAGGGAATGCTCTTGAGGATGTTATTTTATCAGCTGCAAATGATAAAGTATGCAATGAATCTCAACTAGTAAGATCAACCACAAGAAACTACAATGAAGGGTCCATTGATGGTTTTCAGTTTGACAGTGAAAATGTTTGTGTTTATCCTCAAGAGGATGTAAATGAAAAACTCAATGATGGTACCTAGTCCAATTCCAAAGTGCACAAAGATTTGGATTACTATTATGACAGCCCATAAATGAGTAAGAATGAAGAAATAGATAGCTTGTTCTTTATGATGGGTTGTGATCATGCTCTTAACAAGGTTGTTAGCAATTCAATCTTGTGTGATTGGGGAGATCTTGTTTATGATCAGACCATTGAGTTTTCAAACTTTGAAGATGATGAAATCATGAGTTATCCTAATTTGCAATTTGATAGTGCATCCAATTCTAGTGAAGGTCAAGAAGAGGAAGTGGTTGAAAGAGTGGATTAGAACAATGATCTATTGAGTTGTGAAAAAATTTCAAATTTGTTGACCACAAAATATCAGAAATGTGCACATGAGCACAACTCTTAGTTGTTGTGTGCTTCTCACATTGACTTTGATAATGATGATGATATTCACTATGCAAGGTATGATGCATGTGTTTTTGATCTTCCCTTCATTTATGAACCAACTGATCATGATGATGATAGTGTAGATGAAGACAAGCAACCATTTGATGGTAGTGATGCACTGTATGATGAATATGATAGTGTGCATGCTAATGCAAATTCACAAATCTGTTTTGATGAATTTGAAGCAGTAGATGACCATGAGGTTTGTGCATCCAATGAGCCGAGTATTGAAGATTTGGACAAGTGTCTATTTCTTGAATTGAATGAGCCTAGTCACGAGTCTTTGAATGTGGATGTGGATGTTGATTTCAATGAGAAATCAAGTTATCTTTCTGAACAAGAATTGCTCGTTGTTGAGCAAGGTTGGGATGATGAAGATGTTGATACCTTATGTTCAGAGGATGAAAAGGTGACTACAAATGAGGATGAGTCAGAAATATTTGATGATTCTCAATACCAACATGATGGAGGACAGTTGTAGAGTGTACCAATGCACGAGTGTATCTCTTTGCATACACTTGGAGATGGTTTTCATGATGAGCATGATCTTCTGGTAAGTTCTTGTGATAGTTTCACCTTTGACATGCAAACTAGTGATCATATTGAGCTTAACAGTACCATCCATGTAGCAGAATGTAAGTGCTACTTTTGTTAGTTGGAAGAGGTTTTCCCAAAATGTGGCAATGTGTAGAATAGTGAAGAATGTTGTCTTTAGCTTGAGAATGATTTATATGATAACTGTGATAAGTTGTTGCCACATGATGATCAACATTTAGAGATTGTGTCTAACTTTTAGATACTTAATGATTATGAACATGTTGATGATGTTGAATATGATAGGCTATTGGGAGATGCTAACATGTTTAATTAGGCAGATGGCTGTGATCGGGCTATGCTTTCATGTGGTCTTTATCACTATCTTCAAATGTTACCATTTGATATAAAATTAGAGAATTAAGAAAGTGACAGTGATGTGGCATATTTTATTTGGTTGCCACTTGATGACAAAGCTAAACAAGGAGCAAGTTTCCACTTGCACAAAGGCAGCTTGACACTTGTGCTTGCAAAGGTGCAGTTGTTCATGTTGTTATGGTTTGATAAGTGGAAGCATGAGTTAAGGGAGATCAATTCTTTTATTAGATTAGTGTTTGAAAGAGGTAACAATTGATTCCCCTTTTTCATTCGGTGGTCTGGGGTCACTGAGTGAAGTTGAAAAAAAGGATGAATAAAGGAGCAGTTTGACAACACTTGATGGACTCAGTATTTGGTCTACTCCCTAGAGATATAGAATCTTGCTATGCCCACAGGGGGTATACATCCCCAATCGGAGCCACCGTTGGGACTATCAAATTTTGGAAATTTGAAGTGCCCATTTCAAAAAATTTGCCTCTACACTTTCAAAAGTGCACCTAATGAATATGCCCAAGTGACCTACTTTGGAGGGTCATAATTTGGTACCTATTGATTTTCGTGCAAAACCCATTTGCAAGCCCACTCATGTCACATATGTGAATGTGCATGTCAATTTTCAGCTTCTCATGATGATTTTTAACTAAGTTTTGAAAAGCAAAGCTGGAGGGTTTTGGAACTTTTTTGTTGTTTGCAAACTTTCAGTCCTGCAAAGTAGCCTCCCATTCGAGTTTGCATTTTGCAACCAGATGATTGTTATGTCAAAACAATTATTTCTCTCCATTCTCCATACCTAAATGTACTCTCGTGTTCAATTTCAGATACTTATGAGCTGTTTGCTTTTTTTACCAGGTCAAAACCAAACACAATTTGTTCAGTTTTGCACTTGCATTTTCAAAAAACTCTTTGGGAGGTCAACTTCGACCTTAGATATCTTTTGATGGGCGCTGATTCAAGGAAATTCCTCTTGCGCACGTGCTCACTATACCAAAATGATCTACTATTTCCAGTGGAAGCTCGCTAGGAGTTGATTTGATATATTTTCAATGAGGTGATTTGATGAGTTTTAATTGGTTCTCAACAGGCTGTTGTTATAGAAAGTTCAACTGAGCAACTTTGACAATGAATATATTTCACCTTGTGATTTGTTTCTCCAATCCATATTTTTCACTCCATTCTTAGGTCTGATGTCTACATGCATACAAGTTTTCATGACTCCACGAGGCTGTTTGACCAATTTTAAAAGGTGATTCTAGAGCCAACTTGACCAGTTTGCACCATTCTTCAAAGTGCTTGAAAGGAAAATTATAATGTATACTCAATTCATTTTTCCAACTCTAGATGCATTTAGAAGTTGGGTCAAGTCAATTTGAGCATGAAACTTGTTTGAAAATGATTTTTTTTTTAGTTGGGCCCACATGGGGACCCGACATGCTCTGCATAAGTGTGAAAGTGTAAGTGTTGCATTGTGGCAAGCACTTCAAGCAAATTATTTTGAATTCTAGCATATGAAAGTCAATGTGATTATTTTTGAGAATTCAACTACAGAGCAAAGTCCATGTTATGTTCAAGTACATGGACTAGGAGGTAAGTAAAGCTCAAGCTATATGTGGGCAGCCGAGTCATTAAAAAATAGTTATGAGGGAAAAGGTGTTTCATTTGAGTCACCATGGGACAAGGTCATAACATTTTTAGTCTTGTCTTCTATGTGTTGGAATGGAGGCTGATATACTAATGCAAGGCTGACCATTGATGGCCCCGCCACGCCACGTGAGGGATCCATACGCATACACTAGATTGTGAAAAAATCTTAGAAACTTTTAAACAAATACAAATTGTTTGTTCTGTGGGGTGGCCATCAAACAAGTAAAGTGGAGGAATGATGTGTGAATTCTCCGCGCAGAGTGGAGAGGGGTTTGTGAACAAAGAAACTTTTGTGCTGGATGGAATGCTTTGCCAGCATGGATGCACAAAATGGAGTTGTTGAAAAGACCCCATAAATTCTCAAGAAAATGCAATAGGAGAGGCACACACAACCACACACTAACAATGAAAATGTATCAGAATTGTCCGAGGACACTCTACAGATGCCAGATGTTAAATTTTTTTAGAATGCTAAAGGAAGCATTGAAAATTTGGTTAGATGCCACTGCTAGCTATGAGAATGCCTCTTCTAATGTGGTCTCAGGGAGTGCCACCATCACAACTCATGCACAAAATGGATTTGTTTAAAAGTTCTCAGGTCTATTCAAACGAATGCAATATGAAAGTTTACACATTGTGAACAAAATGTGATCTGGCGTAGGGTGTTTATAACCATCAAAGCGTAGTGAATGGAGGCGATGAAACAAAGTATGGGAATTTATCAAAGGCATAAGGGATGTGCTTGAGCCAATAAGTGAGAGGAAAATGTGAGGGAATTGTTTTGGGCTGCCATTGAACAATAAGCTTGTTGCTAGAGGAATATGATGAGGGCCACTACGCCACATGAAAGAGGAACAATGACATATAGTCTAAAAGGCTTGAGCATTTTTGGAATGAAATTTGGGCTACACAGGATGGAGACGCCATGGTCAAGAGAAGAAATGCCAAAAGATGAAATTAGGGAAAAATGTGAATCAATGGAGAGAGATTGAAAATGAACAACCATCAAAATAGAAGTGAGAATGCAGCCAAATCCCCACCTTACCCTGCCAGCTCGCAGTCCAAAATTGCTCACTTGATAATGCCTGCAAGGTTGGAAAAAACCTACCACGTGGTTAGTGGGCCCGTCAAAAACTAAAGGAGTAGGCAAGTTGTTCATTTGCTCAATGAAGTTTTAAATGGAAAAGTGTTTGGTAATTAAAGAGGGGCCTCATGAAATTAAATTGCAAAATTTTTAAAATATAAAATGCCCGATGCATTATTAAAAGAGGCCCCATTTGATTTTAAAAGAAAACATTTTAAAATCAAAACAAAGCCCGATGGTATAATATTTAAAGCCTCCATTTTAAAAGCAAAGGCTTTTCACTATATTGCAATTATTTTAATTGCAAAGGTAAAAATGAAATGATGTGCTAGGCTCATTGAAATGAAAAAATGGGTAATGTGTTTTTCCCATGAAAAGTAAAAAGGTCAATGCTTTTAAATGTAATATGCAAACATGGGGAATGGGTAAAATGTTTTACCCAGTAGAGTCGAAAGGCCTTTGTTTAAGAGGCAAGCATTCTAAATGAAAACTATGAACGGGTAGGAATTAAAATATTACCAATGGCCCCTCTATAAAGTTAAATACTTTATTTTTGTTGGGAGTTAAAAAGATAGTGTGCAACAAAGCAAGGACGAGTAAAATGTTTTGCCTCAAGAAATTCCCTACGAATAAATATTTCAAGTGAAATATTTAAAGTATTGTGCACGTGAAATTGCACAAACGGGATAATTTTATATAGTAAATGGAATGTTCACTATGTAGAATATTTTATTCACTAGAAGTGAATAAAGTAAAATGCAGCCACAACAAATAACAGGAAAAACTTGAAGAGAATTAAAGGTTTTCATAGGAGTTTTCACGGGCAAATAGATTTTCATTACTGGGTGAATTAGAGATGGAAATTCCTCACATGGGGAATTTTTTTGATGTTGAACAACTTGAGCAAAGGAAGAATTTAGAGGCAAAGTTTGTTGAAGGAAGAGAGAGGAGAGATTCTTTTCATTTTTGTTGATTGATGGTGGATGGAGCTGCCAGATGTCTTCAATAGATCAACTTTTGGAGTTTTCATTCCTTCTATTTCTTCTTTTCTCTTCTCACTATTGTGAGGGTTCCAATTTTTGAAAGCTCTACAAGATAGGCATAAGCTCTGGGTAGAATTGTAAAGCTAGGGTGAATTGTAACTAAGTCATTAGTCTAAAAGTGTCTGTGTTCTGAATTATGCTTTCATGTTTATATTTTATCTGATAATTATCTCCATGGCTAAAATGTAATGCTCTTTTAAATTCAATAATCAATTATTATCTGAGTCTTTTCATGCACATTTATTGCATTTTAGTTGCAATAGTTGTTGCCTTCTATTATGTGAATGATGTAATTTCTTTAATGAATGACAACTACATTTATTATTGCCTATTATTCAGGGGATAGTGTAATTGCTTCAACAAATGTGATAGGAGTGTTGTGTTTTTAGGTGGATCTATAAGAATGGTTACCATATTAAGCTTTAGTGGTCTTGTTGTCATTATGTGATAAAATTTTCAAAGATCTTCAAAACATGTTCAACATTGTAGGATGAAATTTTGGTTATATAGATCCATAACTATCTTCTTGGCACTAGTCAATTATTATGCTTATATTGTTTTTAGTTTGTTCCCAATTCTTAAAATTAAAAATCATTTCAATTCTCTATTCGTAGATATGTGTGTCGTGTTCTCCATGCTAGTTTTTAAAATTCATTCAATGTCTTAGCCAATGTTGAGTGATATTTTATGTTTCTTGGCATAATTTTGTGAGAGCATTATCTGTTAAGCAATATCCTATTAGTTGTGTGTTTGAATCTTTAGATGTTTGTAAAGGGTCACTCCCTTAGGTCCTACATAGCCTGAAGTGTAGGGGAAGTGTGTGTTAATTCCATTTCCTGTCAGTTGGCCAAATCCACCATTGAGTCTGATCATTAGAAAGTGGCTAGTCTATAGGATTCATTGGATTGTTCCATTTGGAGAACCAACAATGATGACCCAAATAAGTCCCAACACACTTCATCAACTTCAAAAGTAGTGTTCAACACAAGGTCGGGAAAACCAATGTAAAACACATAGAATAATTAAGCACACACAATCCTTAACACGATCCAATCCTTCTAGACACCAAATTATCTTCAACACAATCATAACAACTTAACTCTAGAAACTCAATTCATAAGACTAAACCAAAAAGAAATCCATACCAACAACATTTCTCCTAGACCTCAACTAGATATACAGAGAACCACATTTCACAACTTGTGAACATAACTTGTACTGTACAATGAATCAAAAGCCAAGGATCTAGATATAGTAGCTTCCAACAATCATGATCAACAAATTTGAACCACACAAATATAGGGGAAAATCTTGAAGAAAAACTCAGAGCAACCACTGAATACCTACAAACTTTCTTCATTACAATTTTCTCAATAGCCTCGACATATACAACCAATAACCTACATCCATGACATGAATGACAACAACAACTAGTTGATAACCAATTGACCAGTTGAAATTAGTGACAACACCTTCATTCTTGCAACAAAAATCTTATAAAAGATGTATAATATCATCACTAAGAATGGAACATGCAAACAATGAGTGGGGGATAATATGGCCCCACTTAAAATGGAAACATACTTGCTATGTTGGTATTTTAAGTAGAAATAAAGGAAGAGGGGATCCTTGGAAATAATGCATCCCAAAAAAATAGCTATCCTTACCCCCCAATCATAGAGAAAAATACAACCACCAAGAACTATCATATTGTTGCCAAGATATGGTTGCACATGATACTGTACCACCATGAATGGCAATGAGCAAGACAAATAAAGCTACTAATGCCACATAGTGATTAGCAAAATGATAGGATGAAAATCAATATCAATTAGAATAAATAGGTGTTTCAACACAAGGAATAGCACTACAATCCATAAGGTATTGAATTCTATTACTCAAAGCCTTACATTCATTAGTAGAATGACCATGAACTTGATGATCTACAAAAAATGAACTTTTTTTTCTAAAAAAAATTTCGTGTTCTTGAAGGGAAAGATATCAAGAAGGCTTGGAGAAGCTTTGACAAGGTACTCTCTTTATCAATAGTAGAATATTTTCCTTTCTTTTGTGACAAAGGTATCTCTTGCTTACTACAAGGTGTCATACATAAACAAGACTCTTTGTACTCTCCTATAAACGAGGGTGTAAAATCTAGTGAACCCCAGTGATTACTAAGACATGTGTTTAAAGATGTATTAGGAGTGTTTTGCGTGATGACATTGATATTAAGTGAGGTTTCTTTGATTCTTTTGAAGGACAATAACCAAGATCACTAGTTGTTTCTTGTTTGTTAGGCTCTATAGGGAAACATACACCTTATTCTCTAGCACCACATCCTTTTCCATTATAACCAAGTTGTTTCAAAATTTCATAACCACTTCCATAAATCTTTTCCATTGCTTTTGGATTTGGTGATTGCTCATGGTCACACTCTTCATATGTGGATTTATAACTTGTGTTTTCCTCTTCTTTGCTAAAAGTTGTGGACTCACATGCTTTTGATGACTTGACTTGTGTTGATATTATGTCTATTTCTTTCTCTTTTCTTGGTTTTAATATAATCTTGTACTCTCCCATGAATGTAGGTGTGAAATCCAATGAAACCCAATCATCATCCAATATATTTGTAACTCTTTCGATATTCTTCTCTTTTTCTTCCTCTTGCATGGGCTCTACTTTTGAAGTTGGTATAAATTTTTTCAAAGGACTTTCCCTGTCTTTCTCAATGTGCAAGCAAATTTTTAGTTTGGGAATAACTTTGATTGTATAAACCTTGTTGTTATAAAAATACTTCATTAAATGATGAAGAGTTGAAGATATCATATTCATTTCATCAATCAATGGTCTACCCAAAAGAATATTGTATGAAATATCTTGTGAATAACATGGATAGGAGTCTGCAATGTGGCCTTTCCAACTTTAATAGGTAATATGATCACACCAAGCAATTGTTTTCCTACATTAACAAATCCATGGATAGATAAAGATTCGGGCTATATTTGGAATTTTTCTACTCCAATCTTGTCCAAAAGATTTATGCTACACACGTTAATGGGTAAGCCATTGTCAACAAGGGTTCACTTTATCCCACATCTATTAATGAAAGCCACTATCATGAAAGCCTCATTTTGTTTTCACACTTCTAATGGAGGTAACTCATCTTGATGGAAAGTAATGCCTAAGTTGACCAAATTCATACCTTGAATTAGGGCTGCTACATCATTTGGATTTGCACTAGGAGGAACCAAAACTTGTTACAAAGCCATTTGAAGCATTCTATGATAATTAGGCGAGGCTTGAATAAGATCCCATAAGGATATCTTAGTGGGAGTATTTTTTAAGTTGTTCAACAAGATCGTACTCCTTTCCATTATGTAAAGGAAAATGAGGAGCATTAGGAAATATAGGTTGAGGAAATGGTAATGAAATAGGAGTGGTTTTTGGTTGCCTATTTTTCCTTGTTTTATATGTGTGAGAATTGGTATTGTAATTCAATTGCTTTGAAACATTGTTACTACAAACTTTCCCTATAAAGTTCAAGAAAACTCTTGGGGGTAATGGTTGCTTTTTAGGTGGTTCTATGATAAGCATGAGTTTGTTTTGAACTTAAGGATGATGTGAGGGTGGGTATATGGTAAGAAGTGGCTTAGGAGATGACTTGGGAGGTCCAATAATTAAGGGAGATCTAATGTTCAAAACCTCAATGGTAAGTGCATGGATCTATGACACAATTTTGGTACCAAATTGCAAAAAAAACCTGTAACAAGCCATATTGCGCTCACCAAATTTGGCACTCTCTAAAAGAATTTACCATTTGGTGAGTGCCAAATTTGGTACTCTCCAAATGGATTTACCATTCGGTGAGTGCCATATTTGGCACTCACCAAATGACTTGAATTTTGCAACGAATGTTTGTGAACTCTTTCTTCTTCTCTTTCTCTACCAAGGAGATTATATACATGAAATAAACATTTACATATGGACATTTACTTTCTTATACTTTAAGTTATATTTCATGTATATAGCAAATTTTAGTAGCCAACAAGTTGTATCATCTTTCTCTCACTCTCTCCTTCTCTCTACTCTCTATCTCTCCACTCCCTCTCTCTCTTCCTCCCTCCCTCTCTTCCCTCTCTTCCCTCTCTCACACCCCTATATCTCCTCCCTACATCTACCTCCCTCCCTCCCCTCTCTACTTCTCTCTATCTCTTCTCTCTGTTTACATCTCCTTTCCTCTCCACTTATCTTTATGTCACATCTCTCTTTTTACCTACCTCTCCCTCCATCACTTTGTATCTCACCTATGTCTCCCTCCCTACATCTTTCACTCTCTACTCTCTATCTCTCCTCTCCCTCCCTCTACCTACATCTCTCTCTCTCACTCTCTATCCCTCTCTCCCCCCTCTTTCTCTCTAACTCTCTCCTGTTTATCTCATAATTCTATCTCCCTCCCTCTCACTCTCTCCTCTCTATCTCATCACTCTCTCTATCTCTCCCTCTCTCTCACACAAAAACCTCTATATCCCTCCCTAACAATCCCTCCCTCCCTCCTTCCCTATCTACTTCTCCCTATCTCTCCTCTCCCTCCCTCTCTCAACCTCGCCATCCCTCCCATTCTTTTTTCCTTTCCTAATTTCTCTCACTATTGTCCCTCCCTCCATCCCTCCCCCTCTTTCTCTCTCAATTGCTCATTTTTTCTATCTCACCATTCTCTCTCTCACTCTCTCACACAAAAACACACATCTATCTCCCTCCATACCTCTCCCTTCCTCCCTCCCCTCTCTACTCTCTATCTATCCTCTCTTTCCCTCTCTATACCTACCTCTCCCTCCATCACTTTCTCTTTCCATACCTCTCTATCTTGCCTATGCCTCCTTTCATAGTTGTTTCCCTCTATACTCTCTATCTCTCCTCTCCCTTCCTCTACCTACCTCTATCTCTATCTCTCCATCCCTCTCTTTCTCTCTCACTCTCTCCTCTCTATCTCGCCATTATCTCTATCCCTACCTCTCACTTCCTCCTCTCTAAATCACAATTCTCTCTCTCTCCCACTTTCCACCCTCTCTAAATCACCATTCTCTCTCTATCCCACTTTCCCTCCTTCCCTATCTATCTCACCTACCCATTTCTACCTCTCCCTCCCTCCAACCTCCCTCTCTCTTTATCTCTCTTTCTCATTCTCTCCTTACCTCTCTACTCTTTATCTCACCACACTCCCTCTCCATCTCACTCTCCCTTCTTCCCTCTCTCCCTCATATCCTTCCCTATCTCCTTCCCTCTCTACCTACCTCTCCCTCCACTACCTACCACTCTCTCTACCTCTCTCTCCCTCCCCCCTCTTTCTCTCTTACTCTCTCCTTCCATATCTGCTCTCTATCTATCCCCCATCCCTCTCTACTCTCTTTATCTCTCTCCCTCTCACACACACTCACCTTTATCTTCTCCTTTCCTCTCCCTCCATTCATCCAGTCTCTACTTCTCTCTATCTATCATCTCTCTCTACATCTCCTTCCCTCTCTATTTATCTTTATCTCCCCTCCCCCTCTCTTTACCCACCTCTCCCTCCATCACTCTATATATCAATTGTGTCTCCTCCCTACCTCTTTCCCTCTCTACTCTCTATCTCTCATATCCCTCCCTCTACCTCTATCTCTACCCCTTCTCTCTCTCTCTCTCTCACACACACACACAAACTTACCTCTATCTCCTCCCTACATGTCCCTCCCTCACCTATCTACTTCTCTTTATCTCTCCTCTCTCTATGTCTCCTTGCCTCTCTACCTATATTTATCCTCCCTCTTGTTTTGTTTACCTACCTCTCCCTTCATCACTTTGTATCTCACCTATGTTTCCCTACCTACCTAGGGTTGAGGGATTAAGGGTTTAGGGTTGAGAATTGAGGGTTGAGGCAGA
>VDFB02281492.1:602099124-602134793 GCA_007258455.2 Sequoia sempervirens | reverse complement strand
AAAATAGAGGAATGTGGGATAAAGATTTGGCCAATGGAAAAATGCCACTTGTCCAAATGTGATTGGGTGAGGAATGTGCAAGTTTTGACAAATGTGCCAATAAATACATTTTTTGAATTTGAATTTTGAGAAAAGACATGTAAGAGGGGGAAAGAAAATTGCATTAAATGCCACTTGGCTCAAGGCATGTAAGAAGAAGTAAATGCCTTGTTGGAAGGACTTGTAAGAGAGAGTAAATGACATGTTGGAAGGACATGTCATTCAAATTTTGAATTTGAAATAGAATAATATTCCTCCAAAAGATGCTTTGTTGAGGGAAAATGAAGATTTAATAAATCAATAAATTGATTTATTTATGCAAGTGGGAAAAGCTAGAGGATTTTGAAGATTAGATTAGATTTAATCAAGATTTGATCAATTTAATGAAGATTAGGAAGTTTGACTTATTTTGACTTAGATTTTTGGATTAATTAAAATCAAACAAGAGAAGAAATGATTTAATGAGTTTAATTAAATAAACATGTTTTGATTATTTAATTAAAGAGATTGAAGTAAGATTAAATTAAATAAGATTTTAATTTATTCAATTTAATAGATAGACTTTAGAGATTTAATTAATTAAATAAAATTAATTATTTAATTAAAAGAGATGGAGAACGATTTAAGAGACTTAATCAAACACATGATTTGTTTAATTAAGAGAAGAAAACAAATGAATTTAATCAAATAAAGATATTCAATTAAATGGTTAGGTCGGGGAATGATTTAGGATGAAATGATATTGGTAGTCAAACTTACATGCGCAATGTCAACTTGTACATTTTGTGTGTCTGCATTTTGCCCCTCTTTGAGGCAATGTACTTGTTGCATTGATTCAAAGAATGATCTTGTCATGATCAATAGTCAAAATTTCTCTAATTTTTCGGATGCCCCACTGTTTCCCCAGTGAGAAGAATTGCACTGGTATATTGCCCCCTCAAGATGTTGAATGGGAATGCCAATTGCCAATGAAAATCATGATAAAATGCGAGAGGAGTGGTTGATGTAGATGAATGGACATTCATTAGCTGTGGGTAGCTTCATGTACTAACTGGGATAGAAATGTTAGTAAAGATAGAAGAATGTGATAGAAGAATGAAAGAATGAGATGATCATGCAAATGATGAAGACTACTTGCCATGGAGTTGGGATTTTGAAAGGGCGAATTTCCTTATGTTTGATAATACACACAGTACGATGCATCAAGGTATTGAGAACCAGGATGGCGTTGTACCTAGTATGATGGACTTTGACTTGAGAAATTAGATAGGAGTATTCTTGTTCATACCTGACATACAGAACCCTGTCTAGAAAATAGTTCAAATATTTCAAATATCTCGGACCAAAACATAGGAAGGCGAGCCTTTCTATGTGGTCAACAAGAAACTTAAAACACCCTCACTATAGACTAAATAAAAGCACGCATGACCAAGGTTATATTACAAATATATCCAACAAGCACAGCAGACAAAAGATAATGATCATTGCCCCATTCTTATCTCTCTAAATCCTTCGTTCAGACATCATTGAGAGGTCCTTGGAATGAGCACAATGAGATAAATCAAACAAAATAAAGTAAGTGAGCAAACAAACTAATGTTCTTCATACCGTTAGCCGAGAGAAACAATGTTTCAAAAGATGGGAGCCGAAACTTATTGCCAAAAGATAATGTCCATTGTCGGAACAGATCCTAGGACATGTTAATGACACGTCGTTTCATTTACCCAAAGTGGTTAGTTTGATAAAAGTGTCCATTGTTGGAATGGATCCTATGACATGCTTTTATCAAATGATGATGAAATTGATTTATTATTTATATGCCATTGATAAGAAAAGAGTTGACCAACTTGCTTGCTGACTGACCTATACTTTAGATTTTGACAGTTTAGGTTTTCACATTTGACTTGTTTCTGACTATTTTACCAAAGGTTGAGGGTGATGATGATTTATTATGGATGATTGATTATCGCGAGTGTAAGTGAGATGAGGCAGATGGATTTTTTTCAAATATTTGGATGTTTTTGATGTTTTTGCAAAGTTTTGAGGCTGTTTTTGGTATTTTTTCAAATGTTTTCAAATGTTTTGATTTTCAATTTTCCAATGTTTTGAGATTTTCTAAGATTTTGACCAAGAGACTAACCTAAAGACCTATCCTAGGGGCCTCGGGGGCTGATCAACAGATTAGCCTTGCCTATGTTATACACGCAAAGACCACGTAGTTCGACTGACGACACTGTTTTTGGCTTTTTGAATGACTTTTTGACTTGTTTTTTGATTTTGATATGTTTTGAATGTTTTTGGATTTTATGATTTTCTGATGTTTTTTGGATTTTCTGATTTTCTGGACTTTAAGATCATACACGAATCCAATCTGATGAGAACGTGCCCCCAGCGTGAGGCAATAGACTACTCTAATATAGGCAGGACAAACTAACCTTTTAAGTGGGCCGAGTAGTACTAGGAGGGATCATGATACGAACACAGGACCAAGCTATGGTGCAGATGTAGATGGAAGGGTGAAATGCGATGATATGCAATGGGTGAGTGAATAATGCAAAGCAAGTCACGGAGACCAAGATGGATGGAGAGTGCTTATTTACACAAGGTGCCTGTTTGCCAGGTTTTCACCAAGGTACTTGCCCAAAGTGCCACCGAAGTGGTTTTCACTAGAGGACGATTTTTCTCTTTACTATTTTGATTTTTGATTTTCTTGTCACCAAGACTGCTGTGGGTTTTCACCGGCAACCATTTTTTAGGACGCTTTATTATGATTTTTGGATTTTGTTCTATACCTTGAAAGATTTAGTATAAAACTTTTGAGATGGAGCTATTCATCGTTCTCAGAGGGGTTCCCTTCGGTGTTGATAACTGATATGCCCCTAATTTGTAGCTTCCTATGATGAAAAAGGGTCCCAGCTAGTTGGGTTCAAACTTGCCCTTGCCATTTGGGTTCAAGACATTATTCTGATTCTCTTTTAGCACCAATTCTCTGACCTGGAAAGTTTTGCTTTTGATTTTCTTGTTGTAGCTCCTTTTGAGATTCACTATTCCATACAATTTGTACGGTTTGAAAGCATCCGTGATGTCGCCGTCCAACGCTCCAGCCTTTGTTCGGGCCATCTTTGAAACCCCGATACCCTCGGTCCGCGGAGGTTTTGCAATGCCACTGAGGGATGGCTCGACCACCGGAAAGATGGCCTCAATCCGAGACCAAGAAAGTGGTGGCACCGCGGTGCGCGGATGTCAACGCAAGAAGCCCAAAGTAGCCGGATTACCGGTGAATGCTAAGTCAACGACCTACGCCATTGACTTCATTTTTCTTGCAATGATTTTGAGGATGGTTTTAGACGAAGCTTCAGCTTGGCCATTGCCTTGGGGATAGCAATACCGGGTGGAAAAGTGATGTTGGATTTTGAATCTATCACATAGGTCACGCGACTTCCGTAATTTCTTTTGATCGGTATCCCATTATCTGAGATAATGGCTTGTGGAACACCATAACGACATATGAGATAGTTTAGGATGAACTTTGAGATTTGCTTTCCAATGATATACGTCATGGGTATGGCTTCAACCCACTTGGTGAAGTACTCAGTTGCAGTTATAATTAATTTGTGGCCGTTGGATGAGGTGGGTGTGATTTTCCCAATGAGATCAAGTTCCCACTATGAAAAGGGCCATGGTGTGATGATTGGATGAAGCTCTTGAGCTAGAGCATGGATGAGATCCCCGTGTTGCTAACATTGTAGACACTTCTTGACATATTCATGTGCCTCTCTATCCATGGTAGACCAGTAATACCCACTCCTCAGCAATTTCTTAGCCAAGGTCATGCCACTCGAATGAGAACCACAGATGTCGTTGTGCACCTCATTTAGGGTGGCTGAAGCCTTCTCAGGGTTAAGACATCTTAGTAAGGTTCCTTCTATGCTTCTGTGATATAGGGTTTCTCCTAAAATGACAAAATGAGATGCTTTCTTGATAAAGGTTTGTCTAAGGCTTGAACGCAAATCAGTGGGAATGATACCTATCCTAAGGTATGTGTAAATGTCTTGGTAACACTGATCATTCAGACCAATGATTTTTCCCACAAATTCTGACTTTGGTACCTTGAATGCTGGTACGAGAAGCTGCTCTACTAAGAAGTAGTATTTCAGAACATTTCTAGGGATCTCTAAGAGTGATCCAATAGTTGCCATTGTGTCTGCTGCTTTTTTGTTGGTTCTTGGTACTTGCTCGAATGTGATGTCAACAAAAGATTCCTTGATATTTTCCACCAGCCTTTTGTATGGAGTTAGCTTATCATCCTTTGTTTGGTACTCATTTTTCACTTGATTTATGATAAGCTGTGAATCTCCATATACCTTCAATGTCATAATGTTCCACTGTACTGCTATCCTAAGACCTATAGTTAAAGCCTCGTATTCTGCAATGTTGTTGGTACAAGGGAATGCTAGTTTGTATGATCTTTGTATACAATCCCCTTGTGGAGTGATGAAGAAGATACCAGCTCTTGACCCATGTTGTGTGTAGGAGCCATCAAAGTATAGTTTCTAGTGAGTAGCTATGTCAATGTTGAAAATGGATTCATCTGGAAATTCTAGAAACAAGTGGGTTCTCCACATAGATAGGTGTGTTTGCAAGTTGGTCTACAATGACTTGTCCCTTGATTGCCTTGCAATCCACATACTCAATGTCATATTCTGATAATATCATTACCCACTTAGCCATTCTTCCTGTAAGCATTGCCTTTGAAAGAAGATACTTTAGGGGATCAATTTTAGCTATGAGTTTGATCTTGTGTGCCAACATGTAGTGTCTGAATTTTTGGGATGCAAACACCACTACTAGGCAAGCTTTTTCAATGAATGTATTGTTTAACTCATGGCCCACCATTGTACGGCTGATGTAGTAGATGGCTCTTTCTATTCCATTTTCATCATGTTGTGCTAGGAGAGCACCAAGGGCTGATGCAATTGCTGAGATATAAAGGATCAATGGTTTGTTCTGTATTGGAGGCCTTAGTACTGGAGGTGTTAATAGATATTCCTTGATTTTGTTGAAGGCTTGTTCACATTTTTCATCCCATTTCTACGTTACCCCCTTTTGGAGTAAGTGAGAGTAAGGGATTTGTTTGTCTACTAATTGTGCTATGAACCTGCGAATTGACTGAAGCCTCCCTTGGAGACCTCTCAGTTGTTTCAATGTCCTAGGAGCTTCCATTTCAAGTATTGCTTTCACCTTTGCTGGATCAATCTCAATGCCTCTCATTGACACTATGTAGCCCAACAACTTTCTTGATTGTACACCAAAGACGCACTTCTTGGGATTCAAACGAACCTTGTATTCTTCTAGTCTGTCAAAGATAGCACTCAAGATTGATATATGATCCTTCCTCTTTTTGGATTTTCCTAGGATGTCATCGACATAGTCCTCAACTATTTTGTGGATCATGTCATGGAATATTAGTGTCATGGCCCTTTAGTATGTGGCCCCAGCGTTCTTTAAGCCGAATGGCATTACGTTCCAGCAATATGTTCCCCAAGGACAAGTGAAAGATGTTTTATGTTGGTCTTCCTCTGCAATTCTTATCTGATTGTAGCCTGAAAATCCATCCATCAAGGAAAGCATCTTGTGCCTCGCGGTCATGTCTACAATCATATCAATGTTAAGCAATGGGAAATCATCTTTTGGGCAAGCCTTGTTCAAGTCCCTAAAGTCTGTATAGATTCTTATGCCCCCAGTTGGTTTTGAAACCAGTACTAGATTGGAGACCCACTTAGGGTAGGTGATCGTTCGTATGAATCCCGCATCTAGTAGTTTCTGGAGTTCCATCTTGACTAATAGAGCAATCTGTGGGTGCATCTTTCTCAACTTCTGTTTTACAGGTTTAGCTTCAGGATAGACTGCCAAGTGATGAACCACTACCTTTGGATCCAATCCTAGCATATCAGCATAGGTCCACGCAAAGTTTATCTTCCTTTCCTTTAAGAAGGTAGCTAACTCCTCTTGTTCTTTGCATAATAATGACTCAGCGTAGAATGTAATATGAGGAGTTTCTTGTGTTCCCATATTGATGGGGTTGCACTTTTCTGCTAGCATAGATGACTTTTCTTGGTGTATAGCTATAAGAGGAAGATTGAATCCCCCATCCTCAGGCACCTTAGAGAGGTTTTCACCATTGGATGTGTCCTTTCTTTTTACTTTTTTAGAGTCAGAGAGTGCCACAAGGTGGTTTTCACTCAAGGACTTGGAGATTATTCTCAATTTTTTTATTTTTGTGACTGAGGGATTCAATCATTTCTCCATAGTATGCATGTGTATCTAGCTCTATGATAAAACCTGCTTTATGATCCCCACATGGAATGTCATCCCTAAGTCCCATGAATTCTGAGAGCACCTCATCATTTTCAAACATGTCAAGAATTGGTGGTCCTCGTTGGTCGTAATCAATCAGTTGGGGATAGACTAATTGGATTTCATTGCTTTGGTTTTCAGACTCATAAGACAAGGTGCTAATCATAAGGACGTTAGTATCTGCAAACAACAAAGGTAATCCTATTTCTGGTGACTCAGTTAAATCAGTGGGCATTCCTAAAGTCATGGAGGATTGTGGAGTAGCTACAGATTCCTGAGGAGGCATTCGGTTCCATCTACCATGGACACCTCGACCAAGTACAGTTACCTTAGGAGTAGGATGACCAATGCCAAGATTTTTTATTTGCTTCTTAGGTATAATGGGTATTACACGCCCGTTATTATCTTGGCCTAACCCTTGGTTCTGGTTATAGCCCATCGAGAGCATCATCTTCATACCTTTATTTCGTTCATCCATAGGAAATTCAACTGCCGGTATATCATCTCGATAGAGGAGATGAGATAGGTCCCCCTCTAATGTTTCCTGACCAAGATCTCCTGTACTTGTGAAGGTGGGGTTTCATTCATAGGAGCCTTGAGATGTTGAAGCTTCTTGTGATTGTGGTCATCCTCTTGATCTAGGAGATTGTGGTAGCTCTCCTACTACAAAAGCATTCTTAGGCATTGAATAGTTTCCACAACCATCATCTTGTATTATGACTTTGATATTAGAAAAGGCGGGGATGGCGGGAGTGGAGGGTGTCTTTGTCACAGAAGTGAGAGTGGCGGTATCCACGTAAGGTGTTGATGGGCCTTCATCGTTCTTGGGTACTTGCGGGATCTTGTAGTATTTTGCCTCTAGATTTTTGTAGTAGGCAAATGGCTCAGGATCTCTGTGGATAGTAACCTCTTGACCTTCATGTGTGAATTTCACACATTGATGAAAGGTTGAAGCTACAACTTGCATTGCATGTATCCATGGTCACCCTAGGAGAATGTTGTATGGTAAATCGAGGTCCAAGACCTGATAGTTGGCTTACATGATGGCGGGTCCAACTTGGATAGGAAGCTGAATGGTGCCTTGGGATACCCTTTCCTGGTCATCGTATGCTCTTATTGTGATGCCTTTTCCTTTGTCAATTGAGTCCTCTGAAATGTTCAAATTCTTTAGAAGCTTTAAGGAGCAAATATTTAAGCCTGCACCTTCGTCCACCAAGACTCTCTTGACTTTCTTTTTATTTATGTATGCCTCCAGATGAAGCAAACAGTTGTGAGATGGTTGCGTGGGGAAGTCTTGTTCAAAAAATGTAAGAATGTTAGGTGTGGTGATACTTGCAACCATAGCTTGGAATTGTTCAACATCTAGATCTGCGGGGACAGTGGATTACGCCAAAGCTTCTTCTAGAATCTTTTTGTGTGCAGATGAGATTTTGAGTAATTCCATGATGGAGATATGTGCAGGGGTTCTTTTCAATTGATCCAAGACATTATAGCCACTAGGGTTAGACCTTGGATTGGATGTGGAATTTTTGCTTGGTTGGGATGGTGCTGCAATGGTAACCTTTCCACCTCTTGTGGTGACTCCACAATCAGCTTGGGCCCCTTTTATGGTGATGACTCCACAAAACTCATCTAAAAAAGTGACAACACCCTCGTATGTGTGGTTGAAATTTTTATAAGCCCCTTTTCCTTTGTCTTGATCTTTTTTTCCTTTGTTGCCATGATTCGGCATCGGATTTGTGTAAATCTTGAGATCTTTGTTTCCTGATGGTGCTTCCACATCTATGATTTTGTCATCTATGAGGTCTTGAATTAGATTTTTGAGCCTCATGCAGTTGTTTGTCGTGTGTCCCTTGAGTTTGTGGAAGTCACAAAGATAATTTTCATTATACCATGGTGGCTTGACCGATGGTTCTTGATAATTGTTATGTGTAGGGACCGTTATCAATTTTTCATCTACCAATCTTTTCATGATTGCTTCAGCAGGTTCCCCAAGGGGTGTGTATTTTCATTTGGGGAAGAACTTGTTTTGCTGTGGTCCTCCCTGATTATTAGTGTTGTTTGTGTTTTGGTTATGGGATGGTTGGACCACAATATTGACTTGTCAATTGCTTTGATTGGTATTTTGGTGTTGTTGTTGTTGGGATGGTGGATTGTTCTTCCATGGGGCACTAATGACAACTTTGGTTTCAACGACACCATCATTGGTTACATTACGATTCTTTGCCCATGTTCGTGGTTTGTCATGATAACTGGATGGTGAGTGGCCTTCTTGATATGATGAAGTTTCTCCCTGTGTGGCAAGGGCTCGTTCGATATTGAGCACCCTAGGGATCAATTGGTTGTAAGTGGTGATGTTTTGCACTTTGAGGTGGAAGGCCAAGGGCCCATTAAGATTCACAATGATAGTTCCCACTTGTTGCTCTTTAGGCATGGACCACTTGCTTCGATTAGCTTTGGATTGCCATCGTTGTAAGAAAGCACCCAATGATTCATTTTTCCCTTGTTTGAGAGCTGATAATTCTTGTAAGCTAACCTCCATGGGAGTGTTGAAGGAATAATTCTATATGAAGGCATCTATGATTTCCTGGAATTTTTTTATTCCAAAAAGTTGAGAAAACCAATCAATAGCATTTCCAGCCAAGCTTCTTGGGAATAATCTCATCAATTATGTTTTGTCATAAGCCACCTCCATGCAATGTACTTGGAATTCCCTGATGTGATCTTCAGGGTTACCCGTTCCGCGATATTTGTCAAATTTAGGGATCTCAAACCCTTTTGGGAACGGTTTCATTTCTACGCTCCTATCAAATGGATAAGGGCATAGGTTTTTTTGTGGTTTTGGTGTCCTTCCTAATTGAAGGTCAAGCACTTGTTGTGACATAAATTTTATTTGTTCCGTGACATCCAATTGTGGATCAGGAGGTGGAATGAAGGTGTTCTAGGGGGGTGGAGTGGGTGTTTGAATGGGTGGAATGTTTTCTTATTGTGCCATGTATGCTTTCAACAATGCTTGTTGTTGATCTTGCTATTGTTGCGCTAATAGAGCTTGTTGTTGTGCTTGTTGTTGTTGGTCCAACAATGCTTGTTGTTGGTTAGCTAGGGGTTGCTGTGTTGCTTCTTGATGCTTTTGGTATTGCTCTAACACTTGTTGATATGCGAGTTTTTGGGCTGCTTGTTATTGTGCAAAGTATTGCGCTTGTACTTGTGCTCGTGGTTGGGCATCTTGGGAATCTTTTGCATCTTGAGCAACTTGTGCGGCTTATGCGACTTGAGCAGCTTGTGTGGCTTGTGCAGCTTGTGTAGCTCGTTGTTGTTGTTGTAACAAAGCTTTGGCTTGTGCTTGTTGTTGTGCTTGTTGTTGTTGCAGTGATGTTTGAGCTTGATTTTGTTGTGAAGCTTGAGAAGCGTGCGTGGCTATAGGCGCTTGCTGAATTGTTTGATATTGTTGGAGCAATTGTTGGTATGCTTTGAATGTAGCATTGTAATGGCTTACTTGGCTTGGTCACAATGGTGGTGGTGGTGGGATCAGAATTGTGTTGGAAGGAGTGGTGGGAGTTTGAGATGCGCTTAGAGCGATGGTGGTGGTGGGAGGTTGCAATGTAAGGGGTGTGATGGGGGTAGTGGAAGTTTGAGGTATAGTGGATGTAGTGGTTGTAGTGAATGTGGTGATAGGTGTGTTTGGGATGGGTGAAGTGATAGGAATGGTGGGACTAATTGAAGTGGTAGGAATGGTAGAGATGAGCAAAATAGTGGGTCTTTGAGAGACCGTATTTTGATTAGCTATCATGCGTTGGTTTGATGTGGATGGTGTGTTTGAAAGATGTGATGTACCCCCTTGGTTGGATGAATTGATTTGGATGGGGTGATTTATGTTAGGGAAAGGTGGAAGTTTAGGTAAAGGGGAGATCCCTAAACCAAAATATGGTGTTGACGTGGTGGGAGGTGTGAATGGTTTGAATGGTGGAAAATTTTCTTGTGCAAATGAAGAGACAAATCCGTAGGGTCTCTCTATTTCGGATGAGCTTGCTTGTACCAAAGGTCTAGACACTTGCGTGTCAAGGGAAAATGATGAGGTGGTATGGTAAGGAACCTCAGATGTATCGATAAATCCAAGTGGGTTGTAAAGTGGATTTTGATGCGTGTTGAAGAGGGTATCATCCTCATTGATAGTAGGTTCTATGGTGGTAATGGAAGTGGTTGATTGTGGAAGGGTGTTTTGGTCATTTGGTACAAGAAGCTCATCCTCAATAGTGTTGAGAATTGATGGATTTATTTTAGCCATTGCGCGAAGAAACTTTTGTAGTTTTGGTTGTTTGAGCATCTCAAGAACTTCTTCCTCACTTAGTTCTATTGGTGTGATGTCTTCCACCAAGACCTCTTTTTGTGGATCGTGTGTAGTGATAGTGAGGTCTGGAAGTGGTGTGTTTTGGATTTCTGGAATGTTTTGGCTTAGATCACTTGTGGTTGATGTTTCTTGATTTAACTCCATGTTCCTCTTGTGTTGTGATCTTGTTTGAACCATAAAAGAGCAAACTAGGATGTGTAAAAGATCAAAGATGTGAAGATGAAAGGTGTATGATATATGGATGAGAATGGATGTTTTGAATTTGTATTGAAAATCTTGATGTGATGCTAGGTACTTTGGGTTTGCTTTGATTGATGTTTGTTTGATGTTTAGACTTTGAATTCTATCTTTTGAATGTTGATGTTTGAGCAAGAGATATCCCCAAGATGTTTGAATGATGATCTAAAAAAGATAACTAATGCTCATAAAGGATAATTTGATTTAGGAGTGAGAATAGGATGTGTCTACTCACAAGCTAACCAAAAGATAATCCAAATTAGTGATGGGAGAAGGATGCATCTATCCACCATTAATTTGAACAAAGTGATAATTCAACTAAGCATGTGCAAAAGGATTCATTCACACACTTGAGTTGAACAAGTTTGATGTTTGAAGAATTCAAAGTCTCATGTTTGAAAAGTTTTGATGTCTACCAAAGGAGCCTAGCATAGTTGTGTCAAGATTTTCTCAAAATGTTGGTGAGATGTTTATGGTTGATGATGTTTTTGATGGATGAATGTTTGTTTTGATCTTAGAATGACCCTAGTTTAGACTTTTGTTTAACAAGACCAAGGTATTGAAGAACATGTTATGCCCTAAGCAAGGTATCCAATCCCTTGAAACAATCTTGGATTTTGTGTGTAGTAAAATGAATATAAAGTGGGGTTGTCTCTTGAAGCATGTCTATAGAAATTAGCCAACAACTTTTCTCTAAAATCATATAACCTTTTGAGTCTTTGTTGATGTTGTTTTGGGCTATGTTTCCTTTTCTTGGGTTTTTGTATCTTGACCTTGCGAGAAATCATTGAAAAGACATGTGTGGGGCTCAATTGTTTATCTTTGCTTTTAATGACTTCTTTTTACCAAATACACTTTCTTGATTATGTTTCAAACTAAAGATGTCCTATGTCAAAATTCCTTTTCTTCCCACAAAGTGTTGTGTGGGAGTTCCAAGAAATTGAGGCAAAGGGATTTCCTAGGTTAACCCTAGTTAGAGCAAATGACGATATAAATTCAAGTGCTAAGAAACCTCTAAGGACATAATCCCAAGGGCAAGCAACAACACTTAAATTTGTCAAAAGGTATTTTCTCTATCAAAAGGGGTTTGAAATTTGCATGATCATGTTTAAGTGTTTGTTTTCCAATGTTTATGAACAAGCATGTGTTTTTGTAACCCAAAAGCATGTACAATCCTATGGATGTGATAGACAATGTTTGTTGAGTCCCCACTTGGACAAGTCCACCACGCCTACTTTTAGCATGGTTAGGATATTTCCTGATCTCCCAATCGGCCCTCCAACACTCACTTCTATACCGGGCAGCCAAGCACCAACACCCATGAAACTCCCATGGCATGCGTCTCTACTTCAAAAGTCAGAAAATTAGGGCGTTTCAGAATCCATCACCGCTCTTGCACCAACAAATAGATAGATTTTGGCCTTTCTAAACAAGGGTTTTAATGACTTCATTCATGTGGAGCGCATCTTAACGGAAAAGAGTCCCCTCGATCCATCTTTGTTCAACCGCGATATTGATGCCTAATATCCACATTTATATCCCAGCCAGAAATACTTTCCTTGGCTTTAGAGTGTTACCGGTTGAGTCGCTCCCTCAGAAAGTACTTTTCCCCAAGGTAGGCCTCTAGGATAAACAAAAGCGCATCGAAGAATACTATTCAGAATCCCATCAATTTTGAGGCACAAGTGCGAGAGAATATACTAAATAGAAAGCCCCACTCCACTCCCCGCATAATATTTTAGGAGTTTAATTTTGCCTTAAATCGGCGTGGAGGTGATTGCTTTATCTCAACCCAAAGTCATGGAAAAGACCTTTTGATTCTCAAGATCGCTATAAAGCGCAAGAGAAGTGCATACGTCCTTTTCCAATGGTTTTAGTCTAAGTAAGCCTTCACAAACAAACAAAGCTACACTTGTTCTTTTTAAACCCTCAAAGCAATGTGTGAGTTCATTTTAGAGCACCAAATCACAAGTGAAAAGACATTTGTTCAATTGTTTAATCCATAAACGAAATCTAGTAAGTTGTTGATCCTAAGGTTCTTTTAAATCTTTTTCCAAGAAATAAATAAAAATAATCGTTTTTAAACCCAAATGAAAGCTAGTGTCCTAAAGAAAGAAAATGATGACAAATTCTTGAAGAAGTGTTAAACAAACACTTAAGCGTTAAAAAACACTTTGATTAGACAAAATATCATCCCCATGCTCTTCTTTCTTTTGATTTCGATTTCCAACCTGCAAAAGTGATCAAAATGTTAGATGAGATAAAAAAAAAAAGGATATAGGGGTTAGAAGAATCATTAACCAAAACACCCTAAAATTTAGCCAAGTTATCATGTGTTTTCACTTTAAATAAAAATTTGAAAATTTTAACTAATTTATAGTTAAGAAACACCTACACCATTGGATAGCTTACAAAATTCTACCATATTTTAAAAAAAAAAGCATCAAAAAATACCTTTGTATGACCAAGATATCTAAAAGAATGATCATGGGCGCTAAAAGAATGATCAAGGGCGCTAAAAGAATGATCACGGGTGCTGATCATGGGCGCTAAAAGAATGATCAAGGGTGCTATATCAGTGATCACAGGTGCTATAACAGTGATTACGGGCACTATAACAGTGATCATGGGCGCTAAAATGGGGATTTATGAACAGAACTGTAAAAAATGGCAATTTTTTTTAAAAACATGTTAGAATTTGTCAATCAGCCCTCCTAGCGCCAATATGTGAACCCCTATTCGAAGTGCCTACAAAAACACAACAACAAATAATGTTAGGGAGTCATCTTGTAAGCATGAACAAGGATTCCCCATGAAATCCATTCACAAAGCTAAAAATAGGAAATAAAACAAAGAAAACAATGAAGAACATAATGGAAATATGAAATCCTAATTTAGCATGCAAACACTTGATCCCATGGGGGAGTTGGTGCAAATAGGTGTGTGGAGATTTTCCCTTTCCCAACTCCTTGAATGAAAATGTTGATTGAAGATGATTGACCCACTTGATAAGTCCCTCAATGAGCTCCAAAATCTGCAATAAACTAGTTAAGAAGATGGATGGAATTTGAGAGATATTTTCACATAATAACTTTGCATAATTGTGGATGATAAAATGCATGGTGAAGCATTCTATTTATAGAATGTTGAAATGGAAACAAAGCCAAAATAGAGCAATGTGGGATAAAGATTTGGCCAATGGCAAAATGCCACTTGTCCAAATGTGATTGGGTGAGGAATGTGCAAGTTTTGACAAATGTGCCAATAAATGCATTTTTTGAATTTGAATTTTGAGAAAAGACATGTAAGAGGGGAAAAGAAAATTGCATTAAATGCCACTTGGCTCAAGGCAAGGACATGTAAGAAGAAGTAAATGCCTTGTTGGAAGGACTTGTAAGAGAGAGTAAATGACATGTTGGAAGGACATGTCATTCAAATTTTGAATTTGAAATAGAATAATATTCCTCCAAAAGATGCTTTGTTGAGGGAAAATGAAGATTTAATAAATCAATAAATTGATTTATTTGTGCAAGTGGGAAAAGCTAGAGGATTTTGAAGATTATATTAGATTTAATCAAGATTTGATCAATTTAATGAAGATTAGGAAGTTTGACTTATTTTGACTGAGATTTTTGGATTAATTAAAATCAAACAAGAGAGGAAATAATTTAATGAGTTTAATTAAATAAACATGTTTTGATTATTTAATTAAAGAGATTGAAGTAAGATTAAATTAAATAAGATTTTAATTTATTCAATTTAATAGATAGACTATAGAGATTTAATTAACTAAATAAAGTTAATTATTTAATTAAAAGAGATGGAGAACGATTTAAGAGACTTAATCAAACACATGATTTGTTTAATTAAGAGAAGAAAACAAATGAATTTAATCAAATAAAGATATTCAATTAAATGTCTAGGTCGGGGAATGATTTAGGATGAAATAATATTGGTAGTCAGACTTAGATGCGCAATGTCAACTTGTACATTTTGTGTGTCTACAGTCTCATCTCGCTTGCACCCGCAATAAACACCATCCATAATAAACTAATCATCACCCTCAAAATTTGGTGAAACAATTAGAAACAAGTCTACCAGGTTAAAAGTAAAACTCAAAAACGTCGAGTCATAAGTCTAAGTCAGTGCATAAGTAAGTTGGTTATCTCTTCGTATTGGTAACTCATCATCTAAATTGGTCCCATATCAATCATCCCTTAGAGCACTTTGGATAAATGAAACGACATGCCACCATCCACTAACATGTCCTAGGATGAATCCTTCCTACAATGGGCATCATCTTTTGGCAATAAGTTTTGGTTTATATCCTTAAAAACACATTCCCTTTTGGTTAGCGGTATTGAAGAACATCACCTTGTTTGTGTGCTTTATATTTGTCTTTTGACTTAATTGCGCTCAATCCAAGGACCTCTCAATGATATCCGAACAAAGGATTTAGAGAGATATGAATGGGGCAACGATCATTATCCTTTTGTCTGCTATGCTTGTTGGACGTTTCTTGTAAAATAACTTGGCGAATACTTTCTTTGTTAGATATGTATAGAAGATGTTTTGGACAGCTTGTTGACTATTGCATTGATAGGTTATACATTTTCGTATTTTGGTCCAAGATGTTTGAAACTTCCAAAGTGCATCCTAGCAAGGTTTCCGTATGTTAGGTGTGAACAAGAATACTCCTATCTGTTTGTTGAGTCAAAGTCCATCGCACTACGTACAACGCCATCCTGGTTCATTATACCTTGATGCATCATGCCTACATGTGTTATCAAACATAAGAAAATTTGGCCCTTTGAAAATCCCAATTCCTCAGCAAGTAATCATCATCATCATCATCATCATCATCATCATCTCTATTTGCATCATCTTGTGTCTTGTTGAAATGACTTCTTCTTTTCTTACTGATCACACTAGCAAGGTACTATGACAGTCGATTATCATCACCATCATCGCCATCGATCCTACATCCACAAATAATTAGCATATCACATAAACATATCATATAGGAAACATACACATTACATTTTAAGCATCATATAAATAGGTTATCATAAACATTTTCATAAATAGGTGCATCCATGTCATTACATTTTCACCCATTACATTGCATCTCATGGCATTATATCGATCATTGCATAAACATTCATTTGTATTTCACAACCATTTCATATTACCATCTAAATCATCACATAGCATAAACAAAAGCATTCCATAATCATTTTTGCATAATCATAAGCAATAGGTATATGAGCATTTAATTCATTAGGCATACATACTTGCATAACATAAATGACATCATATCATCATATTACGTTCACTTTACGCATCAATTGCATCTCATAAAAAACATTTCATTATGCATTAACACCATTTCATTGGCATTATCTCACAACCATTGTATTCATATTACATCCATCCATAAATCATCTCATATATAAGCATATCCCACACATCATCGCATATACCATAGATCATATCATTTTACATATTAAAATCCATATCACATATCAACATTTGCATAAAATTAAAACATCATATAGATAACATCATTGAACATCATAGCATAGAGGAGCATAATATAGATGTATTAGTCATAATCATTGCATAAACATCATTATAAATAAATGCATCCATAACATAATAGAAGTAGAATCATACATAAATAAAAAGTATGCATTTCATCACATCAAAATAGGCTCATATATATCATCAATAATGTCACTGTCATGGTACAAATCATGATCAAGTGGGTGTAATATATCAAAATAGGCATAAGGCTACCCATGGCTGATGACTATCTACATCAAACATACGAGTTGATATGATCTTGATCCCTTGCCCAGAGAGATCGCACTTCTCAACCCAACCCGCCTGATCACTGATCTGATTGTTCACGACTGATATCTGACTGTCTTATTTGTTTTGATTAACATCACTATTCATTTTACCATTTAATTAAATTAATCATCTTGATCTAATTATCCCATTTAATTAACAATCAATTTTATTTTGATTAAATCTCTTAAGCTCATCTATTAAATTAAATAAATTAAACCTTATTTAATTTTAATCTAACATCAAATTTTAATTAAATAAATACAAATCTTTATTTGATTAATATCTTATCACATTCTTTTCTCTTATTTGATTTAAATAAATCCATAAATCTAAGTCAAAATAAGTCACATCATCTAATCCCATGTTAAATTAATTAATCCTTGATTAATTTAACCCCATCTCATGTCACATCCTCTAGATAATGCAAGTTACACATGAAAATATATTTAATTCATTTATTAAATTTCTATTTTCCTCACATGGCATCTTTCAGAATATTCTCTCAATTTGAATTCAAAAATTCCAAGTCAACATGTACATCCAACAAGGAAATAAATTCATCTTGCATGTCCTTTTCCTTGAGCCAAGTGGCATTTATTGCATTTTCCCTTCCTCTTACATTTCATTTCAACAAATTTGAAATTCAAAATTATGCATTTATTGGCACAAACCCCAAATCTTGCACATCCTTCATCCATTCATAGCTTGACAAGTGGCATCATATCATTTGATGAATGTTAGTCCCACATTACTCAAATTTGGACATTCATCCATCTTGGCATTCTATAAATAAAGATCTCATATCGTCATTTGATCATCCACAAATTATGCAAAGTTATTATGCTAAAATATCTTTGAACCTATCCGAGTCATAGGTTTTAAGATTTTTGGCTTGGAGTTCTCATCTTTCATCAAAGTGGATCAATATCATCTTCAACATATCAAGATTTCATCATAGGAATTGGGAAAGGGCCAATTTTCACATCAAATTGGCACCAATTCCCCCATGGGATCAAGAGTTTGCTTGCTTAATTAAGGTTCAATCTTTATTTTTCTATTTCATTGTGTTATTCATTGTTTTTTTTCCTAATTTGAGCTATGTTAATGGATTTCATGTGAAATCCTTGTTTTAGCTTGTAATTCCTTGTTTAACTTGTTTATTCATGTTGTTTTGCAGGTACTAGGAAAAAGGTTCACACAACATCCACCATTAGATTTGCTTCAGACTTCTTTTAGTGGTTTTGAGGACACTTCATTCTGGGGGGGAATCTAGTCTCCATCACATTCATTGTATCACTGTCTTTGGATCTTGTTCAACATCAATTTCCACATCATCTTGATTTTTCACCTTCTTCATTGATTGTGGCATCTTCATCTTCATCAGGCATGGAGACACATGAGAAGTTTTTAGAGACATCATCATCCATATTCATTCTTCCAATCTTCAATTCCTATCTGGAATGGGAAGCATCCCTCCACTTGCACTTGGTTTTGTTTCTTCTGAAAGGGAGACAAGTTGTTTGTTGACATTGGATCATGTTTTTTCTTCAGACACTTACCATTTTTCCAGGTGATCACATCTTCTAGGGGGGCTATATAGTCTCTCTATTTCCTCCCTATGGGGAGGCTATTGATTGTATTTTATCCATGTGTCGGATGGTGTACTTGGGTGGTATTTGGGAGTCCTCCATCCTTCCCATCCTTTCTCACTTTTTCTATATTTCATCTCCTTTTTGGAGAGGGGTTTTCTTCCCACTAGGTTTTCCCCTTTTCTCTGGTTGTGGGAGATTTGTTGCATCTTTCATCTTCATCATGTAAATGGGTACCTAACATGGCCTCATAGCCAGGACCCATCATCTTTGCATAATCATTTCATTTCCTCCCTAATTTTCACTTATGGGGGGGTGTTAGTGTAATTAATTATTTATTACACTAGCATAAGTTCACTTAGGTATTTTATTTAATTAATTAGGTCCTAGGTTGCATAAATTAGGAAATCATAAATAATGGGGTAATTCCCCCCTTCCATGTTTGTAGGGGATAATATTCCTTCTAGAAGATGATTTTTCCTTCTAGAACTTATCTCAATCTTTTATCTTTTCCTAGGTATGGTTCACATGTTGTCACATGTTAGATCATGACACATGGAAACATCATATTGCATATATTGCATCTCATTTATGCCTATATATTTAGGGCATTTGTACATTTGTAATCATCTAATATTCTAGAATCAATAGCAATCTCCATTTTCATGCCCTTAGTTGCAACACTTTCTGTGTGGTTGAATTTCTTCTTGGAAAAGGTCCTCTTGAAGGCTGCAACTTCAGGGACATTGTGCATCCATCATTTCAACACCAACAATTGATCTTTAGTGTAAATCTTGTATTCTATATGTTCTTCAATAGCATATACCTTTTCCTTGTAAGCATTAGGAAGAGTTCTAAGAATCTTCTTTACAATCCTTGATTCATCTATTATACCACCAAGTCCTCACATTCCAACTACTACCTCATCCAATCTTTGTACATAGGATTTAGCATTCTCATCTTCAAACATATGTAGGAACTCAAACTATGTCTCTAGATTTTGCAGCTTTTCCTCTTTGACTCTTTCATCTCCTTCATGCACCTTTTCCAAAGCATCCCAAACTTCTTTAGAAGTTTTCAAATTTTGAACTTCAATCAACTTGGAATGTACAAGACAATTTTTCAAAATGTACTTCGCCTTATTGTTCACTTCATGTTCCTTGATCTCATCAGTTGTACTCAGATGATTAGCAGGAGGAGTGTAAGTATTCTCGTACGCTTTTTCCACATCATATCCACAAGAATCCAAATATTCTTCCATCAATATTTTATAGATAGCATAATTAGTTACATCAAACCTCGGATAATCATGAGTAACTTTGCCAACCATCCTAGCAAGCACTATTGTTGAAAAATACAACTGAGAGTGGAAGTGAATCAGTTGTAGCAAATTAAACCTTTAAAACATTCACTAGAACTTAGATCAATCACAAACCCTTAACTCTACTAAAATGATTAAACTTTAAGTGCAAGTGTAAAAACTAAAAACCATCACACAAACATAGTAACACTAGATTTATGTGGAAAACCAATTGAGGATTAACTCACACTATAGATAATATCAAAACCAATTAAAAAAGGCTCACTTCCTGAGAAAGGATAACTACCAAAACAAGGACTCACTGCCCAATAGGGTTAACCACTCAGAGGGCTCACATCCACACAGATACAAAGAAGATAGAAGAGATATGTTATAGAGATAATAAAATCTTAATGCAATAGAGATTTCTACCATAATTTACTAAACCACTTGCAGACATGCATGAATGATAGAGTACACCTTCAACTCACTGCATCCGGAAACTTAGCATTTAGATTTCACACTGATCTACCATACTCTCATCACACACACACACACACACACACTGATTCACATATATTTCACATCTATCTAATCTATTTATTTTCACTTATCTCTTGTGCCTTTTTCACCACTAACTGATCTTGTATTTATACCATCTTCAACTTTGTAACATTTCCGAAGTTGGCCATCTATCATTAAATTCAAATAAGGTCAGTGCCAAAACATCCTAGGGTGGAATTAGAATGAGGGAAAACAAAACACATGCTTGATGAGTGTTGGGACTATCAAATTTTTCAAATTTTAAATGCCCATTTCAAAAAAATTGCCTCTGCACCTTCAGAAGTGCACCTGATGAATATGCCCAAGTGACCTACTTTGGAGGGTCATAATTTGGTACCTGTTGATTTTTGTGCAAAACCCATTTGTAAACCCAATTATGTGACATATGTGAATGTGAATTTCAATTTTCATCTTCCCATGATGAGTTTTGACTGAGTTTTGAAAAGTGAAGCTAGAGGGCTTTGGCACTTTTCTATTGTTTGCAAACTTTCAGTCATGCAAAGTAGCCTTCCGTTCGAGCTTGCATTTTGCAACTGGATGATCATCATGTCAAAAAAATTGTTGCTCTCCATTCTCCATACCTAAATGTACTCATGTCTCCTATTTCAGAGCCTTATGAGCTGATTTTCTATTTTTACTAGGTCAAAACCAAACACAATTTGTTTAGTTTTGCACTTGCATTTTCAGAAAACTTTATGGGAAGTAAACTTCGACCTTAAATATCTTTTGATGGGTGGCGATTCAAGGAAATTCCTCTTGTGCACGTGCTCACTGTACCAAAATGATCTACTATGTCTAGTGGCAATTCACTAGGAGTTGATTTGATATTTTTTCAATGAGGTGATTTGTTGAGTTCTAATTGGTTCTAAATAGGTTGTTGCAAAAAGTTCAATTGAGCAACTTTGACAATGGATATCTTTCACCTCGTGATCTGTTTCTCTGATGTGTCTTTTGCACTCCATTCTTGGGTCTGATTTCTACATTCTTGAGAGTTTTCATGACTTCATGAGGTTGTTTGACTAGTTTTCAAAGGTGATTCCAGAGCCAACTTGACCAGTTTGCACCATTCTTCAAAGTGCCTAAAAGGTAAATTATGATGTATACCTAGTTCATTTTTCCAACTCGAGATGCATTCAAAAGTTGGGTCAAGTCAATTTGAGCATGAAACTTGTTTGAAAAAAATAAAAAAATTAGCCAGGCCCACATGGGGACCTAACATGCTCTACATAAGTGTGAAAGTATAAGTGTTGCATTGTGGCAAGCACTTCAAGAAAATTATTTTGAATTCTAGCATATGGAAGTCTGTATAAATGTGATTGTTTTCGAGAATTCAACTGTAGAGAAAATTCCATGTTATGCTCAAGTACATGGACTAGGAGGCAAGTAAAGCTCAAGCTATATGTGGGCAACCAAGTCATTAACAAACAGTTATGAAGGAAATCGTGTTTCATCTAAGTCACCATGGGACAATGTCATAACATTTGTAGTCTTGTCTTCAATGTGTTGGAATGGAGGCTGATATACTAATGCAAGGCTAACCATTGAAGGCCCCACCACACCACATGAGGGATCCATACACATCCACTGGATTGTGAAAAGGTCTTAGAAACTTTTAAACAAATACAAGCCATTTGTTCTATGGGGTGGCTAGCGAACAAGTAAAGTGGAGGGATGATGACTTCTCTATGCAAAGTGGAGAGGGGTTTGTGAACAAAGAAAATTTTGTGCCAGATGGAATGCTATGCCAACATGGATGCACAAAATGGAGTTGTTGAAAAAACCCTAGAAATTCTCAATCAAATGCAATAGGAGAGGCATGCACAACCACACACTTACAATGAAAATGTAATAAATTTTTCTAAGGACACTCTATAGATGCCAAATGTTAAATTGTTTTAGAATGCTAAAAGGAAGCATTGAAAATTTGGTTAGATACCACCGCTAGTTATGAGAACGCCTCTTCTAATGTTGTCTCAGGGAGTGCCACTATCACAGCTCATGCACAAAATGGATTTGTTGAAAAGATCTCAGATCTATTCAAATGAATGCAATATGAAAGTTTACACATTGTGAACAAAATGCGATCTGGTGCAAGGTGTATATAACCATCAAAGCATAGTGAATGAAGGCTATGAAACAAAGTATGGATATTCATCAAAGGTGTAAGGGATGTGCCTGAGCCAATAAGTGAGAGAGGAAAAGATGAGGGAAGTTTTTTGGGGCGCCATTGAACAATATGCCTACTTTTAGAGGAATATGATGAGGGCCACTATGCCACATGAAAAAGGAACGATGCCATGTAGTCTGAAGGGCTCGAGTATTTTTGGAATGAAATTTGGGCTGCACAGAATGGAGCCGCTATGGTCAAGAGAAGAAATTCCAAAAGATGAAATTAGGGAAAAATGTGAATCAATGGAGAGAGATTGAAAATCAACGGCCATCCAAATAGAAGTGAGAATTCAACCAAATCCCCACCTTACCCCACCAGTTTTCAGTCCAAAATTGCTCACTTGATAATGCCTGCGGGGTTGGAAAAAACCTACCATGTGGTTAGTAGGCTCGTCAAAAACTAAAGTGTAGGAAAGTTGTTCATTTACTGGATGAATTTTTAAATGGAAATGTGTTTAGTAATTAAAGAGATGCCCGATGAAATTAAAGTGCAAAATTTTTAAAATATAAATGCCCAATAAATTATTAAAAGAGGCCCCATTTGATTTTAAAAGCAAACATTTTAAAATCAAAACAAAACCCGATGCTATAATATTTAAAGCCTCCATTTTAAAAGCAAAGGCTTTTCACTATATGGTAATTATTTTAACTGCAAAGGTAAAAATTAAATGATGTGCTGGGCTCATTGAAATGAAACAATGGGTAATGTGTTTTTCCCGTGAAAAGTAAAAAGGGCCATTCTTTTAAATGTAATATGCAAACATGGGGAATGGGTAAAATGTTTTACCCAATAGAGTTGAAAGGCCTTCATTTAAGAGGAAAGCATTTTAAATGCAAACTATGAATGGGTAGGAATTAAAATATTACCAATGGCCCCTATATAAAGTTAAATACTTTATTTTTGCTAGGAGTTGAAAAGATAGTGTGCAGCAAAGCAAGGACGGGTAAAATGTTTTTCCTCAAGAAATTCCCTATGAATAAATATTTCAAGTGAAATATTTAGAGTATTGTGCACATGAAATTGCACGAAGGGGATAATTTTATATAGTAAATGGAATGTTCACTATGTAGAATATTTTATTCACTGGAAGTGAATAAAGTAAAATGTAGCCATAATAAATAAAAGGTAGAAACTACAGAGAAGTAAAGGCTTTCATGGGAGTTTTCATGGGAAAATAGATTTTCACTGTTGGGTGAATTGGAGATGGAAATTCCTTGATTGGGGAAATTTTTTGATGTTGAACAACTTAAGCAAAGGAAAAATTGAGAGGCAAAGTTTGTTGAAGGAAGAGAGAGGAGAGATTCTTTTCATTTTTGTTGATTGACATGGGATGGAGCTGCCTGATGTCTTCAACAAATCAACTTCTGGAGTTTTCATTCCTTCTATTTCTTCTTTTCTCTTCTCATTTTTGTGAGGGTTCCAATTTTTGGAAGCTCTGCAAGATAGGTAGAAGCCCTGGGTAGAATTGTAAAGCTAGGGTTAATTGTAACTAAGTCATTAGTCTAAAAGTGTCTATGTTCTAAATTATGCTTTCATGTTTATATTTTATCTGATAATTGTCTCCATGGCTAAAATGCAATGCTCTTTTAAATTCAATAAGAAGAGATTATCTAAGTCTTTTCATGCACATTTGTTGCATTTGAGTTGCAATAATTGTTTCCTTCTGTTCTATGAATGATGTAATTTCCTTAATGAATGATAGTTGCATTTATTATTGTGCATTATTTAGGGGATAGCATAATTGCTTCAAGAAATGTGACAAGAGTGTTGTGTTTCCAGGTGGATCTGTAAGATTGGTTACCAGATAAAGCTTCAATGGTTTTGTTGTCATTATGTGATAACATTTGCAAAGATCTTCAGAACATGTTCAACATTGTAGGATGAAATGTTGGTTATATGACTCCATAGCCCTCTTCTTGGCACTAGTCAATTTTTATGCTTATGTTGTTTTCAGTTTGGTTCCAATTCTTAAAATTAAAAACCATTTCAATTCTCTATTCTGAGATATGTGTGCCATGTTCTCCATGCTATTTTCTGAAATTCATTCAATGTCTTAGCCAATGCTGAGTGATAATTTATGTTTCTTGGCATAATTTTGTGAGGGCATTATCTATTAAGCAATATCCTATTAGTTGTGTGTTTGAATCTTTAGATGCTGCTAAAGGGTCACCCCCTAGGTCTTGCAGAGCCTGAAGTGCAGGGGAAATGTGTGTTAATTCCATTTCCTATCAGTTGGCCAAATCCACCATTGAGTCTTGTCATTAGAAAGTGGCTAGTCTATAGAATTCATTGGATTTTTCAATTTGGAGAGCCAAAAAAATGATGACTTTGCTGGGGATAAATTTGAATCTCCAGGTGCAAACTGTTTAATTACAAATTCATATTATTGTTCTCCATTTTGAATTTGGTTCAAATATTGAAGGATTTCAAACACAGAGAAATAATTTGTTGCGGTGAACTTGAAGATTTCATGATTTGTGGTGCTCTGCTAGTGAAAGGAACCCATAAAGAAATTTACATGTGAAAGAACTTCATACTGCTTGAATTTCAGTCCTCTAAGAAGAGAGTTGGTGACTTTTTCAGAAAAACTTGTTGAAGAGGTGAATATATTTTGGGATCTACAATATTTCTAGAACAATTTGCAGCATCTGCAACATTTCCAGGTATTCTTCACTTTGGGTTTTCAAGAAAATTGTATATATGAAAACCATATTTGAACATCTGAGGAAAACATTTTGGTTCCCTATTGAGTGATTTAGCACTAACAAAAGGGAAGGATAGTAATATTGAATTTGCACACTCCCATTTGCTGGATTTGTTATATTAAATGTAATTGCAGTTCCATTGAAAGAATTTTTTCTAGTGCTCAAATATTTGCTAGTGTGGATGGTTAGAGTGCATTTTTATATCTTAGGTATTTCCATCCATTTGCATTATCACATGTTTCAAGCTTAGGTTATCACTATGTCAGCAACTGTCATAGTAATCCTTCATTTGGTCATGGTTGTAATTATGCATAATTAGTTGAGCCTTGATTTGCAAATTTCTATGGATCATCAAGATAAAATAGCCATACCTATAGACACTTTGATATAGCTTGTCAAGAAGTGTCAGAAGTTTGATAATCCTCAAACATTTGATACCCCAAAGTGCAAGAATCCAAGGGTTCATAAGCCTAAGATAAGTTCAGAATGGAAGGTTGTATTTGAAAGGGGACTTAAAGAGATGGATAAAAGACACCAGATGTTCTTAGAAGCCCAATTAAGAAGTGATCATACTATATCTACTTGTCAAGTTAATGCACCTTTTGAAAATTCCTTTGATCCAGTGTATGCTCAGTTAGATTTGTCATGGGTTAACTACAAGGTTGAAAGTATGCCAACTCAAGTCTATAAGAAGATGCCTAGATTTAATGGATACAATGTTTGTGAAGGAGATGCACATGTCAAAAAAAATTCTAGCTTCATGGAGAAACATTCATTTGGATAACATGATATATGGATGAAGTTTTTGTCAAATCCCTTGAAGTAAGGGCTCAGGATTGGTATCTAAGTTTTCCTGAGAAGTCATTTGCTTGCTCGGATAAATTAGTGGATACCTATAGAGAAGAATTTGCAAGAGAGCCTTCTAACCTTTTCATGAGGTTAAAGCAGATCAAGAAACAAAATTAAGAGTCAAGCATTGATTTTAGTCATAGATTTGTTGTTGCTATTTCATTAATCCCAGATAATTCAGACCTAGTACTCCAGATTGTATTCATATGTATTTTGAAACTTTTGAGGAGGGATCTAGTGCATTGTTAAAATATTATAAAGTTTTCTATCTTCAATGGTGGGTAAGCATGCTGATGAAATCAACAATTGTGTGAGTGCAAATGATCAGAGCTCTTCAAACAAGTGCATACTTGAGAAAGTAGAAGATAAGAAGGATGCATCATTAGGTGATGAGGAATTTGTCTTTGAACAACTTACAAAAGAAATGTACCCAAACAAAAAATAAACAACCAAGTTTTCCAAGCCAAGAACATGATGAGGGATATGAATTGGATTTACTCTTTGAAGAAGAGACATGTAATCAACAATGTTATTGATAAATTGATCATGTCAATTCTACATGTGTTGAGTGTAGTCTTGATGCAAGTCTCCATGATGAGAGGTTGTGATTTGTTGATTTAGGGAATGCTCTTGAGGATGTTATTTTATCAGCTGCAAATGATAAAGTATGCAATGAATCTCAACTAGTAAGATCAACCACAAGAAACTACAATGAAGGGTCCATTGATGGTTTTCAGTTTGACAGTGAAAATGTTTGTGTTTATCCTCAAGAGGATGTAAATGAAAAACTCAATGATGGTACCTAGTCCAATTCCAAAGTGCACAAAGATTTGGATTACTATTATGACAGCCCATAAATGAGTAAGAATGAAGAAATAGATAGCTTGTTCTTTATGATGGGTTGTGATCATGCTCTTAACAAGGTTGTTAGCAATTCAATCTTGTGTGATTGGGGAGATCTTGTTTATGATCAGACCATTGAGTTTTCAAACTTTGAAGATGATGAAATCATGAGTTATCCTAATTTGCAATTTGATAGTGCATCCAATTCTAGTGAAGGTCAAGAAGAGGAAGTGGTTGAAAGAGTGGATTAGAACAATGATCTATTGAGTTGTGAAAAAATTTCAAATTTGTTGACCACAAAATATCAGAAATGTGCACATGAGCACAACTCTTAGTTGTTGTGTGCTTCTCACATTGACTTTGATAATGATGATGATATTCACTATGCAAGGTATGATGCATGTGTTTTTGATCTTCCCTTCATTTATGAACCAACTGATCATGATGATGATAGTGTAGATGAAGACAAGCAACCATTTGATGGTAGTGATGCACTGTATGATGAATATGATAGTGTGCATGCTAATGCAAATTCACAAATCTGTTTTGATGAATTTGAAGCAGTAGATGACCATGAGGTTTGTGCATCCAATGAGCCGAGTATTGAAGATTTGGACAAGTGTCTATTTCTTGAATTGAATGAGCCTAGTCACGAGTCTTTGAATGTGGATGTGGATGTTGATTTCAATGAGAAATCAAGTTATCTTTCTGAACAAGAATTGCTCGTTGTTGAGCAAGGTTGGGATGATGAAGATGTTGATACCTTATGTTCAGAGGATGAAAAGGTGACTACAAATGAGGATGAGTCAGAAATATTTGATGATTCTCAATACCAACATGATGGAGGACAGTTGTAGAGTGTACCAATGCACGAGTGTATCTCTTTGCATACACTTGGAGATGGTTTTCATGATGAGCATGATCTTCTGGTAAGTTCTTGTGATAGTTTCACCTTTGACATGCAAACTAGTGATCATATTGAGCTTAACAGTACCATCCATGTAGCAGAATGTAAGTGCTACTTTTGTTAGTTGGAAGAGGTTTTCCCAAAATGTGGCAATGTGTAGAATAGTGAAGAATGTTGTCTTTAGCTTGAGAATGATTTATATGATGACTGTGATAAGTTGTTGCCACATGATGATCAACATTTAGAGATTGTGTCTAACTTTTAGATACTTAATGATTATGAACATGTTGATGATGTTGAATATGATAGGCTATTGGGAGATGCTAACATGTTTAATTAGGCAGATGGCTGTGATCGGGCTATGCTTTCATGTGGTCTTTATCACTATCTTCAAATGTTACCATTTGATATAAAATTAGAGAATTAAGAAAGTGACAGTGATGTGGCATATTTTATTTGGTTGCCACTTGATGACAAAGCTAAACAAGGAGCAAGTTTCCACTTGCACAAAGGCAGCTTGACACTTGTGCTTGCAAAGGTGCAGTTGTTCATGTTGTTATGGTTTGATAAGTGGAAGCATGAGTTAAGGGAGATCAATTCTTTTATTAGATTAGTGTTTGAAAGAGGTAACAATTGATTCCCCTTTTTCATTCGGTGGTCTGGGGTCACTGAGTGAAGTTGAAAAAAAGGATGAATAAAGGAGCAGTTTGACAACACTTGATGGACTCAGTATTTGGTCTACTCCCTAGAGATATAGAATCTTGCTATGCCCACAGGGGGTATACATCCCCAATCGGAGCCACCGTTGGGACTATCAAATTTTGGAAATTTGAAGTGCCCATTTCAAAAAATTTGCCTCTACACTTTCAAAAGTGCACCTAATGAATATGCCCAAGTGACCTACTTTGGAGGGTCATAATTTGGTACCTATTGATTTTCGTGCAAAACCCATTTGCAAGCCCACTCATGTCACATATGTGAATGTGCATGTCAATTTTCAGCTTCTCATGATGATTTTTAACTAAGTTTTGAAAAGCAAAGCTGGAGGGTTTTGGAACTTTTTTGTTGTTTGCAAACTTTCAGTCCTGCAAAGTAGCCTCCCATTCGAGTTTGCATTTTGCAACCAGATGATTGTTATGTCAAAACAATTATTTCTCTCCATTCTCCATACCTAAATGTACTCTCGTGTTCAATTTCAGATACTTATGAGCTGTTTGCTTTTTTTACCAGGTCAAAACCAAACACAATTTGTTCAGTTTTGCACTTGCATTTTCAAAAAACTCTTTGGGAGGTCAACTTCGACCTTAGATATCTTTTGATGGGCGCTGATTCAAGGAAATTCCTCTTGCGCACGTGCTCACTATACCAAAATGATCTACTATTTCCAGTGGAAGCTCGCTAGGAGTTGATTTGATATATTTTCAATGAGGTGATTTGATGAGTTTTAATTGGTTCTCAACAGGCTGTTGTTATAGAAAGTTCAACTGAGCAACTTTGACAATGAATATATTTCACCTTGTGATTTGTTTCTCCAATCCATATTTTTCACTCCATTCTTAGGTCTGATGTCTACATGCATACAAGTTTTCATGACTCCACGAGGCTGTTTGACCAATTTTAAAAGGTGATTCTAGAGCCAACTTGACCAGTTTGCACCATTCTTCAAAGTGCTTGAAAGGAAAATTATAATGTATACTCAATTCATTTTTCCAACTCTAGATGCATTTAGAAGTTGGGTCAAGTCAATTTGAGCATGAAACTTGTTTGAAAATGATTTTTTTTTTAGTTGGGCCCACATGGGGACCCGACATGCTCTGCATAAGTGTGAAAGTGTAAGTGTTGCATTGTGGCAAGCACTTCAAGCAAATTATTTTGAATTCTAGCATATGAAAGTCAATGTGATTATTTTTGAGAATTCAACTACAGAGCAAAGTCCATGTTATGTTCAAGTACATGGACTAGGAGGTAAGTAAAGCTCAAGCTATATGTGGGCAGCCGAGTCATTAAAAAATAGTTATGAGGGAAAAGGTGTTTCATTTGAGTCACCATGGGACAAGGTCATAACATTTTTAGTCTTGTCTTCTATGTGTTGGAATGGAGGCTGATATACTAATGCAAGGCTGACCATTGATGGCCCCGCCACGCCACGTGAGGGATCCATACGCATACACTAGATTGTGAAAAAATCTTAGAAACTTTTAAACAAATACAAATTGTTTGTTCTGTGGGGTGGCCATCAAACAAGTAAAGTGGAGGAATGATGTGTGAATTCTCCGCGCAGAGTGGAGAGGGGTTTGTGAACAAAGAAACTTTTGTGCTGGATGGAATGCTTTGCCAGCATGGATGCACAAAATGGAGTTGTTGAAAAGACCCCATAAATTCTCAAGAAAATGCAATAGGAGAGGCACACACAACCACACACTAACAATGAAAATGTATCAGAATTGTCCGAGGACACTCTACAGATGCCAGATGTTAAATTTTTTTAGAATGCTAAAGGAAGCATTGAAAATTTGGTTAGATGCCACTGCTAGCTATGAGAATGCCTCTTCTAATGTGGTCTCAGGGAGTGCCACCATCACAACTCATGCACAAAATGGATTTGTTTAAAAGTTCTCAGGTCTATTCAAACGAATGCAATATGAAAGTTTACACATTGTGAACAAAATGTGATCTGGCGTAGGGTGTTTATAACCATCAAAGCGTAGTGAATGGAGGCGATGAAACAAAGTATGGGAATTTATCAAAGGCATAAGGGATGTGCTTGAGCCAATAAGTGAGAGGAAAATGTGAGGGAATTGTTTTGGGCTGCCATTGAACAATAAGCTTGTTGCTAGAGGAATATGATGAGGGCCACTACGCCACATGAAAGAGGAACAATGACATATAGTCTAAAAGGCTTGAGCATTTTTGGAATGAAATTTGGGCTACACAGGATGGAGACGCCATGGTCAAGAGAAGAAATGCCAAAAGATGAAATTAGGGAAAAATGTGAATCAATGGAGAGAGATTGAAAATGAACAACCATCAAAATAGAAGTGAGAATGCAGCCAAATCCCCACCTTACCCTGCCAGCTCGCAGTCCAAAATTGCTCACTTGATAATGCCTGCAAGGTTGGAAAAAACCTACCACGTGGTTAGTGGGCCCGTCAAAAACTAAAGGAGTAGGCAAGTTGTTCATTTGCTCAATGAAGTTTTAAATGGAAAAGTGTTTGGTAATTAAAGAGGGGCCTCATGAAATTAAATTGCAAAATTTTTAAAATATAAAATGCCCGATGCATTATTAAAAGAGGCCCCATTTGATTTTAAAAGAAAACATTTTAAAATCAAAACAAAGCCCGATGGTATAATATTTAAAGCCTCCATTTTAAAAGCAAAGGCTTTTCACTATATTGCAATTATTTTAATTGCAAAGGTAAAAATGAAATGATGTGCTAGGCTCATTGAAATGAAAAAATGGGTAATGTGTTTTTCCCATGAAAAGTAAAAAGGTCAATGCTTTTAAATGTAATATGCAAACATGGGGAATGGGTAAAATGTTTTACCCAGTAGAGTCGAAAGGCCTTTGTTTAAGAGGCAAGCATTCTAAATGAAAACTATGAACGGGTAGGAATTAAAATATTACCAATGGCCCCTCTATAAAGTTAAATACTTTATTTTTGTTGGGAGTTAAAAAGATAGTGTGCAACAAAGCAAGGACGAGTAAAATGTTTTGCCTCAAGAAATTCCCTACGAATAAATATTTCAAGTGAAATATTTAAAGTATTGTGCACGTGAAATTGCACAAACGGGATAATTTTATATAGTAAATGGAATGTTCACTATGTAGAATATTTTATTCACTAGAAGTGAATAAAGTAAAATGCAGCCACAACAAATAACAGGAAAAACTTGAAGAGAATTAAAGGTTTTCATAGGAGTTTTCACGGGCAAATAGATTTTCATTACTGGGTGAATTAGAGATGGAAATTCCTCACATGGGGAATTTTTTTGATGTTGAACAACTTGAGCAAAGGAAGAATTTAGAGGCAAAGTTTGTTGAAGGAAGAGAGAGGAGAGATTCTTTTCATTTTTGTTGATTGATGGTGGATGGAGCTGCCAGATGTCTTCAATAGATCAACTTTTGGAGTTTTCATTCCTTCTATTTCTTCTTTTCTCTTCTCACTATTGTGAGGGTTCCAATTTTTGAAAGCTCTACAAGATAGGCATAAGCTCTGGGTAGAATTGTAAAGCTAGGGTGAATTGTAACTAAGTCATTAGTCTAAAAGTGTCTGTGTTCTGAATTATGCTTTCATGTTTATATTTTATCTGATAATTATCTCCATGGCTAAAATGTAATGCTCTTTTAAATTCAATAATCAATTATTATCTGAGTCTTTTCATGCACATTTATTGCATTTTAGTTGCAATAGTTGTTGCCTTCTATTATGTGAATGATGTAATTTCTTTAATGAATGACAACTACATTTATTATTGCCTATTATTCAGGGGATAGTGTAATTGCTTCAACAAATGTGATAGGAGTGTTGTGTTTTTAGGTGGATCTATAAGAATGGTTACCATATTAAGCTTTAGTGGTCTTGTTGTCATTATGTGATAAAATTTTCAAAGATCTTCAAAACATGTTCAACATTGTAGGATGAAATTTTGGTTATATAGATCCATAACTATCTTCTTGGCACTAGTCAATTATTATGCTTATATTGTTTTTAGTTTGTTCCCAATTCTTAAAATTAAAAATCATTTCAATTCTCTATTCGTAGATATGTGTGTCGTGTTCTCCATGCTAGTTTTTAAAATTCATTCAATGTCTTAGCCAATGTTGAGTGATATTTTATGTTTCTTGGCATAATTTTGTGAGAGCATTATCTGTTAAGCAATATCCTATTAGTTGTGTGTTTGAATCTTTAGATGTTTGTAAAGGGTCACTCCCTTAGGTCCTACATAGCCTGAAGTGTAGGGGAAGTGTGTGTTAATTCCATTTCCTGTCAGTTGGCCAAATCCACCATTGAGTCTGATCATTAGAAAGTGGCTAGTCTATAGGATTCATTGGATTGTTCCATTTGGAGAACCAACAATGATGACCCAAATAAGTCCCAACACACTTCATCAACTTCAAAAGTAGTGTTCAACACAAGGTCGGGAAAACCAATGTAAAACACATAGAATAATTAAGCACACACAATCCTTAACACGATCCAATCCTTCTAGACACCAAATTATCTTCAACACAATCATAACAACTTAACTCTAGAAACTCAATTCATAAGACTAAACCAAAAAGAAATCCATACCAACAACATTTCTCCTAGACCTCAACTAGATATACAGAGAACCACATTTCACAACTTGTGAACATAACTTGTACTGTACAATGAATCAAAAGCCAAGGATCTAGATATAGTAGCTTCCAACAATCATGATCAACAAATTTGAACCACACAAATATAGGGGAAAATCTTGAAGAAAAACTCAGAGCAACCACTGAATACCTACAAACTTTCTTCATTACAATTTTCTCAATAGCCTCGACATATACAACCAATAACCTACATCCATGACATGAATGACAACAACAACTAGTTGATAACCAATTGACCAGTTGAAATTAGTGACAACACCTTCATTCTTGCAACAAAAATCTTATAAAAGATGTATAATATCATCACTAAGAATGGAACATGCAAACAATGAGTGGGGGATAATATGGCCCCACTTAAAATGGAAACATACTTGCTATGTTGGTATTTTAAGTAGAAATAAAGGAAGAGGGGATCCTTGGAAATAATGCATCCCAAAAAAATAGCTATCCTTACCCCCCAATCATAGAGAAAAATACAACCACCAAGAACTATCATATTGTTGCCAAGATATGGTTGCACATGATACTGTACCACCATGAATGGCAATGAGCAAGACAAATAAAGCTACTAATGCCACATAGTGATTAGCAAAATGATAGGATGAAAATCAATATCAATTAGAATAAATAGGTGTTTCAACACAAGGAATAGCACTACAATCCATAAGGTATTGAATTCTATTACTCAAAGCCTTACATTCATTAGTAGAATGACCATGAACTTGATGATCTACAAAAAATGAACTTTTTTTTCTAAAAAAAATTTCGTGTTCTTGAAGGGAAAGATATCAAGAAGGCTTGGAGAAGCTTTGACAAGGTACTCTCTTTATCAATAGTAGAATATTTTCCTTTCTTTTGTGACAAAGGTATCTCTTGCTTACTACAAGGTGTCATACATAAACAAGACTCTTTGTACTCTCCTATAAACGAGGGTGTAAAATCTAGTGAACCCCAGTGATTACTAAGACATGTGTTTAAAGATGTATTAGGAGTGTTTTGCGTGATGACATTGATATTAAGTGAGGTTTCTTTGATTCTTTTGAAGGACAATAACCAAGATCACTAGTTGTTTCTTGTTTGTTAGGCTCTATAGGGAAACATACACCTTATTCTCTAGCACCACATCCTTTTCCATTATAACCAAGTTGTTTCAAAATTTCATAACCACTTCCATAAATCTTTTCCATTGCTTTTGGATTTGGTGATTGCTCATGGTCACACTCTTCATATGTGGATTTATAACTTGTGTTTTCCTCTTCTTTGCTAAAAGTTGTGGACTCACATGCTTTTGATGACTTGACTTGTGTTGATATTATGTCTATTTCTTTCTCTTTTCTTGGTTTTAATATAATCTTGTACTCTCCCATGAATGTAGGTGTGAAATCCAATGAAACCCAATCATCATCCAATATATTTGTAACTCTTTCGATATTCTTCTCTTTTTCTTCCTCTTGCATGGGCTCTACTTTTGAAGTTGGTATAAATTTTTTCAAAGGACTTTCCCTGTCTTTCTCAATGTGCAAGCAAATTTTTAGTTTGGGAATAACTTTGATTGTATAAACCTTGTTGTTATAAAAATACTTCATTAAATGATGAAGAGTTGAAGATATCATATTCATTTCATCAATCAATGGTCTACCCAAAAGAATATTGTATGAAATATCTTGTGAATAACATGGATAGGAGTCTGCAATGTGGCCTTTCCAACTTTAATAGGTAATATGATCACACCAAGCAATTGTTTTCCTACATTAACAAATCCATGGATAGATAAAGATTCGGGCTATATTTGGAATTTTTCTACTCCAATCTTGTCCAAAAGATTTATGCTACACACGTTAATGGGTAAGCCATTGTCAACAAGGGTTCACTTTATCCCACATCTATTAATGAAAGCCACTATCATGAAAGCCTCATTTTGTTTTCACACTTCTAATGGAGGTAACTCATCTTGATGGAAAGTAATGCCTAAGTTGACCAAATTCATACCTTGAATTAGGGCTGCTACATCATTTGGATTTGCACTAGGAGGAACCAAAACTTGTTACAAAGCCATTTGAAGCATTCTATGATAATTAGGCGAGGCTTGAATAAGATCCCATAAGGATATCTTAGTGGGAGTATTTTTTAAGTTGTTCAACAAGATCGTACTCCTTTCCATTATGTAAAGGAAAATGAGGAGCATTAGGAAATATAGGTTGAGGAAATGGTAATGAAATAGGAGTGGTTTTTGGTTGCCTATTTTTCCTTGTTTTATATGTGTGAGAATTGGTATTGTAATTCAATTGCTTTGAAACATTGTTACTACAAACTTTCCCTATAAAGTTCAAGAAAACTCTTGGGGGTAATGGTTGCTTTTTAGGTGGTTCTATGATAAGCATGAGTTTGTTTTGAACTTAAGGATGATGTGAGGGTGGGTATATGGTAAGAAGTGGCTTAGGAGATGACTTGGGAGGTCCAATAATTAAGGGAGATCTAATGTTCAAAACCTCAATGGTAAGTGCATGGATCTATGACACAATTTTGGTACCAAATTGCAAAAA